>CM026217.1:22927484-23249984 GCA_014839995.1 Xenentodon cancila
AGGGTGAGGGTGGGGTGAGGGTGGGGTGAGTGAGGGTGAGGGTGAGGGTGAGTGAGGGTGAGGGTGAGTGAGGGTGAAGGTGGGGGTGAGTGAGGGTGAGGGTGGGGTTAGTGGGTAAAACTACAAGAAAAGAAAAAAGAGCAACAAAGCTTTAGGTGAAGCTTGGTGAGGCATCCGGGTTGAAAACAATCAGTTTTACTTTATAAACTTACATACAACAGGCCAGATTTGTATTTTAATTTAAAAAAAAGAACAATCCACTATCAAAATCAGAATTTCTGACTTTAAAAAAGATAAAAAGAAATACAAATTTGAATTTCTGATTTTAAGTTTAAGAAAAATTTAAGCATCATGAATGAAAGAATCTGGAGAAAAACGTATTTAAACTATAGACTTACACCTTTAACTCTATAAGCAAATTCTTAGAAAATGTAATGTTTGAATAACTCCAACATTGTTTTAAAGTGCCTAAACATTGACTCTGTGATCTTGCAAATGTGTTTAATAAAATAAAATGGAGACTTTTATAGAAAAGCTAATCAGTAAAAGAAAACCAAAAAGTTGAATTATAGATTCTGAATTTTCTAAGTAAAAGCTTTTGAGTCATGACTCAAATTTCAGTTCTTCACAGGCATGTTTTTATTCGCCTATAAATGAAGACAGCTCATTTTACTTCTCCACAAATCCTGGAAGTTGATGCACGTCGCAGCTTGGAGGCCTCCAGCAGCTGCAGGCGTCTGCTCATAACTACCATGAAGGAGGAGACTTCTCACCCAGGGGAAACATTTCAAAATAATTGTTTTTATTTCTTCTGTATTAAAGTTAGAAAGAGTTCAGGCAGTGGTTTTTACATCACTGGACAGAAACAAGAATCAACCAACTAAACCACAATTCAGTTGTCGGATCAATAAGACGTAATCATTAGGACCTCAGGGGCCCTCCGGTCGACCAAATGTCACATAAACGACACTTTAAAACCATGGTTAAAGAGCCTTTCCTTCACAGTTTCATTACTCAGGCGAACATCTTCTCACGTCGTTCTTCTGTTAGTTCATTCATCCCGAAAAGAAGCAGAATTATTACAGCAGCTTCAACAAACCGGTGATCAACCTTCAACTGCACCACTGTGATGAACATCAGATCATCTTCGTCATAGATTCATCCTCAGCAAACCAACAAAAAACAAGTATTTTTTTAACCACCTAGAACCACAAACCAGAAGAAGTTGGGAAAATCCAGAAAACAAATTAAAAAAAAAAAAAAAATTATTTCATAACACAAGATATGTTTTTTTTTCACATTTTTTCCATTTTATACCTGCAACACATTAAAAAAAACCTTTTGTATTTGGTGATGGTAAAGAAAACAATCACATCTCTGAGCTCAGAAGCATCTTGGTTCACACAACGGAGATGTCTATTGTGTTAACTGAGGGGTACCACAAGGCTCTTTACGAGGACCACTGCTTCTTTAATTACACACTTCAACTCCGCCTGTCACTTCATATCCCGATGATGCTCTGATTTATGTTACCACTTAGCATTCCAGGTCTTTTATTTTGGAACAACTCAACATATGCTGAAAACACAAATGGACAGGAAAAAAAAAACATCTGACACCTTTGATCACTTCAACGCTGTAAAGCAAGAAAACAAAGTGTTATGAGACACTATATCTATATAGACCAGACGGATGTAAAGAGCCCCTGTGATTCTCATTTTGAATTTCTAATTTTCTCTAACAATTCGGGAGTTTCTGGAAGAAAAAAAAAAGTAAACAAAAGGTCTGGATTCCCCTTTAAAACCTTTTTGAGTTGATGAAATCAGAAAATTAATTTCATCAGGCATGTAAGTAAGTAGTCTGAATAAATTTAAAATTATTTATGTTAAGCAGCTAGGTTTATTGTGCTAGCTCCACTTTAGATTCACAAATCAACAGTTTGATCCCCCACCACCGATCATCTTAAAAGATTTTAAATCCCCCCATCACTGGAGTGAAACAGGGCCCCCCCAAAAAAAATCTTAAATACGGCCCTTAAAAAACAAAACTGGTCCTGGAAACAACGTTTTCGGATGTTCTCACTCTGTTTGGGATGTGTTGCAGCTCTGTCGTGCAAAAATGGATACATGTTGGGCAATGAAATGAAGTTAACGAAAATTAAAAACCTACATTAATACAGTCTGTAACGAGATAAAAGTCAAAGAAATCATTTCAAGAATCACCGCATTTCTTTATTTGCATTTTCCTGGTGGTCCCAGCTTTTTCTGGTTTGGAATCAAAAACTTTTGTTTTCGGTTGTGTCACAGAATCAGAGTTACGTCATTAACTCGGATCTGGCTTTTGCCGCCTGTTTAGGTCTGCAGCTGCTGAAATTTACTTGATGTGATCGCAAGTCTTTATTTAAAAAAAAAAAAAAAAAAGTCCAGAAAGGAAGGCACATTGCCAGAAGCTGCTGTCCAACACTGGTTTTTGGGTATTCTATTCTGAAACCATGCCTTCGACCTTCATGGTTGTGTCTGTCGTTCTTTGGTCTCAGAGGGCGCTCCTCTTCATCGCCGCCGACCTGTCTGGACTCCAGGTCCGGATCCTTCAGCTCCAGCTGGTGTCGTACTGTGTCCAGCCCTCCAGGGGGGCCAAGAACACCCTTCGGCCCCGGTGCAGAAAGCTGACTACCCCCCTATAACCAGTACGAGGGACCCCAGATTTAAGGTCATCCATGACTCCCAGATTCCGGGCAAAGACTTTGAAGCTGTCCCGGCTGGAATACTGCACCCTGAACGGGCCGGTTCCCCTCAATGCCCCCCTCTGCTGCAGTTCCTCTATCTTCACCAGCACGGCTCCATAAACCTCCTTAATGAATATGTCGTCGTACTTCTCCCTCAGCAAATACGACAAGTCGTGTTTGGTAAAAGGCACAAACTCGGTGTTGAGTTTAATATAGCGGAGGTACTGATCGAAGAACTGACCCAAGCTGACACCTTTACGGCCAAATGTGATGGTCCGCGAGATCTCGGGCCGCACGCAGGAGCGGTCTCTGCGCTGCTCGGGTTGACGCATCCAATCATCCCAGAAGGCAGCCGGCCACTTGGGTTCAAGCTCCTCCCAGAGCTCTTTGAGCAGCATCCAGCCCAGACCCGGGAAGAAGTCCGTCCGATACAGGAGATCTGCCTTGGAAGGGTCCACCAGGGCATCACGACCGTTGTCGTTCCATGCAGAGACGCACCACAGGGTTGGGTCCGAGCGCAGGATCGGGTACAGGGCCCGGAAGTACTCAAAGAAGTCTGGCGCCACCTAAATGAGAAGAGAAATACTCACTAGGAAAATGCTTAAAGAGCAGCCAAGAGTTCATCTGGGATCAAACGTCAGAAGAAGAGTTAAACTAAGCAGAGGCGTCCAAACCCCAAAGCAGCAGAAACCTGTTGTTTTTCCGGGGATTAACATTAATCTCCATTTGTTTTTGTAGCGTAAAAGTATAACAGTAACAAAAACAAAACTTCACACAAACACCAAACCTCGTGTACATTTTAAGGAATCCCGTGAAGTCTGATAATCGTCGTCACCTTGGTTGATAAACACTGTTGATGAAGCAATCAGAATGTTTGCTGGTTGAGAGGTTGGTGCTGTTGCCTCACAGCGGGAAGGTTCCCAGTTGGAGTCCTGGCGGAGGTCTTCCTGTGGCGAGTGCATGTTTGCATCAGGAAGAGCAATGACTGCAATGCTCGGCAGTAAAAACCGTCTGTAAAGAGGGACTAAGCCAAAACGTGGAACTGCAGCAACATTTTGGTTCATTTCCCGACTCGTCTCAAGCTGCCAAATCAAACTTTCCACCAGGGCTTCATCGTCTACACCTTCATCATCGTTCCACTAGGGTTCGTCATCGTTCCGCCAGGGCTTCGTCGTCGTTCCACCAGGGCTTCATCGTCGTTCCACCAGGGCTTCATCGTCTACATCTTCATCATCGTTCCACTAGGGTTCGTCATCGTTCCACCAGGGCTTCATCGTCTACATCTTCATCATCGTTCCACTAGGGTTCGTCATTGTTCCATCAAGGCTTCATCGTCGTTCCACCAGGGCTTCATCGTCTACATCTTCGTCATCGTTCCACCAGGGCTTCATCGTCTACATCTTCGTCATCGTTCCACCAGGGCTTCATCGTCTACATCGTCATCGTCGTTCCACTAGGGTTCGTCATCGTTCCACCAGGGCTTCATCGTCTACATCTTCATCGTCGTTCCGCCAGGGCTTCGTTGTTTTTTTGTTCAGCGCCCCACGATCATGATTAATGAGCCGATCTACCAGTTTTGTGAACCAATAGGTATCTTAACTAATACCGTTATGAACACTACGATTAATTAAAAAAACAAAAAACAAAAAGGCCCGGACCATAATCATCATCGGCCCACCGGGCAAGTGTCCGGTTTGCCCGATGGTCACTCCAGCGGTGATTACCACTGAAAATTGAAACTAAAACAAGCTAGTTTGAGGTTCTTCATCCAATTGTTTTTCAAAATTATGTGTCAATCAAATTTGGGGGCGTGGCCAGCAGATACTCATTGATCATACAGATCTTTTATAGGTGAAATTAATCCAAAGTTAATCAAACTTCCGTACATCAAACTGAAGCCTGGTACTGGCCGCCGCCAGACACTCGTGGGGCCGTTGTCATAAAACTGAAACGTGGTTGCTCAGGTTTATCAGACGTTCCTCGTCACCATGTCTTACTAACGTAGGACCAGTACTGAACATGTGGAGCGTTCTCACCTCCAGGTCGTCCTCCACGATGACCACGGTGGACTGCGAGAGCGTGTGGAACACCTGGTTGAGTGCCCATCGATAATGTCTAGCGATCTTGTAGTAGCCTTGGAACTTCCTGTGCTCCGGCCGAACTCTGATGTCTGACAGTTCCGGCTGCCGGATGTGCATCACCTGATCTCCGTACGACCCGATCACACGAGCCGTTTCGGCGTGACCGCAGTCTTGGCTGACGATGATCGGGTGAAGTGTTGGGGAGGGCCGGTACTGGATCAGTCTGTCGAGACTCCGTTTCACCGTGACTCTGTCACAGGCGATAACAAGAATGGGAATGATGGGTTCCTGGAGAGGAACGAGAGTTGTCATTTCAGCATTGCTGACGTTCTCTTTGAGATCCATTAACTTGGAACCTGGACCTTTTGTCTGAACCAGTGTCTGTGTTTGTTTTAGGTCAGTTTGGTCCTTGACTTCTTCTCCGTTTTTAAGAGGACCCGGAGTTCTCGGTGGCGGCTGGACAACCACGTCTTTGACATCTCTTGCGTAATCCATTTCTCTTTTCCCATCCTTGTGTCGTGCCCACGCTGCCCTGTTACTTTCTATCTGCTTCAGCAGCTTCTTCTGAGTTTCCAGTTGAATTTCCACCTCCTCTGCTAGCCGGATCACCTCTCCGGCAAGGTTGGCCTGGCCTGCTTTACCACCCCCCCACTCCTCTTTTCCCCCTGGTTCGGCCCCACCCCCCTCTCCGAGGCGGCCGATGGGTGGTCGGCCCCAGAGGTAGAGCAGAAGTAAAGCGTTCCAGGCAACAAAGAGGAAAGCACCACATAATATCAGGGAGCCTTTTTTGCGAACCATGGCCCAAAAACACTAGAACATGGATGGGGATGGTTGGGCACCAAAGATGGGACGTCTCTGGACGAAGGTAGAAGTCTCAGATGGGCAGGAATTTCATATCCATTCACACGGTAATCACTTCATCCTGTCTCCTGGTCATGAGGGCATCCAGCAGAGGAAGGCCAGCAACCAGCATGTTCCTGTGGAAAACATGTCTTCCATGAAATCCTGCTGGGATGGCCGGTGAGCTCGGAGTACACAAGGCCCTTACAGGACAAAAGAGGGAAGGTGGGGTCACTGTGGGAGGAGGGAACGTGACGCCGTGGATGTTATCGTTCAGCCGTCATCCTGGAAACAGGACAGAAGATCAGCAGTCAGCACTTTCACTGTGACAGTTTTGTACTGATGACATTTGTATAAAATTATGGAAGCAGAAAGACGCTGTAGTCAGGCAGATATCAGGTCCTCAGGTCCTCAGGACTGGTCAAGAATATTCATGTATCTGGATATTTCTGTCTTAGGTCCACATCTGGTTTTCATTGTCATAGGCTGGACCAAAATAACTGGATGTCCATATATTTAGTCACAGCTATGGAGGCATTTGTTCATTATGAGAGTTTTGAGTTTAGTAGGGTTGGACCTCAAATATGTGTTTGTTCATTACGTAGACACCAGTTTTTCAGTTTTCTAGGGTTGGTGTAGTTTGAGGAAGTTCTCACCAAAACGTGGTACAGGCCAAGCCGGGCCGAGTCTGGGCTGAGGCAACTCCAAGGCAGGGCCGAGGCAGCCCCAAGGCCCAGCCCCAATGCTGGAATGAGTCTGGGCCAAGGCAGGGCCGAGGCAGCCCAAAGGCTGGGCCGAGGCAGCCCCAAGCCCCAGCCCCAAGCCCCAGCCCCAACACTGGAATGAGTCTGGGCCAAGGCAGGGCCGAGGCAGCCCAAAGGCTGGGCCGAGGCAGCCCCAAGGCTGGAATGAGTCTGGGCCAAGGCAGGTCCGAGGCTGGGCCGAGGCAGCCCCAAGGCTGGGCCGAGGCAGTCCCAAGGCTGGGCCTAGTCTGGGCTAAAGGCTGGGCCTAGTCTGGGCTAAAGGCTGGCCAGAGCCAGCCCCGAGGCTGGGCCGAGGCAGCCCCAAGGCTGGGCCTAGTCTGGGCTAAAGGCTGGGCCTAGTCTGGGCTAAAGGCTGGCCAGAGCCAGCCCCGAGGCTGGGCCGAGGCAGCCCCAAGGCCCAGCCCCAATGCTGGAATGAGTCTGGGCCCGGTCTGGGCCAAGGCAGGTCTGAGTCTGGGCCGAGGCCAGGCCAAGGCGGTGCCAAGGCAGCCCCAAGGCGGTGCCGAAGCGGCCCCAAGGCGGTGCCGAGGCGGCCCCAAGGCGGTGCCGAGGCAGCCCCAAGGCGGTGCCGAGGCAGCCCCAAGGCGGTGCCGAAGCAGCCCCAAGGCGGTGCCGAGGCAGCCCCAAGGCGGTGCCGAGGCAGCCCCAAGGCGGTGCCGAGGCAGCCCCAAGGCGGTGCCGAGGCAGCCCCAAGGCGGTGCCGAGGCGGTGCCGAGGCAGCCCCAAGGCGGTGCCGAAGCAGCCCCAAGGCGGTGCCGAGGCAGCCCCAAGGCGGTGCCGAGGCAGCCCCAAGGCGGTGCCGAGGCAGCCCCAAGGCGGTGCTGAAGGCTGGTTTCACATTTGGTTTCAATAGCAACATCTGAAACGAGGACAGATTTGATCAACCAAATAAAAATAAGGCAACGCTAGTGTTGTAGGCTGGCATGAGCTCACGTAGACTGAAATAGTTGTCAAGACGGCCACAAGCGGAGTTCAGAATCAGGACGAAGACCCCCACTTAAGACTCCTGTGGATGATGTCACAAAGGGTTTGTCCACTTACTCTTAAACATCCCTCTAGTATGAAACGGACCAGTTTGAACTCATCTTCTTTGGGGATCAATAAAGTATTTACGAAGTGAATTCAGTTGAATCTATCCTGCATGTTACATGTTTAACTGCTGTGGGCGCGGGTCATGTGACCTGCCGCCATCGCTTTTACCGACATGCCAACGTGTAGCAGAGACGACGAAACCACCACACTGACTAGATCCATTACATTAGTGATATTTATTACTTTTTCAGAAAATTTAAATCCTTCAGGTTTGAAACATATTTGTCTTTTACATTTCAAACATTTTTTTCACTTCAGGGATTATTGAAGTGTTTTTGTGCTGAATTTAAATGAATGATTTCTTGTATCTGCTGACGAACTGAATCATTACGGTGGAACATTCAGACGTTTTAACAACAAAACACTTGTTTTAAACATTATTTACAGGATGGATGAGGTTTCTTTTATACACTGATGAGACAGTTCAGACGTTGTGAGTCGTTGCACAGAAACGGAGATGAAGGAGGCGAAGGAGCGAGAGCGGAGGATGAAGATCATCAACTCAGGCTCGAAGCTTCTCAGTAGGAAAAACACTTAAAACCAATTAGTGCTGGTAATTATAGAGCTGCCATAATCTTGTTAGGAGAATGTTTGAAGACAAGGACAGACGCTGTAATCACAGCTGGACATGTGACACACGTCTCTGCTCTGATTGGATGAGCTTAGCTCAAACTTTTTCCGCTGTAAAACCATATAAAACTGGTTTGAAAGAGGTCAGGAGTCCAACTAAAGCTACTTTTCAGTCACATCTCTCATTTCAGCAGTAAATGATATTTAATTACTGGATTAATCGATTAGTTATAAGTCCTAAAACCCCCAAGACATCCAGCTCAACACAAACCTGACAACTTACAGGTTTGTTGTTGCCTGAACTTTTGTACAAGCGGCTCTTCTTACACAAACAAAAGAGAATATTTCAGATACGTACCAACGCTGTTGTGATCCAGGAGGGTTTTCTGGAAAGTTTACGGTCAGAAGTTCTGATAGTTTTTCTTTCAAATGTACAGTTTAGGAGTCTAAACTTCAGTTTTCTATCACAGACTTTCAAGTTCAGTCTGAATTCCTGAATGTTTTCCTCAGGCATGAATGTCTGCAGGAATATAAAACTCAGTCTGAGTCTTCCTTCTCAAACATGTGCATTTACAAACCAGACACTGAACTGCTGCGGTTTAGTTTAGAGAAACGTTTTCAACCTCATTAGGTTTCTCTCACTCATAGTCACGATTTGAGTCTCTACACAAGTTTTTGCAAATCTGTACGTTTATGCGGTTTCATCTTGCAAATGTGTGGTCATAATACACATTTTTTCTTGTTTTTAAAAGTATATTTTTATTATGGCAGTTTATTTAAATAGATTTTTTTTTCAAATTTGTGAGTTTGATTCCCGAATTGGATTCAAGTTTATAAGTTTACCAAGACCACATTTGACTCGGCGACAGCGGCTGATCTCGTAGTCGGTGAACTTGAATTTGAATTTCAGCTCCAGACTGGAGTCTAGTCTGCTTCCAGGTGCAACAGATTAAAGCATCACCTGCATCGGGAGGCAAACGGACGCTTGGACGCGCTCGGACCGCTAAAGCGACTCCAACACAACACCTGTCCTTCAGACGTGCAGGATCCTCATCGTAGAGGCGGCTTCACCTGCAGATCCGGGCTCATCGGTGGGGTCTGCTGGTACCAGGTGACACCGGGGGCGTCCTGGTGCTCACGGACGAACGCCTCCAGAACCGCTGACAGGACCGCACTGGGAGGCTGTTCCTGACAGGAGGGTCTCTTCAGTGTCGGAGCTCTAAATCCGGTTTACCTCCACCGCCAGCCTCCCGCTGGAGGCCGCAGCAGCTCCGACTGAACCGGGACTCATCAAGCTGCGGCTCCGAGGAGGCTAACCGGCTAACAGGCGGAGCGGAGCAGAGTCAGCAGCGAGCCGACAGCGGCGCTGTTTCCCCGGTCACGGCGGCGCCGTCCCCCCGGTCACGGCGGCGCTGTTTCCCCGGTCACGGCGGCGCTGGCCGCCCGGTCAAAGCTGCTCTGTCGCGGTTGTCGTGGGCTCCGGGCCGGGGCCGCCTTTACCGCCAGCAGCTGCCGCTATTGCAGAACCTCAGCGCGCGTTCAGCCGCAGACTCCGCACCGTTAACGGTTCCAGTCAGCAGGGCTCCCAGCTCTCCAGCCGCCCCTCATGTACACTGACGGCAGCTCCCGTCCAACAAACCAAACCACACTTCCGGATTCAGCACACGTTAACAGCCGAACTGAGCCGAGTCGAGCCGAAGTCAGACAAACGAAAGCCAGGATTTTGAGGGGCCCGTTAGGAAATTCAAGTGTGGAGGAAGAGTTAAATCCCTCGTGATAATTTGTAATCGTGCATTAATCTGTTAAACTTTATGAAGAAAACAGGCTGAGGTTCAACCTAGGAAGAATTCTGGTGAGGTTAACTGTTTTACAGTGGCATCTCACAAAAGGTCTGCAACAAACTGGGAGATCTTGAAGTTCCAGTTGTTTGTTCTTGAAGAACAAAAGACATGGAACTCAAGCTGCCTTTTTTCAAGCTTTGGGAGTTACCATACATGTGGATGACTGAGTGTAGCACAATGGGGAAAAATAGGGCATTTTGACAAAAGAAAAAAAAAACCTGCAGTAGGGAGTTGGGTACAATTCCACTAGGGACAAAATAAACAAAAATAGTAATCAGAAAATTTCTTTATAGATGTACAAACATTGATTCAGAAGCTGAGTCAATGTAAATTTACATATTTGGAAGAATAAACTCAGAAATTCTGACATTACCAACCCCCAGATGTATAGCCTGGGTTTCGGACTTCTTGCTGATAACAGTACCTTCATCTGGAACACAAGCCACCCATTTCTACAAAAGAACATCTGGAATAGTGACTGGGAGCATAAATCAGAGCGTCATCTACGTATAAACTCACATTTAATCATTTAAGTTTGAGCATGTAGAATTAAAGAAGCACAGGTCTTCATACAGAGCTTTGTGGTACTCCTCAGTAAAATACGCGTTTCCACGTTGTGATGGTCTTTTATTGTGTTGAATTGACTAAAACATGTTTGTTCCATCAATCTGAATAAGGAATGACTCTGTTACTTTGCATTTCTCTTCTATAAACATTTTCCTTAGCAGGTTTTACCATTATTCATAACATAATTCCAGAAAATATCTCAACATCCTAACATCTGGATATCACACCTCGGATTGTCTATGATGAGAAAAAAAAATACATTCCAATAAAGTGGAAATCCAATCAGAAACCAGATCACCAGCTGGCTACATCTCTGTCTGGAGGAAAACTCTTCTCTGTACAGTTCATCTCGTAACATCAAGGTTTGAGAGCTGCATGTTGCTATGAGACCACAGCTGGTCAGTGGCGGAGCCCCTGGTGGTCTGGATGCAGCATTGCGTTGCGATCAGCAGCCGCCCCACTTGTTGATTCCTGGCTTAACCACACCAGCACACTGAGCTACAGACGCTTTGGCCAAATGACTTGTTTGTTTGTAAGTCAGAAGGCTTTGTAAACTTGCAAAAGAAAACTGGGAATTTCCCCATTTTAAATATTTGGAAATTGGAAAAAAAAAAGAATTTGTGATAAATTCCTTTGTAAGTAGAGCCAGTAAAATAAACCAGCTAACAAAGGTTGCTGAGGCTCCGGGCGAGGAAGATGCCATAATCATCATCAGACCTTCCTCTCCAGAGCAATAAACCTCCACAATGAATCATTGAAAAGGCCTAAATGATGCAACAATTAGTTTCCTTCAGTCATCAGTAAACTATTTTTATTTCAATTTATAATTTCCCAAATTTCCAAGAACAAAAGTCCTGGGTTTCCGCCTGATACAAATGATTGTGATTAACAGGCTTGTCCAGACCTTGATGACAAGCTGATGATGACCCATGAATTACAATCAGGAAAACGCCTCCAACATGCAGGACAGCAGACCTCAAGGACCGACTTTGGACACCCCGATCTGAAACATGCAGGACAGCAGCACTGGACAACCAGCATTCCTGACCCCCGACCCTGCCTCACAAATTTACAGAGTACTTGTATGTTTTTTTTTTAGGTGGCAACAAATAAGGACCATAGTCTTTATATCATTAGACAAAACTCCTGTGATGTCATCCAGAGGTTTGCTGAAAAGTGATTTTGAAGCCCCTTCTTCCTGAAATGAGGACTACCAGAGCGCCAGCCGGATTGCCCTTTGCTCGACCCGCTGCTCCTCGTACCGGTAAGGCAGCCAAATATAGTGCAGGTCCCAGACTTCCACTTGAAATGGTCCTAAAATGAGCCGCCAAGGATCCCTGCTCCTTCAGGCGATCCACGCTGGAGGAGCTGCGGAGCTGCGGAGCTGCTGGTGAACGTTTACAACAAAATATCCTGTTTCAAATGTAATTTCAGGGAGTAAATCAGAAATGACCGTCAATGACAAATGATGACAAAACTATTTTTCATCCAGACTGTATATTTATTTCTGCTCAAAAGTTTGACATTTAAAGATTGTTGGCAGTTCTTCTACTGACCCTAGTGGTCAGTACAAGAACTGCAGGTCTGGATCTGGACCCTAGTGGTCAGTAGAGGAACTGCAGGTCTGGATCTGGACCCTAGTGGTCAGTACAAGAACTGCAGGTCTGGATCTGGGCCCCAGCGGTCAGTAGAGGAACTGCAGGTCTGAATCTGGGCCCCAGCGGTCAGAGGAACTGCAGGTCTGGATCTGGACCCCAGCAGTCAGCAGACTGTGACCTTTTCTACTTTGTGGGTGGATACAACACAGACTTTACAATGTTTGTACTTGATGAGGACAGTTCACTTTATTTCTCCATAAATACTGGATATCGAGGTTGATCTTGCATCTTGGAGGCCCCCTGGTGGCTGCAGGGGCTCTATACATCTGTATAGTCTGTGTGCAGAAACAAACAGCTCCGGGACGCCAAGATCGAGAACTATGTGAAGGATTTTTTGGGTTTTCGAGTCTCCACAGCTACAGACACTACAGCTGAAGTCATCCTGTGGTTTGCATCTTCTGGAGCATCTTCATCTGATCTTCAATGGTTTTTAGTTCCTGCTTCAAAACAGAAACCTGAAAGACAGAAAACGAAGATTGCCAGACATTTTTACCAGATTTTGTAATTAAGAGTCCTTTTGGACTTTTACAAAGCAACATGACCTAAAGGTCCATCATGTGTGATCTTTGAAGATCTAAAAAACAAGAAACAGGGAACTGCATTTACGGAGGCATGAAAAAGTATGTGAACGCTCCCTTGGAGTTAAATGGTTTTCTGCATTAAAATAGAAATAAAATTAAATAAATCATTTTATACACAAAATCAGAAGATCAGAGTTATTTTATAAACAACATAAAATGGTTCTGATCGTCAAAGTCACAATAACAGAGAAAAGCTGGTAACACCACCTACGAGGATTTCTGTTTTTATTGACCACATCTATTAAACATTTGAAGTACTATAAGAATAAGTAAGTGAACCCTCAGAGTCAGCAACTGTTGACGCTCCTTTGGCAGCAGTGAGTCTCAGTAGCTCTGCATCAGCGAGGCAGGAACTAACCCTGACGCTCTCTCCACCGAGCTCTGGATCACCAGGGAAGTCTTGGCAGACTTCAGCTTCCCCCTACTGGTCTGCCATCTGGGCCTTTACTGTCCTATTAGGGACCATATTCAGGATCCTGCTCTGGGGGCTCCTGTTCATTAAATACTGTGATACAGAGTTTAAACCCTTTAAGGTGATCGGTGGTGATGAATTAATCTGTTACACTAAGAGAAGCATTATAAAAGTACATTTGCAAAGGTCAAAAAACATTTGACTTTCAGCTTCTTTAAACCTTAAAGATTTTTTTTTCCTTTTTTCTTTTTTTTTTAATATAATTTCTTAGTTTTTGACCTTCCAAATTTGTAATAAAAATATACTTTCAAAGTTGAAAAATATACTTCTTACATTACAATCTTCCAAATATATGAAACAGCAGTACATTTCTGAGCTTGTAATTTCAGAAAATTACAAATAAAAAATTGAATTTCTGGAAATGATCACACATTTGAAAGAAAAACTTCTGACTTCATCTCTAGTTGAACTTTATTTCTTTGAAACTAAAAAGCTAAACCTCAGAAATCCAGTTTTTGTAAGCTTATAATTTTGAATGAAAACTTTAAAGAATCCTGACATAAAAAATGGAAAATTATGTAACAAAATTAAAAGCAAACCCTGTCACCTGAGGGCCCCCGGAGGGCCCCCCGGAGGGCCCCCCGGAGGGCCCCCTGGAGTCTGTGGGGGCTAGGTCCACCCCTGTACATCTCGAGGAAAAAGCAGCTCTGATCACAAAGCTCCAAAAAAACGTTCCCACTGTGGATTCTACCCGGTTCTCACCTTCCTGTCCATCTGCTCTCTGACATGAACAGGAATCTTGTCCTCCAATCCTGGAGAATTTAGCTTTTGGAGGATTTCTTCCAGTTTAGGGACAAGTTTGTCTCTGCGCTGACACAACTCCTGGATCTGTTTGTCCACGTTCAGTCCACTCTGAAGAGAAACCACGTAAAACTCAGAGTTAAACATGAGCAGAACTCTTAACCCCACCCAGACCGCATTTAACCTGAAATCAGCGGCTTTGATCACATTGTTCCTCAAACATTAGATCATCTGTTAAGGTTGTGACAGAATCAGGTTACAACATTAAATCCACCTACACGTTAACGGGGATCATCCGGCTACAGAAGATTCAGCTGGAAAAAACTCCAAGAAAACAATCCAATGGATCAGCGAGAGGGTGGGCCACAAAACTCCACCCAAAACTTCCAGACTCCACCCATATTTTACAAAGACTCCACCCTTAACACAGAGAAACACCAACATAAAGAGACTCCACCCAGAACCAGACTCAACCCACACACTCCACCCAAAAGTTAAAAAGACCCTACCCTTAACCTAAAGAAAATCTGTCAATCTGGAGCACATCTGCATTATGGTTCCTGTTGTTTCTCAGCCAGCTGGTTTTCAGGTTTCCCGCTTGTTCCTGGTCTCGGTCTGGTTTTTCTTGACAAGCTGACATAGAGCTCGTTCTGCTTTTGCTTGCCCAACTCACTTTGCTTTGTTTTTCTTTCTCAAACGTTTCTCTTCTGGGACATTTTCATTCTAAATCTATCACTTGACCAGAAAACCGTTGTAGTAAATGATTTAACGTAGTTAACAATAACAAAATCACGATGCATTGACGGACATGTAGCTGTGGTCCAGCACACTTATTAAACTATTATTGGTAGATGATTGTCTTTACATGTTCTAACAGGCCACATAAGACGGTGGGGCGGATTTGGCCCTCGGGCCTCAGGTCTGACTCATCTGACCCCCACCTTCAGAAACTCCATCTTAATTTACAGACCCCATCAAAGCCAAAAAAAGAGACCCCACCCCCCGTGGGAGCTGAGATACTGATGAACGAAACACACGAGATGGAAGCCTACTCAAACGTTCTGTCACGAAAATCTACAAAACCCGAAGATCCAACAGTTTTGGTGCTTTAAAAGGCCCATTCCTGGCTGAAGATTCATCAACAAAGCATGAGAGACACAGACAGATATATTTACTGATGTTTCATTTGATCTACACATCTGCAGCCGACTCGTCCTCCCATCGCTCCAACTCAGAAGTCTCTGCGGACTATCAGGATTCAGCTCCTACTGATTCACCTGGACGTGGAGGTGCAGCCGACAGCTGTGGTCCACCACACCCACCAGACTTCCTGTGGGTGGGGTGGAGGACTTGACAGACAGGTGGGGGTCTGCCCCATCAGGACAGAAGATCTGCAGGCTGGAGATCCGGCTCAGGGTCCGAACGGCGGAACCAAAGTGAAGGAGGATGTGGGCCTGATGGGGGGGACACTCGGCCCACACTAGAACAACAAACAAGACAGAAGCAGTTAAAGGCGCTTATCTGCCGCCAGGAAGGTTTGAGCTGCGTTGGACTCACTCCTGGGTTTTTCTTTGGTCAGGCCACACTGGGCTCGCAGAGACCGGGCCACTCGGATCACTTCCTGGACCAGCAGGAAGCCTTCTTCCTCCTCAGGGAAGTGCCAATGTGCCTAGAAAAATCCATTTCACGTCATCCAAATTTCATCTGGTTTGAGGTTATGCTTTCATCTCGTTAAAGGTTCTGTTGCAGTAAAAACATAAAAACTAAAAATCTTAAAACTCCATCACATGGATGACAAGTACACCAGGGAGTCAGGGGAACCTGAACTGAGGAGGACCGACAACAGGAGGAACTAGAACGTTTACAGATCGGACAGATGAAGTTAATGTGGCCACCAGAGGGCGCCAAAGCCACACGGTCAGGCTCGATGTCCAGTAGAACAGCATTAAAACTAGAATATTTTAAATCTACCATCTCTACCGCCTGCCGGATAAGTCTGTTTTTTGTAAAACGAATCTGACGGCGGACTTGAAACTGAAGTGAACTGAGACGGGTACAGAAGGATGTGAAACTGACCCTGAGAAGCGGCTCGCTCCACCATCTGTCTCACTTCCAACATCAGTCCATCCATGCTGGACCCCGACAAGGGAGGTCATTTGAGGATGAGACGAGGTCATTAACAGAGTGATCCTACCATGATCCGCCGCTGCCTAACTTACTACTTAACCCCTCCTCCGGCTCCTCCGAGGAAAAACCAAAGAATTCATAAACTCATAAGTTTTATTGAAAAAACTCAGAAAATCTGACTGAAAGTTAAAAGATTTACGGGAAAACCGTTTCTTATCACCACCCAGATGGTGTGTATCCGAGTCATAATTTAAGTTCTTCACAATTAAGTTCTTAAATGTTCTTATTTAGGAGGCTACAAATGAAGACCGCCCATTTTATTTGTCCAAAAATAACCAGCTGGGGCCCCCTGGTGGCTGCGCATGTTACTTCCATCTCTATAGTCTGGATGCAGACAGAGACGGTTCTCTGCTGGTCAGTGATGGCGGTGGGTGTGGTGGTGGTACCAGGTGAGTGGGTTGGGGGTACGACTCCAAACACAGGCTGCTGGTAGCGCCCCCCTCGGGTCTGTACGGTTGCAGTCGCTGCCACAGCTCCTCGGTGATGAAGGGCATGAAGGGGGAGAGCAGCGTCAGAGACAGAGACACACAGTGAAACAGCACGGTGACGGCCTCCTGCCTCGCGTCGCCATGCTGATCCAAGTCGGTCTGAACCACCGCCCCCTCGTCCCGCCTCCCAATCAAAGGCTTCATGTACTCCTTTAATACAAAGACAGAAATGAGAAAGCATGAACACTCGAGCGTCTGGAACAGGGACAAAACACGGCCGTGTCAGGCAGCGGGATCATATCCACGTTATCCCGACGCTTCCCGAGTCATCCGACTGTGGCTGGTAAAGAGACTAAACTCATCACAGAGGAGAATGAATCTCCAAGATTATTTCACTCAAACATTTAATAAACTTAATAATTTGTGAAAACTTAAATTCTGACTTTAATGTGAAGATCAGGACTTCAGATTTAATAATGCTGCAAATTTGAAAAAAAAAAAAAAAAAAAAAAAAAAAAAAAAATCACAAATTCTTAGTTTTTAATATTTTTTCATTTGAATTGAAAAACTTTGCACCATTCAAATTCGCAAAAGTAAAATAAAAAGGTTTGACTTATTAATTTTGGACTTTACAAAAATATTTAAAAGATTCAAATGTTATAAAACTCCAGATCAGACTCTTTTTGTTTGATAACCTAACAAAGTACAAAAAAAGTCAGGAAAGCTGCCGTCCCAGACGCTTGGCCGTCAGCAGAGATGACAGATCCGTGGTGCTCGTTACCAGATAGACGTCGCAGAGGTTGTGGAGCCAGAAGGAGTGCAGCGCTGCTGTGACGGCGTGCAGCTCGTGGTTTTTAAAAGCTCGTTCACACTCCAGCGCGGTGCTGTAGAGGCGGGAGCAGATCCAGCGCTCCATGCTGCCTCCTGGAGTCGTCTGGAACGCAGAAAAGAGCGAGAGTGTAGGGAGAAAACAGGTTTCCACGACTACGTCAAGGTAGCCGTATTTTCACTTGTCTAAAAACATTGTCAGTATTTATAGATGTTGATAAAACTGATCAGTTTCAGCCAAGTTAAAACAGAAAAGTAATAAATTTCAAACCTTTTACAGTACCTGTTCAAGTGTTCCCAGTGGGGGCCGGTTTTCCCCCAGAACTCCCAGTGTGAACCGGAAGGTCTGCCACATCTTATTACAGAAGCGTCTGCAGCTCAGAACCTGAGACACCGACAGAGTAACGTCGTCTCCTAGTGACGAGATGGAAAAATACCTGTTAATCACACAGGACCGGACCGGTCACACCGCGGGGACGGACCGGTCACGCTGCGGCGACGGACCGGTCAGACCGCGGCGATGGACCGGTCAGACCGCGGGGACGGACCGGTCACGCTGCGGCGACGGAGCGGTCACACCGCGGGGACGGACCAGTCAGACCGCGGCGACAGAGCGGTCAGACCACAGGACCGGTCAGACCACAGGACCAGTCAGACCGCGGCGACGGAGCGGTCAGACCGCGGGGACGGAGCGGTCACACCGCGGGGACGGACCGGTCAGACCACAGCCAGGTCCACCCTGATTCCACATGTCAACAGAATCTCTCGAACAGTCATGTTGAACATTCTTTACAAAGAATAAACTTAAAAAGTCATCTTTTCAACACGTATCTGGCCCTGACAACTGAAGCACATGACTTTGGACTGGTTTAAATGATAATCTGACAGGGTTCAACCTTGTCCATGTAAATGATGATGTGTTCCACTGGGTTCTGGACTGGGACCACTTCTCTTCTACGTGCTTCTTCTTCAGAGACGTAATCAGGAAACATGGTCCACAACCAGCTCTTTTTATCTATAAAGCCTGATAAACTGATCAAATCCTAAAACTACAGGCTTGTCTCCGATACTTTAAAGCTTGGACGATGTCTAGTCAGCTTTATTTCTACCAAACCAACCACAGCAAACTTCATCTCATGACACACCAAGAATATCTACACATCAAAACTCAGAAATATATTGAAGTAACTGTTTTTGGCCCTGAACACACCAGATTCCCTCCCCAACTACGCAGCCACTCAGTTACTTTGGCTTCTGGTACTTTTGTGAGGTATCAAGGAGTCTTTAGTTTTTGTAGCAGGAGCACCCAACCTCTTCTTACTCCATCCATCCATCCATCCATCCATCCATCCATCCATCCATCCATCTCTCCAGCATCCCTGTATAGACTTTTCCAGAGAGACTGAGGTGTGCATTTTCCCTGTAAATGGAAAACACCCTCCAGTCTCCCTTCTTAAAAGGGGAAGTACTGCCCCAGTCTTCCTTCAACGTCCATGCAATGTTGCAGAGGCGTGTCAACCATGACAGCTCTGTAATATCCAGAGCCTCGAGGAACTCAGGGCTGCTTCACCGACATTTTTAGAAAGTTTTGTTAATCTATTTAGACTCTGTATTCAGTTGTGGAGTCCTGCGTTTCTCTGTAAAGCTTTTTGAGTTCCAGTCGTGTCTAAAAAGTGCTGTTTGAATATAGTTGAAGTAGAAGTTGAAGTAACTCCATATCATGATACTGCCAACACTTGAATCACTCACCCTGCATCTTGTGAGAGCAGAGGGCGAACCTCAGAGCATCAGTGCCACACTGGGGGATTCCTCTGGGGAAGTCCTTCTTCTGTGGGGAGGCAGACACAACAGGCTAATTAGACAATGTCATCAATGAGCTCAGCCAATCAGCTGCAGTGAAGAAGGCAGGACCTGTGCTTCCATGGCAACCAGCTGCTCCCTTGGGTCAAGGTTCCCCTGCTTCACTTTCTCTTCAAGCCCCTACAAGGACAGACAAACAGGGTTGTACAACACATTACAATGTCTTGTACAAATGGAGCAGACTGGTTTTTATACGTTCTTGAGGATCATATAAATGTCTACAACTCCCACTGAGCTGCTGAGCTGAAGCCAGTTATCCTTTTTGTACTCAAAAGTCACATCCTGCCATTCAACCTCACCTGGTTTGATCCTGTTAAAGGGGAGTTTATTTTCTCAACAACGGGCTGGAGCTTCCTCAGGATGGAGGATTGAACACAAGAAAAGTTTGGATGAATCTGTTGGTTTCCTTGGTGACGCACTAAATATTATTGTTATTTTATTGGCTTGATATTATTTGTACAAATTTGAAACGAGTTGAACCGTATTGTTGAAGTGCGTTGAGATGACATTTGTCATAACTTGTATTATTTGTCATGATATAAATAAAGTGGAACTGAATGGAGATACCCCCTCTGCTGGAGCCCCCTCCCGTGGTCAGTCAAGGAACTGCAGTTTTCCTTACTTCCACATTGGTCTCAACCCTCAGTTCGATGGTCTGGTTCACACCAGTGATTCAGCAACAGCGTCCTCAGTCAGAAGCGTCTTGAGATCTGCTGCTAAATGATTGAAGTCAATTGAACTGAAAAGCAGAAACGGCCCTGCGTGTCCAGTGTAGCTTGTTAGTCAGCAGCTCAGTGAACAACTCAAACCCACCTGAAGAGACACTCCGTGTATAATATCCAACGGGTCGATGACATTTCCCAGAGATTTACTCATCTTCCTGCCGTATTTATCTCGTACTAGAGAGTGAAACAGAACCTGTGGAGAACGACAGGAAAAGAACAATCGGTTGGTGTTGTTGTTCACAGGCAGAGTTTGTTTTCAGTTGCCACCAAGTAAAAAAACACAAACCTGCTTAAATGGCAGGTGCCCGGTCAGCTGTGTTCCCAACATGACCATCCGGGCCACCCAGAAGAAGATGAGGTCACTTCCCGTCTCCAGAACTGAGTTGGGGTAGAAGCGTTGCAGGTCCGAGGTCTGTGGGAGGAGAATCGGGTGAGTTAGACGGGCTTTGATGGCCGATGACGGAGCGTTGGTGGCACCTACCTGTTCAGGCCAGCCGAGCATGGCAAAGGGGAACAGTGCTGACGAGAACCAGGTGTCCAGGACGTCCGGGTCTGGCGCCGTCACACAGGAAGGACAAACAGTCATTAAAACCAGAATAAAATGACGGCCGATAACCGTTCCTAGAGGAAGTTTGCACTGCTTCCTTTATTTTCCTTCATCCGTCTCCATTTTCCAGGATTTTCCGCTGGACATTGTACAAACAATGAGGTCACATAATAAGGTAGTAAGCAGCTCCGTCCTACATCAAAACGTTCTGCGGTACACAAATTAAATTACTGTCTAATATGACGCAGTGCAAGTATAGCATTTACTTAAGGACATTAAAATGGAGCCATCTCGATCTCGGACTCCGGTGGACGCAGACGTAGATGGAGGCATACAGCAGGAGGAGCGGCGGGAAAGCTGGCAAAAGTAACCGAAGTTAAAGACACTCGGAGTTACCCTGAGTCAAAACCACTTCTTCTGGCTTCACTCCATATCTGACAGCAGCTCTTTGACGGGCTTCGTCTTCACTCTGTCCCCAGACCCAGTCGTCCTACAGCAAGGAGACACATTTTTAACCCGTCAAACCACCGTCAAACCAACACTAAACCAACACTAAACCAACACTAAACCAACACTAAACCTTTAGGGAGTCGTGTTGGATGAGAGACGCTCAACAAACCTATTGAATGAAACACACAAACCTCCCAGTTTAAACTAGTATTGTTGGTATAAATATGGACACACCAACCTCCAGTGTGGCTGCAGAGTTCAGAAGTTGTACTTGGTATGCCGGGATCTGATGACCCCACCACAGCTGCCTGGAAATGCACCAATCACTAGGAAAAACGGGTCAGTTCGGTCATCATCAGTCGGTAGAGTCAAAGTTAAGTAAATAAATGAAGTTGATGAAAAACGACAAAAGTAAAGTGAGTTCATATTGTTTGCAAGGTAATAAAAGTCAAGGTAAATTGAAGCATCAGCGTTTTATTTATTTTTTGCATTTGTGATATCGTTTTCTGGTTTGGAGGCGTTTGGGGCCTCTGCTATGTTCTACGTGGAGGCTCAAAGGTAATAAAACTCCAGTGAGAGGGAGGAGTTCAGTCCTTCCAGATGAGTCACGGCGCCGCCTTAACTTGTTTCACTTAGAGAAGAAAACAGGCAACACTTATCAATGTAAAGTTGACTTGGCAAAATAAATCGAACTTATTAAAATTTGTCTGATCTGGCATGACAGCTTATTAGGAACATTTGAGCAGTGTAATGTCTGGGAAACAGTAAAATAAATTCTTTATAAATGTGTAAATTGGCAAGAAACGCCCCGCCCCCGCTTATGAAACTTTTTTTTTTCTGACTTTATAAAGTCCCAAATTCCTGACATGAACTCAATAATCGTGACTTGCACATATGAAACTAAAAGGTCATAATCTTTGCCTTTGGAAGACTGACCACGTACCAGAAAACCGCTTTGGAGCCCAACAGTGATGGTTCATATCTGAGTCACAACTCAAGTATTTCACAGCCTGAATGTTCACTAGTTTATTTCTCAACAAATACTGGACGTAGCGGCTGAACTTGGAGCTTTTGGCCCCAGAGTGGCTACAGAGGCTCTGCACATCTGTGTGGGCTGCATTTAGATAGAAATGGTTCTGGGAGCTCGGATCCTATGCTGGTGAGGTGAGGAAGCATACCTGATGTTGGACAGCCAGTTCTTCCAGGTCTTGGTGTGGTATTTGGGAATCATCTCCAGCTCTCCATCCTCAACAGCCTGGCAGGTAAAAAAAAAAAAACAAAACAAAACAAAAATAAACAACTCACATTTGATCATGTTCGAGTGTTTAATCTCACAGTTTACATGTAGAACTCAGACGAGGTTGCATGGAAGCTCATGAAGCTCACATCTGGAGGATGACTCAAACATCAGCTTTTCAGCAGACTTAAACATACCTGAACAGCTTTCTGAGCCATTTCTTCACAGCGGACAAACCACTGCTTCTTCAAAAGAGGTTCGATGACATCTCCTGAACGACTGAAAAGAACCAAAGAGCCAAAGAGCCATGAGAGAACCCAGAAACATACATAAAGACACATATGCACATACACAAACACATATTGAGTCAGCCACTGATTGTATGTATGTGATGTGGTTGCTCAACTAGGACAATGCTGAAACTTTTCATCTATATTTTCCAGTAATCTGCTGCTAAAGGCCTGTTATAAAATTACGAGAAAACCTTTTCAGGTCTTGGGGCTCACTAGAAACCTGACTAGAAACCTGACTAGAAACCTGACTAGAAGCCTCACTAGAAGCCTCACTAGAAACCTCACTAGAAGCCTCACTAGAAACCTGCCTAGAAGCCTCGCTAGAAGCCTCGCTAGAAACCTCACTAGAAGCCTCACTAGAAACCTGCCTAGAAGCCTCGCTAGAAGCCTCACTAGAAACCTCACTAGAAACCTGCCTAGAAGCCTCGCTAGAAGCCTCGCTAGAAGCCTCACTAGAAGCCTGACTAGAAGCCTCACTAGAAACCTCACTAGAAACCTCACTAGAAACCTCACTAGAAGCCTGACTAGAAGCCTCACTAGAAGCCTCACTAGAAGCCTCACTAGAAACCTCACTAGAAACCTCACTAGAAACCTCACTAGAAACCTCACTAGAAGCCTCACTAGAAGCCTCACTAGAAACCTCGCTAGAAGCCTCACTAGAAACCTGACTAGAAGCCTCACTAGAAACCTCACTAGAAACCTCGCTAGAAGCCTCACTAGAAGCCTGACTAGAAGCCTGACTAGAAGCCTCACTAGAAGCCTCACTAGAAGCCTCACTAGAAGCCTCACTAGAAGCCTCACTAGAAGCCTCACTAGAAACCTGACTAGAAACCTGACTAGAAACCTGACTAGAAACCTCACTAGAAACCTGACTAGAAGCCTCACTAGAAGCCTCGCTAGAAACCTCGCTAGAAACCTCACTAGAAGCCTCACTAGAAACCTGACTAGAAGCCTGACTAGAAGCCTCACTAGAAGCCTCACTAGAAGCCTCACTAGAAGCCTCACTAGAAACCTGACTAGAAACCTGACTAGAAACCTGACTAGAAGCCTCACTAGAAGCCTCACTAGAAGCCTCGCTAGAAACCTCGCTAGAAGCCTCACTAGAAGCCTGAGTAGAAGCCTCACTAGAAGCCTCACTAGAAGCCTCACTAGAAGCCTCGCTAGGAACCTCGCTAGAAGCCTCGCTAGAAACCTGACTAGAAGCCTCGCTAGAAGCCTGACTAGAAGCCTCACTAGAAGCCTCACTAGAAACCTCACTAGAAACCTCGCTAGAAACCTCGCTAGAAGCCTCACTAGAAACCTCACTAGAAACCTCACTAGAAACCTCACTAGAAACCTCGCTAGAAGCCTCGCTAGAAGCCTCGCTAGAAGCCTCGCTAGAAACCTCGCTAGAAGCCTCACTAGAAGCCTCACTAGAAGCCTCACTAGAAGCCTCACTAGAAACCTCACTAGAAACCTCACTAGAAGCCTCACTAGAAACCTGCCTAGAAGCCTCACTAGAAGCCTCACTAGAAGCCTCACTAGAAACCTGCCTAGAAGCCTCGCTAGAAACCTCGCTAGAAGCCTGACTAGAAGCCTCACTAGAAGCCTGACTAGAAGCCTGACTAGAAGCCTGACTAGAAGCCTGACTAGAAGCCTCACTAGAAACCTCACTAGAAACCTCACTAGAAACCTCACTAGAAACCTCACTAGAAACCTCACTAGAAGCCTCACTAGAAGCCTCACTAGAAGCCTCACTAGAAGCCTCGCTAGAAACCTCGCTAGAAACCTGACTAGAAGCCTCGCTAGAAGCCTCACTAGAAACCTCACTAGAAGCCTCACTAGAAGCCTCACTAGAAACCTCACTAGAAGCCTCACTAGAAGCCTCACTAGAAACCTCACTAGAAGCCTCACTAGAAGCCTCACTAGAAGCCTGACTAGAAGCCTGACTAGAAGCCTGACTAGAAACCTGACTAGAAGCCTGACTAGAAGCCTGACTAGAAGCCTGACTAGAAGCCTCACTAGAAACCTCACTAGAAGCCTGACTAGAAGCCTCACTAGAAACCTCACTAGAAGCCTCACTAGAAACCTCACTAGAAGCCTCACTAGAAACCTCACTAGAAGCCTCACTAGAAACCTCACTAGAAGCCTCACTAGAAACCTGACTAGAAGCCTCGCTAGAAACCTCGCTAGAAGCCTCGCTAGAAACCTCGCTAGAAGCCTCGCTAGAAACCTCGCTAGAAACCTCGCTAGAAACCTCGCTAGAAGCCTCGCTAGAAACCTCACTAGAAACCTCACTAGAAGCCTCGCTAGAAGCCTCGCTAGAAACCTCGCTAGAAGCCTGGCTAGAAGCCTGGCTAGAAGCCTGGCTAGAAGCCTGGCTAGAAGCCTCACTAGAAGCCTCACTAGAAGCCTCACTAGAAGCCTGGCTAGAAGCCTCGCTAGAAGCCTCGCTAGAAGCCTCGCTAGAAGCCTCGCTAGAAGCCTCGCTAGGAACCTCGCTAGGAACCTCGCTAGGAACCTCGCTAGGAACCTCGCTAGGAACCTCGCTAGGAACCTCGCTAGGAACCTCACTAGAAGCCTCGCTAGAAACCTCGCTAGGAACCTCGCTAGAAGCCTCGCTAGAAGCCTCACTAGAAACCTCACTAGAAACCTCACTAGAAGCCTCACTAGAAGCCTCACTAGAAACCTCACTAGAAGCCTCACTAGAAACCCCACTAGAAACCTCACTAGAAACCTCACTAGAAACCTCACTAGAAGCCTCGCTAGGAACCTCGCTAGGAACCTCGCTAGAAACCTCACTAGAAGCCTCACTAGGAACCTCGCTAGGAACCTCACTAGAAACCTCACTAGAAGCCTCACTAGAAACCTCGCTAGGAACCTCGCTAGAAGCCTCGCTAGAAACCTCACTAGAAGCCTCACTAGAAACCTCACTAGAAACCTCACTAGGAACCTCACTAGAAACCTCACTAGAAGCCTCACTAGAAACCTCGCTAGGAACCTCGCTAGAAGCCTCGCTAGAAACCTCACTAGAAGCCTCACTAGAAACCTCACTAGAAACCTCACTAGAAACCTCACTAGAAACCTCACTAGAAACCTCACTAGAAACCTCTCTAGAAGCCTCACTAGGAACCTCGCTAGGAACCTCGCTAGAAGCCTCACTAGAAACCTCACTAGAAACCTCACTAGAAGCCTCACTAGAAGCCTCACTAGAAGCCTCACTAGGAACCTCGCTAGGAACCTCGCTAGAAGCCTCACTAGAAACCTCACTAGAAGCCTCACTAGAAGCCTCACTAGAAGCCTCACTAGAAACCTCACTAGGAACCTCGCTAGAAGCCTCACTAGGAACCTCGCTAGAAACCTCGCTAGAAGCCTCGCTAGAAGCCTCGCTAGGAGCCTCGCTAGAAACCTCACTAGAAGCCTCACTAGAAACCTCACTAGAAACCTCACTAGAAACCTCGCTAGAAACCTCACTAGAAACCTCACTAGAAACCTCGCTAGAAGCCTCGCTAGAAACCTCACTAGAAGCCTCACTAGAAGCCTCACTAGAAGCCTCACTAGAAGCCTCACTAGAAGCCTCACTAGAAGCCTCACTAGAAACCTCACTAGAAGCCTGGCTAGAAGCCTGGCTAGAAGCCTCACTAGAAGCCTCACTAGAAGCCTCACTAGAAGCCTGGCTAGAAGCCTCACTAGAAACCTCACTAGGAACCTCACTAGAAGCCTCACTAGAAGCCTCACTAGAAACCTCACTAGAAACCTCACTAGAAGCCTCGCTAGAAACCTCACTAGAAGCCTCACTAGAAGCCTCACTAGAAACCTCACTAGAAACCTCACTAGAAGCCTCGCTAGAAACCTCACTAGAAGCCTCACTAGAAGCCTCACTAGAAACTCTGGTGCTGCTGACTATCAGAAAAAAACCAACACAGTTCAGAGTGAGAACTCAGGCGGACCTGCAGATCGGTAATGTCATGGTGTGATCCTTCTTCTCTCTGAACAGTTTCTTGTCCACCAGAGCATCCAGGACGAGCCGTCTGGCATCAAAGCGCTTCACCCCCTTTAAACATGGCGACAGATCAAACCAGGAGCTCAGAGGTCTTAACTATCCATCACAGCATGCTTTACAAGGAGCTCTACAGACGAAGGACGCGGTCATGTACCTCCAACCACTGTCCACAGGAAGGCGACATCGTGCCGTCTCCTTCAAACACAGGCAGACGTGGCAGCGAGTGTCTCTGTGACAGAAGGAAGTCGGTGTGGTCATGAGCAGGAGTCACCTTCACCGCACCTGCAAAAGTGACAAAGACAAGCAGCTCCGACAGTGCCACGGCAACAAAGCGATCAATGCTTTCTGTCTCACAAACCAGCTGCAGGGATGTTCCTAGCTTTTTGAGGGCCATGGGTAAGATTATGTTCGGGGACCCGTGTTTGGTACAAGGCTACGGGGGGTAAATGCATCGTCATAGTCCATATTCAGACTGAAACAGCTCTGCTGCAGATGATCTGATTCAACTAAAAACAGCATTGTCCAGTTCCCAGTCCCCACCAGTCCCCACCAGTCCCCACCAGTTCCCAGCTCCATGTCCACCATGGTGTCAGTGATGATTGGCAGCAGTCTGTTGGTGAATGGATGTCTGCACCGTTTCCCATGAAGAGTCTGGAACAACACAGGATGAAAGGAAGGCAGGATTTGTTTTACTTCTGCAAACTAAAACAGATTCTCCACCAACATCAGCTCGGTTTAATGAAACACTCATTTCATTTACCACTCGCTTCATTTCCAAGATGAACCCAAATGATTCGATGATCCAGTTTATCGCAAAACTGGGAAACACTTTTTGTGAATTTCCACGTGTGGCAGCGCTGGATGGGACGTAGCCGGTAAATCTAGTGTCCAGCTGTTTTTGGCCTCATCAATACGATGTAGTTGTCCTGTAAAACTACCTAATCAATAATCCTTTGCTCCTGAATAATCAGTGAAATGATCGCCCGCTGCTTCATCGTTTGACTACTAACAGCGGTCGGGCGATCACGATCATTTGTCAAAGATTGAAGGTGTTTTGTCCGTCTTCTTCAACAGTGATGTTCTGTTTCATTGTTTTGAAGAGGATGAGAAACGGACAGTTAGAAGAATTACGCTTATTTGAAAAACACAGTTCAATGGAAACACCGACCCCGCTGCAGCGCCACCTTTATCGCAAATTCAGAGATTCAATTTTCTTTGCAAACAAAAGTCTAATGAAAAACCGACTTATCATGTGACAGAGGGAAAAGCCATGGAAACATGATTAAAAACGGCCAAAGAATGTACATGACCCATTAGTCATCAGCAAACATGGTAACTGAAATACACTGTATTAGTGCCACACTTGAAAAAGGCTGTAGCTGCTGACGTAGCTGGTCTCTGGTGGAGGACTAGTCAGCTCTCTTCAGTGGAGAGGAAACATTTCTAGAGTGACACTGCTCTACATGATCAGCTCAAATATCCTCACGCAGCTGAAAATATGAAAAAGACGTTTGCATAAAGCTGCGTTGTGGCTCAAGCTCAGTAAATGCAGATTCCCCCGGTCCAGCCAATCAGCACGGCCGTAATCATTTCACTCTTTGCCTCAAAGATCAACAAATGAGTGAGCACAATGTTTATGTTAATTATACCAACCTTGGCCACAGCTTTAAAAGCACTGAACATGAAACAGATGAAACAGAGGTCATGCGACTGAACAACTGGTCTAAGTTCAGTATTTTACAAGGCGGTCTAAAAGCCCCTCACCTGATACCGAGGATCATCCGGGTGAACGGCTACAGCCACATCTCCAAGCATCGTCTCAGGGCGGGTGGTGGACACCGATACCTCGCTGTCTGAGATTTATGGAAATGAAACATACCAACATCAAACAGAAACAATAAACCAAGTCTGCTGTTCCTCGACAGTGACAACACTCACCGTGGCCGTCTACGGGGTACGCAAAGGTGAACATTGCTCCAAATTCCACTTTGTCCTCGTAACCAGGAACGAACAACAAGGTCTGTCCAGACACCTCCTTAGAGTCGACCTAATGACCAAAACACAACATTAAAGTTGCGGCTGATCATTTTGTCACTTTAGGCAAATAGTCCAGGCAGCGAAGCCTCAATCATGATCCTCCCGCCACCACGCTTCACGATGACGATTTGTGTTTTCGCTTCAGACACAGTGCTAAGTATTCTTCATGAGTAATGCAACTTTTGTCTTATCAGAACACAAAACATTTCCCAGTATTGTTGAGGATCAACACAGAATACAGCCTCAAGGAGTCACAAGCCAGTGTCTTTTTGAACTGGTCCAAGTCCAGATAAATGCAGAGGGCTGTCAGGAAGGGCTGGTCTATCATGGTGCCGATGGGAAGAGAAGTGGAGTGAGTCAGAAGAGAAGTGGAGTCAGAGTTACAGTGACGGAGGAGGTTGTTAGGAATGTTCTGGAGGTGAAAAGAGCGTCTGCAGCTAGAAACTGAAGGTGTGAGGTTCAATGTTGTCAGTGGTTCTGCTCCACAGGTAGGATGTGAGTCAGAAGAGAAGGACAGGTTCTGGAGTGAGTTAGATGAAGTGATGCGGCGTATCCCAGAGGTGAGGGAGCGGTGACTGGAGCAGACTTCAGTGGACATGTCGGTGCAGACGACAGAGGTGATGAAGTGATGGGCAGGTTTGGTATCCAGGACAGGAATGCAAAGGAAAGAAAAGAGAAGAGTACTACAGGAGCAGTATTTGCTCTGAAGACGTTGGTGTAGAAGTACAGAGAAGGTCAGAGGGAGCTGCTCCGTGTCTTTGTGGACCTTGAGAAATGCTATGACAGAGTACCGAGAGGAGACGTGGTTCTGTATGAGGAAGTCTGGAGTAGCAGAGAGGAATGTCAGAGCGGAGCAGGACATGTCTGGGAGCTGCCAGACAGTGGGGAGGTCTGCTGGAGGTGTGACTGAGACGTCAGATGGAGAAGTGATGAGACTCCATCAAGGATCGGCTGCTCTTGGTTGCTATGGTGATGGACAGACTGACAGATGAAGTCCGACAGGAACCTCCATGGACTAAGATGTTTGCAGATGACACTGGGGTGAGGTTTGCACTGAGAAGATGAGGGATGAAGGTTAGTCGCTGCAGACAGAGTACATGAGTGTGAAGGACAGGAACCCAAGTGGAACCGTGAGGGTACAGGAGGATAAAGAAGATAAAGAAGGTGGAGGATTATTAATACTTAATCAGTCTAAACAAGAGAGGAAGAAGAGTGTGCAAGCAGGTTGGAGCGGGTGAAGAAAAGTGATAATCTATCTGATCTCATCCACCCCCGGTGCCTTTACAAACTACCCCAGTGACTTCTGCTTGGGTGACGGAGGAGTCCATCGCAGAGTCCCCAGCCTCTGCTTCCTCAGCAGAAGGGATGTCGACGGGATTGAGGAGATCCTCAAAGTTTTCCTTCCACTTTCCGACAATGTCCCCAGTCAAGGTCAGCAGCTCCCCACCTGCACTGTAAACAGTGTTGGCAGAGTACTGCTTCCCTTTTCTGAGGTGCCAGACAGTTTGCCAGAATCTCTTCGAGAACGACCGATAGTCCTCCTTCATGGCCTCACCGAACTCCTCCCAGACCCGGGTTTTTGCCTCCAGGAACGCTTGAGCTGCGTCTCGCTTGGCCTGCTGGTACCTGAGTCAGGAGTCCCACAGGCCAACATGGCCCAGTAGGACTCCTTCTTCAGCCTGACAGCGTCCCCTACTCCCGGTGTCCACCACCGGGTTCGGGGTTGCTGCCATAACAGGCACCAGAGAACCTATGCCCACAACTTTGAGCTGCCACGTTGACAACGGAGGCAGAGAACAGGGTCCACTTGGACTCAATGTCCCCAACCTCCCTCAGAATCTGGGAGAAGTTCTCCTGGAGGTGTGAGTTGAAGACCTCCCTGGCAGAGGGCTTAGTCAGACGTTCCTAACAGACCCTCACAATACGTCTGGGTCGGCCCGGTCTGTCCCGCTGTAGAAGTCGTGGCAAGGTGGCTCCATGACCCAACCTCTGGACTAAAACTCTGACCACATTTTATGGAAATTAATGCAGAAAATCAGTTAATTCGGAGGGCTTCACATTTCCCGTCCTGCCCCAGTGTGTTATGCTGTCCTGTGTGTCGACGGAGGTCGTTCTCACCTCGATGTCTGAAATAGCGGACTGAAGAGCACAGCTCCAGTTGACCAGACCCTCTGCTCGATAAACCAGGCCAGAATCACAGAGTTGGACAAAAGCTGTGGTTACGGCCCTGCTAAAACCCTGAAACCAAAATCACATCAAAACCTCACATGGTTGCAAGACACGGTCACTTGAGGGAAAGAAAAAAGGTGGTAGTGGACGGAAAGTCAAAAGACAAAGTGACACATCATGACTTTATGAATTCACAAATTCACAACAGAAAATTTAAAAATGATAAATTTTCATCGTTTCAAATTTACATTTGAAGCTCAGAAATTCTGGCTTTATAAAATTGAGAGAGAAAATGTCGAATGTTTAACTTTATGCTATTGCAGTTTTTTGTTGATGTCATAAACTCACAAATGTACAGTTTTATCAAACTGACTAAAAATAACATTTTAAGAAGTAAATGTAGCTGAAGGTAGCCGAGCCAGAACAAAGGTCTGTTTATGAAACAAACGAGAGACAGGAAGTGCGGTCAAATTTGTAGATGAACTTTTTGTACCACAACACAAACGCGTATCCGAGTCATAATCTGTTGGGACGAGAGCGGCGCAAGACGAGACGAGAGCGGCGCAACGACGAGAGCAGCGTGACACTAGAGCGGCGCAACGCGAGAGCGGCGCAACGCGAGAGCGGCGCAACGCGAGAGCGGCGCAACGCGAGAGCGGCGCAACGCGAGAGCGGCGCAACGACGAGACGAGAGCGGCGCAACGCGAGAGCGGCCCAACGCAAGAGCAGCCCAACGACGAGAGCAGCGTGACGCTAGAGCGGCGCAACGGCGAGAGCGGCGCAACGGCGAGAGCGGCGCAACGGCGAGAGCGGCGCAAGGCGAGACGAGAGCGGCGCAAGGCGAGAGCGATGTAACGACGAGAGCGGCGCAAGGCGAGAGCGGCGCAACGCGAGAGCGGCGCAACGCGAGAGCGGCGCAACGCGAGAGCGGCGAAACGACAAGAGCGGCGAAACGACAAGAGCGGCGAAACGACAAGAGCGGCGAAACGACAAGAGCGGCGTAACGACAAGAGCGGCGTAACGACAAGAGCGGCGCAATGCCAGAGCGGCGCAACGCCAGAGCGGCGAAACGCCAGAGCGGCGCAACGCCAGAGCGGCGTAACGCGAGAGCAACACGAGTGACTGCAGTCTTACTGGGTCCATGGTGAAGCAGGCCCTGCTCCAGTCCAGAGATGCTCCCAGCCTCCTCAGCTGCTGGTAGATCTGCTCTCCTTTCCTGGAAAAATGGGAAAACTCAGATATGATCATAAACATGAACATAAGCATCAGATACCAGAGTGTCCATGTGGATGGAAACTGGAATTCTTACTGGTTCTTCCATTTCCAAACTTCCTGTAAAAACTCCTCTCTGGTCAGGTCTTGTCGGCGCCTCCCTTTTTCTCTCAGAAGTCTGCGCTCCACCACCGACTGACACACACAATAAATAAATAAAAAACTATTAACACGTTCAGCAAATGTTTGACAAATGCACCAGTTGGCACCATTTAACAACTATTATAGACATTTGTGGGAAAACTACATTTCTTGATTCATACACTGACAAATTTGATTATAAAAGATAAACAATTCTGGCTTCATAGACTCACAACTTAAAAAACAAACAAAATAAAAACCTCACACATAAAAGCGTCATAACGTCCCAGAAATTATGACTTCATAAACTCATAAATTTAGGCATTAAAATGTTGACAATTTGAAAGACAAAAAACACACCAATTCTGACTTCATAAAATTCAAAAAGGAAAAATTGGAAAATTGTGTCTTTTATTATAAGATAAAGAAACCTAATCCAAGATTTCACTGCTAATCTGACCATTAATCTTTTTAATGAATAAACTGAATTCTGTGAATTTCAGTTTTCTCTCAGAATTTTCTGCAAAAGTTTGAAAGTTGGAATTTTCTCCGTTCTTTCTTGGAAATTAGAGATGTTGTGATGGCCTTTGGGAATCCACTGTTCTGATAACACGTTTAGGAAATGAATGTCTTTTTTAACTAACATCAGATAAAGAATATTTCCTCTACTCAGTTCAACTCAGCTTTATTTGTAGAGCACTCGAACACGTCCGCCTAGACCTCGGCGTCTCCAGGAGCCGGTCAGCCAGTCTGAGGCACCGGGCCGGCCAATAGGGAAAGCAGCTCACAGAGGTACGGCGGGACGAGGCCATTTAAGGATTTAAAAACAAATAAAAGAATCTTAAATGAACTCTAAAGCGTTCAGGCAGCCAGTGGAGCGATGATAAAACCAGCGTAGGAGACATGAGACAGAAGACTGGCTGACTCCAAGATAAAGCGAGTTACAGTAATCCAGCCGGGAGGTGATGACATCTATTAGATATCTATTAAATATCTATTAAATAAACGGCAGTCAGAGCTGCATTTCTGACCTGAGAAACTAGTACGGCTGCAGATGTTCAATTACTCAGCGGAGTCCAACATCCTCAAAGACCAACGGGGGCTGTTCATCTAGGAAACAACTCCACAGGTTTGTCCATTAGTTCTTCTGGTTTCCGTCCGGAAATTACAGCCTTGCGTGAGGAGCATGTGACGATATTCCTGGTAGGATCTTATAATAAATGATACATCCAGCTCAGTCTGACAACTCGTGTGTTACTGCTTCAGACGGCTCAAAACAAGAACGTCCGAGGCTGCACCCAGAAATGTCCTGTTCTGGACTTTGGAGCAATAAAGAAGATGAGAATTATTTAGTTTTTAAATGACACTGCGTCAGGTGGTTCGTGGATGCTGATTCCCCTGTTTCTGGCAGTTTCTGATACCAGTTTTGGTATCAAAACGACTCTATTGCAGAAGTGTTACATGTTTAACATAACAAAAGTTATTTTAAAGAATAAAAAGACTTTAAAAACACCAGGAAATTGTTAACTTTTTCTCTCAATTTGCCAAATTTTGAAGACAGATTGGAAACAGTCTTGTGGAAACTCAAAGCCGTCATTAATCTTGATGCTTCGGTGGGTCGTACACGAACCTCATCACCTGTAGACCCTCAAATTTGAGAATTTTTAAAGTTAGTATTTTTTCCCCTCATAAATTCATCTCTAACATCCATCAATTGTTTCTTGTGATTTTAGCCGCCTTCAAAAAGCTTAAACAAAGTCCGATCAGTGAAACCTGAACAAGAACACCACTTTCAGCTGACACGTCTGCTTGTGAACAGTTCGGTCTGCACCTGGGAACGTTTCAGTCTCTTTTAAACGCTAAACTACAGATGAAGAAAACGAAGCGGACCAGACGAGGATGGTCTACCTGAGTTGCGATACCAGCATGGTCACATCCGGGAACCCACAGGACTCTGTATCCCAGCATCCTCCTCCTGGTGGAGAACAGCAGGATCGCAGTCAAACGGAATCGTTAATTAAAATATTCACTTCTGCAGTTGGTGTTACCATCGGACCAGAGCGTCCTCCACAGCAACCGTCAGAGCATGACCCAAATGCAGCGTACCCGTTACATTTGGCGGAGGAATACACAACGAGAAGGTCCGGTCCACGCGGTGGGACAAGCGCTCCTGAAAACACAACAGAACGTGATTGTTGCTGCTTTATTTTTATCCTTCAATCGTTCACTCTGTCAGACTCCTTAAAAAAGACAATGACAGCGATACAACGTCAAATCAACACGGATGTTACACATTCAGTGTTATGGGTGAGATTAAACCCTTTAATACGACTGCTGGTGCCACAGTAATCTGTTACAAACACATTAGATTAGTAGATTTAAAATCAAAATTCAAGCGGAGTACGCTACACAAACCCAGCTGCCTAACAGAAAGTGCCAGCTCAACAGGTTATTAGTGAAATTATGGAAAAAATATTTTGGACATTAAGAAGGTGCATAAAATCCCATAAGACAAAAAGAGCAACAAGTTTGTACTTTAAAACCAGCAAATTTGGAAAAAATTTTTTTGATTTTATTGCCTCAGGGTCTTACAAATCATTTAAATAAGTAATAAATAAAAAATAAAATTAAAATATTAAAAGTAAATAAATAAAAGTAAGTAAGAATAGATAACATTTTAAAAATATATATTTTTAACATATATTTATTTTACTCTTGCAAATTTGAAAAAACAAAATGCACATTTTTTTTATGACAAGAACTAAAAAATATGTTAATGTTTACAATGTTGATTTTTTTTAATTTTGGGGGGTGAAATGTAAATTTTTGATTTTACAAACTCGCAAATTAGCAAATTAAAAACCAACAACAAACTCAAAAAGTTGGTTTTCTTAAGCTCAGATATATATCTGGGCAAAAGGAAATAAAAATCTTACCTTTAAAGTTGCAAAATTGCTAAAATAAAAAATTGTACATTCCAAAATCCATATAATCAAATGTGGGGAAATAAAACCTGCATTTTGACTTTATTAACATTCAAATTTACAAAAACATCCAAGATTTTGCCAAAAATGTCATACCGTTACAATCTCAACAAAGGCATACTTTGATCCATACATTCAGTAATTTGGGGCAAAGAACTTAAATGTTCTTTTTGGGTGGCAACAAATGAATAAAGGTCATGTTATCAGTTTTTTATAACCATCAGTTCTGAATGAACAGAATAAAGAAGTCGGTGTTTTTAAATCCTCACGTGTCTTTCAGGACTGAAGAAGCCCTCTTTCTCCCACCACTCGTACCAGCTGGATTCTACGTAATCTGGACTGTAGGAGGACGGGAACGGCAAACTCACATCTGTACATCAAACAAAGCGATCTCAGTCTGCAGGAAGACGTTCTGGGGTGGAAACAATACAAACAAAAATTCAGTCACCTTTCTTGCTTCCAGGGGCGGTTTGAGCCGAGTAAACTATCTTCTGTTTCTCACTCCAGTTCACCACTTCAGCGCTCTGAAAACAAAAACAACACCGTTTAAGTTTACGTGTTTCCAAATCACTTTACTGTTTGGAGTTTATTAGATAAGCATTTTAAAATCAAGACGATGAACAATTCTTTATAAAGAAGTCTTGAAGACAGTCCCATGGAGCTGATATTGGATCACTCCAGCTACTTCCTGTTAGGACTCAGGAAATGGTTTGATGTGCAGCAACACTTCTCTACAACTACTGCTGATGTCTTTCCTGCTTGGCATTGTGTTAACACAGGAGTGCTCCAGACCAGCAAAGTTTTATAGGAGGTCTGCCCACCAGCTGATGATCAGCAGAACCTGGCTGCAGCTTACCCTCCTATGTCCTATGGAAGAGGAAACTTGGTGGGATCCACGAGATTTTTTTTTTTGGCTTCACTTTTGTTAAAAAAACAATAACACAGTAGTTAAAAAAATGTTAAAAACCGTTGGTCTGACATTGCATTTGCCTAAAATGAAGACCATGGCTGTTCTTAGCTTTTTGGGAGACAAAACTGAGTGACGGTCCACTGTGACGGACGAGTCGAAGCCTTCAGCAAAAGAAACCTGAGTGACTAACGTGATAAAGCCTCTTACGCCAATAATTTCACTATTTGGAGACAAACTGTGAACACAGAATATTTGATCATCTATAAAACATGATAACAACACATGAAAAAAGCCTCATTTGTGCTTTTTTTACTTGTGGTTGTGGATGTTTGAACTTACCGTGTGTGAGCTGGACAGGATGGACTCATCGCGCTGTCGTCGGCGCCTCCGTTTCTCTGCTTGGGTCCGTGGAGGGGGGGACAAGGCTTCTGGTGGTTTGTTGCAGCAGAATCTGGCGGCGCCGTTTCTCACCAGTCGCACACTGGGAGAAGCACCTGAACGCCACATCCTCAGTGACACACTGGAAACAAATGTATAAGACCGCAGTCATGCAGCTCTGCTCAGGAGGAAGAGTAGGATGATGATGATGATGATGATGGTGGTGTGTGTGTGTGTGTGTGTATATATATATATATATATATATATATATATATATATATATATATATATATATATATATATATATATTTATTCAGTTTCTTGTATTTTTATCAGTAGCTTCAAAATTAACAAGTGACTTCAAACCAATTGTGGATCTTTGTTTCACAATCACGGGTTTCTTCTAATTGATACAAATATTTCTATTGGCAATGTTGTATATTTTTGGTTCATTTTCTTGTTTTTTCAGTGGCTCCAAACTTGAACTAAATTGAAAAATAAAGTATTGAAAAAAAAGAAGAGACTCTTAAATGCAATAAAATCAGATGTAACTCTTGTTTTTCACTTGTAAAATCATAATTTGTCTAAGGTATCGAGTTAATGCGTCACTTTGGAAGATGGTGAAAAAAACGCCTGAAAATAAATTAAAATAATGTAAAGATATTAATTTAGGTCAAGTCAGGTCAATGTTTATTTCCATTGCACATTTGAAACCAAACTCAGCTGACCAAAGTGTTTTACAAACTAAAACAAAAACCCATAACCTAAATCAAATAAACTGAAAATAATCGAAAATAATTGATAAACCACTAAAATAAAAAATGTAATGGATTATTTTTTTCTTCACAGAAAAATGTCGCATTTTTATGAAAACTGTAAATTTAGAAATAAGTTCATAAAATACAACACAGTGTAAAAACCCAGACAGGTGTATTTATCTCCAGCATCGCGGGTTCAAGTCTCCGCATCAGCTGAACATGTTGTAGAAAAAGGTGACTTTTCGATAAAAATCTTCACATAAAGCAGAAAAGGTCCTACTGCACGTTGGCTTTGTTTTGGAGACACTGGGTCAAGTGGTTAGACGATTATAAAAAATACTTTAAAGAAAAAACACTTTAAAATACTTTAAAGACGGTGACCGCGGGTGACGTCAGCGGCAGAGCCGAAACGTACTTACGGAGCTTCGAAACCCTTCCGTGCTCAGGCAATAACGGCGTAAAAACGGGGGGTTTGTAGTGCAGCCAGTTCGGGTAAACAGCATATCCCCTATGCACATTTGTCACAAAAACACTGTGCCATCTCGGATTTTTGTTTCAATATTTGCTTTACATTTTAACAGGAGCAGGGGGTGAAACCTTGTGGACAAGATGAACTGAGAGCGGTCCGTCTGAAAATATCTTCCCCAAGATTCTGGTGTCGTAAATAAGAAAGGGATCATAACATCCTGGTCTTTAAAAAATAAAAGAACTTGAACAAACATGTGAATGTCATCCTGGACCAAAGAGGGGTAATTACTTACCTAATAAACTAATATATTATTATATAATTTACCTGGTATGATATTCTTAATGTTACGCAAAACTGGGATTTATATGGCAGATGGTTTTTTACAAGAGTAGCTTTTATTTCGAAAAGGTCACACGTCCGTCTTCATTCAAGCGCAATTGACGTGTGTTTTGTAAAGCTCAGCGTAGGTAACACCTCTTTTATCTCTACAGCAGGTTTATCCGTTTTAAACTGTTTTTTAGTCAAACAATCAAGGCTGGTCTTCAAAACTAACGCGTAGCGGTAACTTGTACGCCACAAACGCACGTCTCCGGAGGGTTTTCGTGGTCGTAAATCGAGCTAACGCCAGCGTTAGCGGAACCGCAGGGATGGCGGAGGTTCCCGGGACTTCGAGCGAGACGATAACGGAGACCGTTCAGACCAGCACGCCGCCTCCGCCCCAGCAGGTGAGGACCGCGTCCCTCCTCTGTGAAGAGACCAACCTCTCGGTACACGAACACGAACCGAGCAGCTGGAAGAGTCCCTGTTTCCAGCAGGAAAATCCTCGTCCCGGCAGGGCCGCTTCTAGCTGTTTTGGGGCCCCGGTCTGTTAAAGCTCTGGTGTGGGGGGTGTGAATGTTAAGATGGTCCGTAGCAAGTCAGTACCTTGATGTAAAACATGATAGATTTGTCAATCTGATGTTTGTATTCAAGAAGCTACATTGACCTATTTAGTTGACATTAATGCTGGTGAGGCAGCACAGTGCACGCGAGGCTGGCATTAAATTCAATTAAAATAAAAGGAATATGACTCTTAATTCTTGCAAATTCACCAAGAAACAAAGCTGTGACTTGTTAAACAAACATGTGAGTTTTGCAGCACAGGGTCCTGGAAGGCTGTGGGGGTCTGTGCATCTGTGCAGGCTGAATATGTTAGGTCACCTCCAGACATTTAGATGAAACTTATGACGAGTTTGACTCAGAACAGAAACTACATTTTCAGTTATATGTTGAGAATAGACATGTTTGTGTTAGTCATCTTTCCGACAGACTTTTTTTCTTTTTTTATTCTGGGAACACAGATTCATCGGGCCCTCACAGCCACTCACATGTGCGCTGAATAGAAAATCACATTTTTACATTATTTAAGGTGACAAGAAACACAGAGTGAGAAATGAGCATCCTCAGAGCACAGAGATGATGCTTCTGGATAAGGTTAAAAGTAAATGATCTAAACGTGAATGGGGAAAAAACAAGACCTGCCATGATTTCAGTCTCTGCAAAGACAGAAATCGCTTTAAACATGAGAATCACAAATTCTGAGCATTTTTCCCAAACTGTTAAGCTGTTCTACATTTGTTTGCTCGGAAGCACAAGTGTTTGAAAACAATGTCCCTGACTCGTTTTGAGTTTGGACTCAGAACTTGTATATGTGTGATGTGTTAGATAAACTCTTGGTGTAGTGTGAAAGTAGATGTTTAAACTGATGTGTTTCAGGAGGGACGAAGCCTGACCATCAAACTGAGGAAGAGGAAGACGGAGAAGAAGGTGGAGTGGTCCAGTGACACTGTTGACAACGAGCATCTGGGAAGACGGTCCTCAAAATGTAAGCTCTGATTCTTTATCCGCTGATTCATAGAAATTACAATTATATTAAATACAAGTGCACGTTGTCAAATAAAACAACGATCGGTTTTGTAGTTTAGTGGTTTGCAAAAGGGAAAAAAAATCCATCATCATAAGTATCCTGATATTTAGAATTAGTCCTGCAAAACCGAGCTGCTGGATATGTAAATATTCTGATTCAACTCTAAAATAATCTATCTAATTTTCTGAGCAGACGCTAACAATCGAACATTTGGATTTTTAAATATTTCAGTGCAGAAAATTGAGAACCAACTAACAAACAAATATCTGTAAATCTGAGTATTCCTGTCCAGCCATTAAACAAGCAACGTTTATCCGTCTAATATATGAGTATACTGATATCTGAAATTGTAAAGCAGATTTTCTCCTAAATGTTGGTGTGTAACAATTATTTGAGTTTACCTCTACAGAACTAAAAACTGATTGTCCAACATGTGTACCTCCATGTGTAAAAAAAAAAAAAATATATATATATATATATATATATATATATATATATATATATATATATATATATATATATATATATATATATATATATATATATATACACATACACACACACACACACACACACACACACCATTGATGTTACCGTTAAAACACTGGACATAAAATAAAGGCATCCCCATAAAAATAAATCTATTAACAAACAGTGCAGACGTTTCTCAGCTTCTGGATTAACAGGTAAATACAATCGTTGATACCAGACGTTTTCATTCCTCTGCTCTTCTTCTGACATCAAATCAAAAGATGTCTGAAAATCTATTTTTACCACAAACTCCTTTTAGTTTCTAAGCAGACCATTCAAAAATAAATGTCCTAGTGTGTGGTTTCAGAAGCACATCAGAAATGTTTGAACTGAGAGACTTGTGAGATGAAAGGAAGGCAGTGAAGACTTGACGTAACGGAACTGTTCAAATGTGTTTTATATCTCAAATGGACACTGAATAAGCGCACGTAACCCCAGACCTCGTTAGGAGAGGAATATCTTTACTAAACGTTTGGGTGAATTCATTTTCCTGATGTGGGTTGTAGAAGGACTCGGAACCAGAAATGTCCTACATCAGTACATGACCGCGTCCTCGTGTCCTCTTGTGTTCCAGGCTGCTGCATTTATGAGAAGCCGCGTCAGTTCGGTGAGTCGTCGTCTGAAAGTGAGGGAGACGAAGATGAAGAAGGTTGTGGAAGTGCTCACTGTATCCTGGGTCACGGCCGGAGGGGCCACGGACAGAGGGGGGCGGGGGGGCCAACAGCGCCTCCTAACTCTGGAGGGACACACGCCCACTAACAAGCATCACTGGGTGATTTTCGGGGGGCCTAAAGGGGTTTCTCACAACAACGTATTACAAAGCTGCACTCCTGTTTTAGTTTAGTTCCATCACAGGTTCAGACGCCTCGCATCAGAAAGTCCCAACGTTGCGGATTGTTGCATCACCGTCTCAAATCACCCCCTCCTCTAAACAGTCAGCTTACGTCTTAGTCCCTAGGCAAAACGAATCAAACTACTAAGTGAACAGAATGTACAGATCAGTGCTCTAGTGCCGAAGCATCAAGGTTGGAAAGGACGTTCTCACTAAACTGTCTGAAGTCACAATGTTCTTCTCTTTCCCCCGTTTGTGAGTCAAAGTCACAACTTTTTTTTTTTTTTTTTTTTTTTTTTTTCATCAGAAGTTTGCAAACTTTGTCAGGATTCTTTTTTTCATCTTCTAATTTGTGAATTTAGACAGTTTCAAATCCTCAGTCCTTTTTTCCTGAAAGCTGTAAATAAATTTTTCTCTTAAGTTACAATGATTTAAATTTCTGCTTTTGTTTTTGTCTCCAATCGCAGACTAATTTCTTTTCCAAAATTTGCAACTTCAATCAGTTGCAGTCTTTGAATTTGTTTTTGTTCCCCAACAATGGGTGGATTCATAAATTCAGATTTTATTTCTTTATAAAATGATGAATTGTATTTTATCTCTATTTTCTGCATCTAAAACCAGAATTTGAGTTTGCTTTCATTCATGAGTTTCTAAAGTCACAAATTCTGAAATTAGCAAACTTGTATCAGGATTTATCTTCTTTGCAAATTTGCAAGTTTAAACAGTTTTAAAAGTTTTCAAATGTGTTTGTAAATTTCCACTTTTTCTTTTTCAAATTTTCAACATTATAAATGGATTTTTTTTTTTTTTTTTTGATTTTCACGAATTTTCAAATTTAAAAAAAATCACAATTTCAATTTTCTTTTCTTAAACTTTTGAATTTATAAAGTCAGAATTATTATTTTTCTGAGTTATGAGTCCTGTAGTCAGCTTTGCTGCGGCAGTGATGTAAACCAGCCAAAACCGGTTCTGGGAGTGATTTGTGATGAAGTGATGCAGCAGCTCCTTCAGCTCTCTGACGTCGGGGCGTCTGTGGAGGGACTCACCTGGACTCACCTGTACGTACACGCCTGCACACCGCTGAGGACTTTATTTATTCGCTGCTCATCATTCCCGCTGACATTTACAACGTGGACGAACAGATGTTTGCGGACTCTGAACCGGATGAAGATTCCCTCTGTCCCTGTCTTCAAGACAGGAAACGAGGATTTTCTGTGTGAGGCTGAAACGTCTCGGTAATTCAGTTACGGGTACATGCTTCTGACGCTTTTGGGAGGTCTGAACATCGACCATCAACGCCAATGAAGGGAACGTTTCCCAGAATAAAGAAATCCTTTTGTGTTAAAAGCTTCAACACTTCCGGTGATTTTTCTGAGGTAATCGCTTGTGTGATGCTGAAATTTAGAAGAAGGGAAAGTTTCCCAGAATTAAAGAAAATAAAAACCCAGAAGTGTTTGATGAGGGCAACAAAGAAAAACATAAAAATTAAGACGTAAAATGAAGTGAGAATTTACCTGCTGCTGTATGAATTTTTACTTCTGTGAATTGTAGAATGTAATGGAAATAAAGAACCGGGGTTCTTTAGCTTCAAGACAAGTCTCGAGTTGTCAGTCTGACGTTTCGGGTCAAGCGGCGTTATCTAAAGCCCGCTGACGTTGGCTGAGCTAGTGCGACGGCATATTGGGACGCTTTAAGGGAATTGCATGGTGGGTAAAATAACAAGGAAAATATTCCAGTGTTTGTTTCTGGAATTAAAAATGTGACTTTTTACACTCAAACCAACAAGGAAAAAAATTTAAATAAAGGCTTTATTACCTTGCAGAATTACAAGAGAAATTAGAACTTTTTTAACATCAGAAACTCAAACTGGAGGAGAATTTTTGACAAAAAATGTATTTTATAAACTAAATTTTGCATGTGAAAATTATAAGTCTGACTTTATAAATTACACATTTGTAAACAAAAGAGTTTATAAACTGAGAAGAAAATAAATTCCGTACAAATTCACAAGTCTGCCAAAAATTCTAAAGTTCTGACTATAAACTAATTTATAAACTACTTGTCTCAACATAGCATGGATGAAGGAAACATTTCAAAGAATAAAGAGCCATTTTTACATTGAGTAAATTGAATTTTCATCTACATGTTCTCCCCGTGCTTGCGTGGGTTCCCTCCGGGTACTCCGGCTTCCTCCCACGGTCCAAAAACATGCCTGTTAGGTTGATTGATGAATCTAAATTACTGTAGGTGTGAGTGTGGTTGTTTGTCTTGTATGTGGCCCTGTGACGGACTGGTGACCTGTCCAGGTGGACCCCCGTGATGAGTCGCCATAGCTCCGGCAGACCCCTGTGACCCTGCAACGGATAAAACGGGTACAGAAACTGGATGGACTTTGAATTTTCAGTGCTGGTTTGATGCTGAAAGTCTTCAGGAAGATCTGGATGAATGAATGAAAGATGACCAGAATAACAAAGACAATGTTTGTTTTTAGAGACAACAGCTGACTAAAGTTATTCCTCACGTCAACAAACATTAAACAGAAAAATCTCAATTTACTCTTCCACGACGGACAGGATCAGAGCAGTTTGAGTGATTAGAGGTTCTGCGGTGGTTACTTTACGAACACAGCATAATCATCCTTATTTTAAAGATAATTTGGCTTTTTTATCCAATGTTACCTCACATTCAGTCTGATCAGATCCGTCCACATAAACTTGGTTGGTGGTAGCTGAGCTGAAGTGGGTGTTCCTAACTAACGCCAGGCTCGTTTGTTCTGCCCATTTCTTAATTTCTGGATTAACGAGGGAATGGCCAGAGTCAGCTCGTTCAAAACGACAACGACCGGAGCTTTTGGTACCGGAAACCTCTGTGACATCAGAGATGACTTGTCCAGTTCTTATTATACAGTCTAGGATTGAATACCAGTAAAGGGCCACACAGGATTCCCCACAAGACTCTTGTGTAACAAATGAGGAGCCAGACAAGGGAAACTGAAATTAAAGCTTTAATAAGTACGAGTGTTTCACCTTAAAGTGGAGTCTTCATAGTTGAGCTTCAGTGCCATAAAAACAGATAATGAACTCTGAGGTCTCAAACTGCTAACATCAAAACAGAGCCATTAAAGTGTTGCTTTACATTTCTGTGCAATAATTAAAAAAAAAAAAGTTCAACTGTTAAAGCCAATGTGAAACCATGTGAATAAATTCATGTTTTAACTGTACAAAACATTAAGATAAACCAGACTGTTACCAGTGACACTCTTGTTTCTGCTTGTGATAACACACGTTCACTCTTGAAGAAAAACACTAAACTAACATCCCGGTCTTTCAAATACTGTCCCGTTTCTGGCTTTTTGGAGGCTTTCAGGGCCATTTACTAAAAGTCCGGAGTGGCGGAGGAGTTCGAACCCTGAAAGATGATCCGTGCTGACGCTTTCATCTGTACCACTCAGAACAAAACACGTTTGCGTCATGGATGCAAAGTTCAAATTCAAGCTGAGCTAAGTAATAAACCCAGCAATTATTAATCCGATGGTCGTCCAGCTTCCGCAGCAGCGAGTTCGTGCCATTTAGGTCCAGGAAAGGACGAAAAATTACAAGATAGGAAGAAAAATAAAACAGTATTTCATCAAAATGCAGATTGGAGGAAAAAAAAAAAGAAAATCCTTGCAAATTTGCAAGTAGGATAAGTCATATTTTTGACTACATAAACACATTTTGAATTTACACATTTGAAAATTAAATGAGAAATGAGAATTTGAAACTTGAAACAGTTAAAACTACTTTGCAAAAACATTGTGACTTTACAAATAGTAAATTAAAATAAGAGTTAGATTGGAGATGAGACAAAAAAAATCAAAAATAGAATTTATAAAGTTGCAAATTTTCCAAGAAAAATTCAAAAACTCACATATGTAAGAGGAAACCCTGAATAATTCGGACTTAATATATTCTGTGTACAGACTGTGCGGGTGTACAGCGCCCCCTAAGGGCTGCGGGGTCTCGATTCATCTGGTCAGTCTGAATAAAGACTGAAACGTCTCTGAATGAAGATGATAAAATGCTGTTCATTTGTGTTGATCACATGATCAAAACCATTTTTACTGGCTTCTGTGAGCCTGAGACAAAGACCAGGTCACACGATCGATCAAGCTACTAGTTTTTGGAGGATGGAAAAGTTCAGCCTCCCAGACTCAAAACATCTTCCTCCAAACACCTCAGCTGTGAAGCTGATGAAGTTGGAGCTGAGGTCGTAGAAGGTTGTTGGAGCGAATTGAGCTTCTGTCCAGCTGTCGTTCTCCTGCTGCGGACGAGTCAGGCTTCACCTTTTGCTTCAGGATCAAATCTGGTCAGAGACCAGATCAAAGGCTCCAGAGTCCGTCACCGCCTGGTCGCCCTCCCACCACGCACGCTGGATCGAACACAAAGTGGCCATCTGACCGTTTCCTGACCGCTTATAAAGATTTGTCACAACCATGTGAAAATAAACCCAAATGACGTGTATAAAATGAGAATATAAAGTGAAGCAAGAACAAAAGTGAGATCTTCTTGGTTGCAGGTTTCCTCCTGGAGTTCTGATCCCACGACGGGTTCTGATCTGTGGAGACGCAACAAACAGAGTTGAATTCATGTTCCAACAGGTTCTGTAAAACCCACGTGTGATGGAGGAGTTCAGACCCTTGAAGATGATCCGTGGTGATGCTTTGGTCTCTACATTTTTGTTTTTCTATATAAGCAGTTTTATAATCTCTTTCTGTTGCATCTTTGAGCACCACTGTGAAACCTTCAGATTCATGTTCATTACTCTAATTTCACAGATTTGTTGTAGTGACCAGCTGCCACAAACGTCCCTCCTGGTGGAAATGACCACAAATGTCCAGCTGTTCTACAGCTGTTGACATTAAATTAAAGGTGGTGTTTGTTGCAGACACACACATACATACGCACACACACCTTTTCCTGCTCCCCAGCAGATGACTGCAGACGTGACTGAACTCTCCACAAAAGACTAGTAGTAGATATTCAACATCTTGCTGCAAACGTTGACGGACCTCAGTTAGGGCCATACCAGGGTGGGGTGGGGCCTTACTGGGCTGGGGTGGGGCTATACCAGGGTGGGGTGGGGCTATACCAGGGTGGGGTGGGGCCATACCGGGCTGGGGTGGGGCCTTACCGGGCTGGGGTGGGGCTATACCAGGCTGGGGTGGGGCCATACCGGGCTGGGGTGGGGCCATACCAGGGTGGGGTGGGGTCTTTCTTTAATCAGATCAGCTGATTGAGCGTTTAAAAGCAGCTGAGGACGAGAACCCAGAGAAAGACGGAACCCATGACACGTTACTGTGAAGCAGCATCGCTGCACCTGGATACTCAACTATTCTGAGTTTTGTCCATATTGTCAGCCTGAAGGTTGCCAAGCAACAGACATAACACTGCATTCATGGACATTACTGGAGAGTTCAACCACGCCTCTGTTCCTCTACTTCATTTCCAATGAAGTTAGTTTCAGGTTGGGAATAGGATATGAAACAATGTTGATGCCATCTACGCTGAGAAAGAAAAAGCTTTGGTTTAACTGATCCAAACAGTTAAAAGTCTCACCTCGGCCATGAAGAGCCTACTAAGAAAATATCTCGTCTTCCTGTCTTCTAGAGTTATTTATCTCGTCAGTCTTCTTCATCTCATCATCGTCTTCTTTGTCCACACCGAGGATGACACTCTGTTGGACACTGACGGAGATCACCAACGCCTGAACGATGCCGTAGACCAGCGCAAACTGAGCCAGGTACTCCTGGATCAACCAGAGCAGCCCCCCCATCCCCACCGTGGACACAAAGAACATGGCCATGCCGTGGAACCAGAGCTTCAGCGACCCCTGGACTCCCAACAGCTCCAGGACCACCTTGGTAGGTGGAGAGACGGTCCACAAGAAGGCCACAACGCACAAGTCGAACAGGTGACGCAGAAAGTTAAAGCAGATCTCGTAATGTTCTGGAACAATGTCCACCGCCCAGCTGCATGCGAAAAGACGGAAAGGAGACGATAGCGAGTAGTGGGTAGGGGTCGGAGATGGGGGCGGGGTTCCATAGTCGGAAAAGTCTCCATCCACGTCGCGATTGCTCCCAAGATTGACGTTCCTTCGTCTCAGTACAGTTCCAGACCAATACGGAGTTGGGAGGAATCTGCCCCACCACCTGGAAAACAACAACAAAAAAAAAAAAACATCAGGTTTTATGACTAAACCAGTTTGCAAAATTTTTAAATTTGTTACTGAAAATAATCTCAAATATAATAGAAAAAAATCTGCTTTTACTAATTGGCATGATAAAAAAATTAATTTCATAAACTGAAAGAAAATTCAAGCATTTCTGAAAAATGGAACAAAACACTTTTTGTAATTCTGCCTTTATAAGCTCAAATGTAAAAGCAAAACCTTTAAAATTTCTAATTTTTAAATAAGTAAAATATTGGAAAAAAAATAACATTAAAAATATACAAAAAAAAAAAAAAAAAATTATATATATATATATATATATATATATATATATATACACACACACACACACACACACGTACACACACACGTACACGTACCTTCATACATTCACACACGTAAACATGTATCTGTTTTACGTATAAATATTGGCTTCAAAATTAGGCAACGTTCCGTAGGGGTGGGGGAGTCTAGGGGCGGGAGGTGGGTGGGGCTTGGGCTGGCTCTTGGGTGTTGCTGTCAGGGTCTGGGTGCTTGTGTTGGTGTGGCGTCTTGTGCAGGCCAACCGGGTCGAGGGACCTCCAGGTTCTGCTCTCGCACGGTTATTATGGGGTGCTGGGTGAGAACTGGGCTTGGGTGTATTTGGTGTATTTGAGTGAAGCATAGTAGGACTGGGTGGAGGTCTAGGTGCTCTCAGGCGGCAGTGTGTATGTGGCAGTGAATATGTAGTGTGAAGTATATGTAGTATATAGTGTAGTATATGTAGTATACAGTATAGTATATGTAGTATAAGTAGTATACAGTGTAGTATATATAGTATACAGTGTAGTATATAGTGTAGTATATGTAGTATAAGTAGTATACAGTGTAGTATATATAGTATACAGTGTAGTATATAGTGTAGTATATGTAGTATACAGTGTAGTATATATAGTATACAGTGTAGTATATAGTGTAGTATGAGTAGTATATAGTGTAGTATATAGTGTAGTATGAGTAGTATATAGTGTAGTATATGTAGTATAAGTAGTATACAGTGTAGTATATGTAGTATACAGTGTAGTATACAGTGTAGTATAAGTAGTATACAGTGTAGTATATATAGTATACAGTGTAGTATATAGTGTAGTTTGAGTAGTATATAGTGTAGTATATGTAGTATACAGTGTAGTATACAGTGTAGTATGAGTAGTATATAGTGTAGTATATATAGTATACAGTGTAGTATATAGTGTAGTACGAGTAGTATATAGTGTAGTATATGTAGTATACAGTGTAGTATACAGTGTAGTATGAGTAGTATATAGTGTAGTATATATAGTATACAGTGTAGTATATAGTGTAGTACGAGTAGTATAGAGTGTAGTATATGTAGTATACAGTGTAGTATATATAGTATACAGTGTAGTATATAGTGTAGTATGAGTAGTATATAGTGTAGTATAAGTAGTATAAGTAGTATACAGTGTAGTATATATAGTATACAGTGTAGTATGAGTAGTATATAGTGTAGTATATATAGTATACAGTGTAGTATATAGTGTAGTATGAGTAGTATATAGTGTAGTATATAGTGTAGTATGAGTAGTATATAGTGTAGTATAAGTAGTATAAGTAGTATACAGTGTAGCAAATGCAGTATATTGTGTAGTATATAGTGTAGTATAAGTAGTATACAGTGTAGTATATATAGTATACAGTGTAGTATGAGTAGTATATAGTGTAGTATATGTAGTATAAGTAGTATACAGTGTAGTATATATAGTATACAGTGTAGTATATATAGTATACAGTGTAGTATATATAGTATACAGTGTAGTATATATAGTATACAGTGTAGTATATATAGTATACAGTGTAGTATATAGTGTAGTATGAGTAGTATATAGTGTAGTATATAGTGTAGTATGAGTAGTATATAGTGTAGTATAAGTAGTATACAGTGTAGTATATATAGTATACAGTGTAGTATATATAGTATACAGTGTAGTATATATAGTATACAGTGTAGTATAAGTAGTATATAGTGTAGTATATATAGTATACAGTGTAGTATATAGTGTAGTATGAGTAGTATATAGTGTAGTATATAGTGTAGTATGAGTAGTATATAGTGTAGTATATGTAGTATAAGTAGTATACAGTGTAGTATATATAGTATACAGTGTAGTATATATAGTATACAGTGTAGTATAAGTAGTATATAGTGTAGTATATATAGTATACAGTGTAGTATATAGTGTAGTATGAGTAGTATATAGTGTAGTATATAGTGTAGTATGAGTGGTATATAGTGTAGTATAAGTAGTATAAGTAGTATACAGTGTAGCAAATGCAGTATATTGTGTAGTATATAGTGTAGTATAAGTAGTATACAGTGTAGTATATATAGTATACAGTGTAGTATGAGTAGTATATAGTGTAGTATATGTAGTATAAGTAGTATACAGTGTAGTATATATAGTATACAGTGTAGTATATAGTGTAGTATGAGTAGTATATAGTGTAGCAAATGCAGTATACTGTGTAGTATATATAGTATATAGTGTAGTACATGTAGTGTACAGTGTAGTACATGTAGTACATGTAGTGTACTGTGTAGTACATGTATAGTACATGTAGTGTATCGTGTAGTACATGTAGTGCACAGTGTAGTACATGTAGTGTACAGTGTAGTACATGTAGTGTACAGTGTAGTACATGTAGTATACCGTGTAGTACATGTAGTGTACAGTGCAGTACATGTAGTATACCGTGTAGTACATGTAGTGTACAGTGCAGTACATGTAGTATACCGTGCAGTACATGTAGTGTACAGTGTAGTACATGTAGTGTACAGTGCAGTACATGTAGTGTACAGTGCAGTACATGTAGTATACCGTGTAGTACATGTATTGTACAGTGTAGTACATGTGTACAGCTGATAGAGTGTAAATCAGAAAGTGCACGTATTCGTTTAGGTGTTTACTTTTGTCTTCACTGAAAACTGCATATTTAGTATCAATTTATAATCACAATAATATCGGCCTTTTTTCATTTTATTTAAATCTGTTTGTACATAAACTGGTATCCAGTTATGTAAGTGTATGTGATATATACATGTACTTGCAAAGGTGGACTTACATAGGATGTACGTTTACATTTCTTTTGTATATGTGTAATTTAAGGTATATGTAGATGCATGCAGGGATCTGTATTGGTTATTTCTACCAATATTTGTGCGATACCGCCCAGACACACACATACATTCAACACTGGTAACAGACTTGCACAGCAGTAGGAAGTTCTCCTTCCTTCTCTGTTGGTAGATATCCGTTTCCTCCAGGGAGGAAAGGAAATTCCCTTTAAATTAAATAAACCAATCTGTATTTGATCTTGCAAGTTTACAAACCTGACAAATAAAATACAAAAAAAACTAAATAAGACTAAACACGACTCACAGCTAAATGGAACTTCTGCGGTCACAGACTTGAACTTTGAAAGATTCCACCTTTATAAACCTACAAATTTGATACAACAAACTCCAGTACTAACAGATCTCTGATCCACCACCTGGAAGCTGGAGGTTCCTCTGCTGAGCCTCGTTTAAACGCCCCGACATCTTCGATTTCCACTGGCGGAAGTTTCTCCTGCGCCTCCCAAAACTCGTCTACTGGGTCGCTCCGCCGTCTCCAGCCGCCCCAGATCCAGGAGCTCCACCCACCACGGCCCCCGGGTGGCTCAGGTATGACCGTTGTAGGACCGGCCGACGGGCCACGGCCCCACGAGCGAAGCCATGCCCACGTCCTTCCAGCCACGCCCGTCATGCTCCCTCAGAGGTAAGAACTTCAGACGTACCAGTTCAGGACTCCAACACACCTGAGGGCGTAGGGAACCAGTTCAACAGCCTCCCTGCAGGACGCAACTGAAGCCGCTGTGGACCTGCTCGGGCATCTGCAAGTCTGGAATTCACTGCTTCAGCTTCATCATCAGCATGCTTGCAGACAAACACTAATTCTGACTCTGGACAAACTTTTCAACGTTCTTGAAACACGACGCCCCACCTGTAACACATGGAAAAACAAAAAAGGAGACATTTTCCAGACATGACCCACGGGAACACGACTGCCACGATGGAGCCTGTTTCAACATTCAACCGACATCCAGGATCCTCCCAACAGTGGAGCCACGTGACCAGCGACTCCAGCCCGAAGCCAAACTGAAGTTAAGACGCAAAACACATCAACTTCTAACACTGTTTAAAAAAAATTGCGAAATGTTCTGATTTGACATTTTCGTGTTCTCTTGACTATAACTGGCCATATGATGTGGGAATTACTGAAAAATAAATGTTAAACTTTCCCGTAAAAGTAAAATTAGAACTACAGAAACTCCTTAAATGTAGTAAAAGGTGTGCATCTTATTTATTTTAAGTTTTTAAGTCACTGAGTTAAACGATTTGGAAACTATTGGCAAGATAACGCAAAATAAAATAATCAAAGAAAGCCCTTTAATTACGTCATTTGGTGAACGGCTGTCGCTTCTTCAACCTGAAACTAACTTCACCCCAATCAGATGTCTGCGGTTAGCCGAGACCGCGCAGGTATTCTGGACACACCTGACAGCAAACACGAGCCTCCGGCCTCGGAGACAGAACAACGTGCTGGCTTCTTCACACGACAAACGAAACAACGCGGTTTAGAGGAGTGTTTGTGGCCCAAGTGTTTAAAACACGATAATTACCTTCTGCGTGGTTGGCTTGTGTCCGTCCTCGGGCCGGAGTTAGCTCCGAGTTAGCTCCAGACGGCTAAACACGCAGATTAATTCATCCTCCTCTGCTGCGAGCTTTTGAACGCGAAACACTTTCACTTTTCGCGTTTAAACATGTCTAAACAAAGTAAGTCAGACTGATGCCACTGTGGCACAACATAAAAACTCAGTTAAGTTCACCAAACTGAACAAAGACTGACGACTTCCGGCTCGTTTGGCGGCTTCAAAGTAAAAGTCCACATACCATCAGAAGTCAAGTCAATCTTTGTTTTATTTTATAAATCGGTACAACGGCGCCACCCACTAGTACAAGTGTAAAATCAAACTCAACTGTCGAAATCAAACTCGTTTTTCCTATTGCACCACGAGGTGACGCGACTATTCTGCTAGAAATGTAAATAACCTTAAATCATCAGTTTCCATCTCTGAAGTTTTAGCCGACGGTGCTTGTGTGACTACACAAGTTTATAAACAAACATGTTCAGTTTACTTCAGTAAACTCATCTTCCACACCAGGCTTCTTGCTACCATCCTCGTCTCCTTCAGTGTTCTGAAATATTTTCTTCAACTTGCCACAAGAGAAAAACCACCTTTGACTTTTCAACAATTTATTAGAAAATATCACATCAGTTTACATACAGATTAAAAGTAATCAGTTGTTGGTAGAAATTCAAAGGTTTCAGAACAATCACCTTCTTAGAAGTCATTCTTACAGTGAACTTGATTCACCTTCATCAAGTCACATTTTCAAGGAAACAAAGATACAAAAATTGCAGCCCTCACTGACCTTAACTCAGTACGTAATCAAATTTAAGGTAATTAAACATTTTGGTTTACAAACTTGCCAAACATTCCCATCGACTTAAGTGCGAGTGTTTTCAGAATTTCAGAGCTTTTCTCCGCAACTCTGCCACGTTCCCAAATACTGACTTTATAAACCCGCCAATGAAATTCATGAATTCTGAAACCAAATATGAGAATCAAGTTTTATTTCATACAAGTCAAACTCAATAGTCCAGACTCCATTTACCTCAAAACAATTTGTATTAACTTAATTTTCCTTCCCTTTGCTTCCCAGATTTGTTTCCCACTCCCCATTTTCCTGGCGTAAATCAGGCTCCAGGATGTTTTTCCTCACGTTGATCTCTGAAGAACCTGAGAACAGACGTCACAAGTCAACATCTCAATAAAGCTTGAGCTTTATTAAAATAAAGAAAAAATAAATAAAAAAGACAAACCTCCTCCCGACGCCGATGCTCCACACACTCCAGTCTAAACCTGGACTCGTCCCCACTGGACTTCCATCTGCTCCGGTCGCCCTGACAACAACAGTGATGTCATCAACCAGGTCTGATCTGCACATGTGCAGCAGCACTGCACACATCCGAGTCTCAGTGCGCTGCGAGTAAACTTCATTTAACATCAGCAGAACCGAAAACTGAATCATCACTGACTGGAGGAGCGCTGCACCGTTGTGACATCACAACCGACGCCACAGAACAAAGTTTGTAATGTTTTGTCTTTTAAGAGCCCAAATTCTGATCGTTTTGACACAAACGGCAGCTTCAAACACTCTTAATGACATTAAAAACCCCAGACTTTAAACTCATTTGAGAGCTGAAACTATTCCTGAATTTGACTTTAAAGACCTGTTCGTTTCCCTGCCAATTCTGGACGCTGAACTTGCGTGTTGGGGCACGTTGGTGGCTGCAGACTCCACAGCCGGAGTACCGGCGTTTATAAAAACGGACTTGAGCTAAACCACGATGCAGCGCTCCGAACTAATGACATTAAAATCAGAATCTCTTCTTACATTCACAGAGTCAACTCGACGCCCAACTGCACTGACGACCTACAAGAGAAGAAAGAGTGATGAAACCAGGAAAACCCACGACCTCCAGTGCGGTTGTGGGTTTGTTTGAAGCCGTTTTATTTTCGGTTAGTTTCCAGTCAACGGATCAAACACCTCAACGGTTCTGGTTCTGTGGTCAGTGCACTGTGAAAGAGCTTCATGGTTTATCAGAGACTCTAGTCTATGAAATCATCATCCCACTTAGAGGTTCAGAGCCTGTAGCTCCAGACTGACCTGCAGGGGGCGTCACCGTCCAGCGAAGACCTGCAGGTTAGAGGAGATGATCAGGACCAGTTCTGAACAGTGTGACGGATTTAAACAGTTGTACATGCATGTTCAGTGCACTGTGAAAGAGCTTCATGGTTTCTCAGAGACTCTAGTCTATGACTCATCAGAACAGCATCCAGGTACCGGTTCAGACCAGCCCAGACTGGCTTTAAACTCACCTCCATCTCCAGACTCCACCCTCTTCCTCGATCGTCCGGAAGTCATCCTGAAAACACATCAGCTCGGTTAACATTTGATCCATTGCCTTTAAAGAGACCCATCATACTTCCACTCGGTCCAGTCCAACTGGATCTGGACCAACAGGACTTTCATTCTGATTTAACTCATCTGAACTGGTCCTCAGACATTTAAACCAGCAGCAATGATCAACTTTACTTCAAAATACAAATACCTTAAATGGTTTCTCTGGCAAAAATCCATCTGACGGTCTAGGACTCAACTCCCAAATACATGTTCTTCCTCACCAAGCTCAGCCAGAATGAATCACATCATTAAACTCAGCCTTCAGTCATCTTAACTTTAATTTAAATAATAAATATAAAAACATTTTAGTCAAAAGCATGGTTTTGTTGGAGCTGACCCCACGTGGGGCAGAAGGCCACGCTGCGGGGGAGGAGCTGACCCCACGTGCAGACGCAGTTAACCCGTAACACTAAAGCCCCTGTATGCCTGCTTATTTAACACGCATTTATTGTGCGCGTCTTAAACCAACTAGACTACTTGAACACGTGCGTGTTACAGTTTAAGTCACCTTCAAACCACTGAAAAACAAATTAGAAGCTGGACATTTGGACTTCCCACTTCACCCTGGAGTCAACAACCAAACTCGGCCCCTCAGTTAGTCTTCCCCCGGATCCCAGTAAACCAGAACCAAGCGTACAGACTCCTTCATATCCGACCTGCTCAGGACTCTAAAGGCCACCTCGCTCCTCCGACGTCACGTGGAGTCTCCACCTCGCGCGGATCTCCTTCCGACCTGCACGCCGCGTGGTCGTCACGCACGGCGCACATCTGCGGCGTGCACACGCATCTCCGCGAAGAGAAGGCTTTTAAAACGGAAACAAACGTCATGTTGTTTGAAACCCGACGTCCGTGTCTGTTTTAAGTCAAACGATGAAGCGGCGTCCCGCAGACGCGCGAGCCGAAGAGACGGACGCGCCTGCCGCCGCCGCTTATATACGGGTCCGTCTCAACCACGTGACTGAGGCGGCCTGAACGCCGCCTTTTCGTAAATATGTTAAACTAAACGGCTGTTGCTTATTTATTTTTGTTGGGATTTTTTTATGAATAACGAAAATTAAATGAAAAGCAAAAAAATTGACACAGACGTTGTGGAGAGATTGAAATAAAATACAAAACTCAAAATGACGACTCCAACTGCCCGTGGTGATTTTTAGTCCCAGTCCAGCCCTGACGGGGTCGAAATGTCAGTAGTTGTGGTGTTTAACGCAGAGGTGACAGCAGACTTTACAGTCCAAAGTGATCTAAACCAACAGAAAAAAATAAAAAGGAGGGGAGGGGTGCAATTCCTCATCTGACCACCAGGGGCTGCTTCTATAAGAGGAATACATCAACTTGTATGTACTTCATCAGGACAAGTTTTAATAAACCACAACAGCGTGGTTTTTACGAGTGACTGCTGGATTGTAGTCTGAGGCACCACTTTACCTGCCAACACTGGACTTCTAGCTGGGCCTCTAGCTGGACCTCTAGCTGGACTTCTAGCTGGGCCTCTAGCTAGACCTCTAGCTGGACCTCTAGGTGGACTTCTAGCTGGGCCTCTAGCTAGACCTCTAGCTGGACCTCTAGGTGGGCCTCTAGGTGGACCTCTAGCTGGGCCTCTAGCTGGACTTCTAGCTGGACCTCTAGCTGGACCTCTAGGTGGGCCTCTAGGTGGGCCTCTAGCTGGACCTCTAGCTGGACCTCTAGGTGGACCTCTAGCTGGGCCTCTAGCTGGACCTCTAGCCTGGACCTCTAGCTGGACCTCTAGGTGGGCCTCTAGGTGGACCTCTAGCTGGACCTCTAGCTGGACCTCTAGGTGGACCTCTAGCTGGGCCTCTAGGTGGACCTCTAGCTGGACCTCTAGCTGGACCTCTAGCCTGGCCTCTTGCTCCAGCAGCCGCCGGCTTCTACAGCCAAGCCACGCTCCAGAGTCTTATTCATGTTTTCATTCAAGGTTTCCTGGACCCCGCCGGGCCTGGCGTTGACCTCCAGGACCCCCAGACTGCAAACAGTTAACTCAAACTCCGCTAGTCGAAGGTCCTCCTATCTTCATCTCCATCAGTACTTGTTTCAAATGTAAGTTTGGTACTAATTCAGAAATGGGGAAGGTTGAAAAGATTAATTATTTATCAGCATCGTAGGTTAGTTCAAACTAATCTAAACTATCTAAGTTGTGTTGATTAATGTTTGGTGGGCATCTTCAGATGTTCATTACTTTTTTTTTGGACTAATCAGAACCTTGGCGCCGTTGGGCCTGGAGACCCTGGAGACCCTGCATGGGTTTTGAATATTCCCAAATCTAAAGCGATAGCAGGAAAGGTGTTGTAAGGACTCCTGCAGGTGACTGTGTGAGGTACAATTATCATTCATAGACTGAAAAAACAGTGTTATAATTGTGCCGATAAGTTGCTCTGCTGCAGCTGCTGCGGGACCGGCTCAGTACTGCCCTCTGACCCGCCCACTCTGTTCCTGCAAACCAATCACAAGGTCGTTCTTTCCACATCGATCCTGCACAGGTCTCTGAAGTCGGGGTCCAACGCGCCCTGGATTCAACTTGTGGAAAAGTAGCAGAATGATATATTAAATTGATGAATTTAGGGACGTTTTAAACCAGGACATTAGGGGTTTGTTTTCTTTAAGACAAATAATTGAGAGGTGAAGCCTGATTAGAAGAGTTTAGGAGGCATTAAACTCATGTTTGTGCAGAAACTGAGTCAAACTGTTTGTTACAAGTTTTGTTTATGTGGTTATAATTTGTTTATAGATCAGGGACTCACTTTTGACACAGTTTAAACTCTAACGTCTATATCAGTCATATCACTCATATATTAGTCCATATCAAATAACAAAAATAAAATGAAAATAGAAAAGACGACATTACAGTTCATAAATACACAAAAAAATAAAATATATACAGAGATCTTTTCCAAAGTTTCCAGAAACATGAATAAGATCCCAGGTCATTAAAACCTTTATAATTAGATTATTTTAATTTATTATCTAATATCTAAATTGGAATTCATTAGGAGACTTATTTGCCTCGTTAAAGGTCAGCTGAAGTGTGTTGTAGTACTGTAACGACACCAGACACGAGCTGTGCCGTCTGCTTTAAAAAGAGCAGTTTTAACGTCATCTGTACATATAAGATTTACGAGCCAGCATATCGGCTGGTGCATGTCGTCGGTAGCACTTGTTCTCACTCTTGCAGTTGTCTGCAAAGATCATCCAGATGAAGTAGAGCCACCTGACCCCCTGTTTAGTCACATGAAACGGACACATGCTTCTAGTCCATCTAACCTGCATGGTGTGACTGGAGCACCAACACTGGAGTGTCCTTATCAAATATGGGGGAACCCGTTTATTCACGTTTGTTTTTAAAACCAAATGGATTGTCTGTAGTTATTATAAATTCTTGAAGCTTATCCACAAGTATTTGTTCAAAGACCTTGGAGAGTACTTGTTTATTATATTTCTGCAGATGTATCTCTGAGAACTGGATGCAACAGGATGACAACATTGAACCAGTGGATGTGCCACGTATTAAAACCCCAGAAAAACACACCGAGCGACACTGAAAGTCTCCGGTTAGTGAAGTTATGATGCTCGGCTCTTATTTCTTCACTGCCACATGCCTTGTTCACTTTCAGATTCACACTTACGCAGCTCCCCTCATTCGATCTAACAACCACACCCTCGTTATGAAACACTTCACCTACATTCAATTCAAACATTGAACAGACAAGTATTTTCATTATAGGGCAGGGTCGTGTTTATAAAAATAATAGCTTTCATTTCTTTCCAGAAGTCATTAATACTCTTTTCCTGAAGAGAGTCCGCCCTCATGTTCTGCTCCTTGTATTTAATAAACTTCACAGCACATTTGTAAATTTCTGATGATGGTATTCTGGACCCTGATGGAGTTTTCAGTCCATCCTGGCCTAGAAATATAACGTTTTCACGTTTCAGGCAGAAGGTTTACTGCATACAACTCACAGCTGCATTATACAGGCCACATAAATCCTGAACCAGGTGGTTCCTACAATTGACGTCTTACCAGGTTACAGGATCCATTATGTTGCTCAAAACCTGATCAGGCAGCACCCTGTACGGCCAGATGTCGTCCTCTGTAAGCTTCACCTGGTCTAATCTTCTAGTCTGCTCGTGTTCATCACGACTAATCAACTCAGGTAAACCTTTAACATTCAAAATCACGAAGACAGGTATGTGGTCAGCTGACTCCTCGGCCCCATGAACGTCTAAAGGAGTCTCCTGTACAGACCGGGTATTCCCTAAGATGATTCCCTAATGATGCTCCAAACAGCAGCATTTGACATCTGTACCCTCATCAGAACACTGAACATTTAACGTGATTTCGCGACTTTGCACGATATTTACTTTCATTGCTAATGGCTGTAATAGTTTTTTCTTTTGGTTTTCTTCTGTTTGTGTCCTGTTAGGAGCGTCTGGCACACCTGTCCCTGTACCTGGGCGGTTTGGATGGGATATCGCTTTTCTCTTGAACGTTTTTCTACCTTTAAATTAGTTTAAGTTTCTTCGTGTCAGCTCGGTTTGCTCCAGTAAAATTTACGCTCAGGAGCTCAAACTGATTTTGAACTCTAGATGTCCAAAAGTGTAAAAGATATTTACATGTTTGAAATCCTCCATCACTGGAGTTTAAACTAATTATGGAAATCCAGTTAGAATCCTGACTATTTGTAGTTGATTGTCTGATTATTTTAGTAGGATTTCTAGAGTCTGAAGGTCAAACTCCACACCAGCTGGCGGCGATGCGCCGTTTTATCAAATATTAATTAGACTAAAACTGAATAAGAATAAGATTTAGCCAGGAACGCTCATTGGGAACACTGGGTATTGTATTTCCAGCCGGGTTGAACTACAAGTCCCAGGTATCATTGCGCCTGTGTTTTGGGCTCCAGGTTGGTTTGAACTGCAGTAGAAAGTCTTCGTTTCCAGCTTCAACCGTTCAGCGGCGTCTTCTTAAACATTTTTTTAAACAATTAAATACAGCATGTATTCAAATATTTAAAAACATGATAAAAGAATGAGGACTGAAATACAAGTACAACAAATTCAGGTACAGAAAGACAAAATAAGACGCTAGAGGAAAAGGATAAAACAAAAAAACTGGGAGAAAGTGTTACTCTAAACATTTTTACGTTTTCACAAACTAACAGCTTTAAAAGCTTTAGGATTCGGAGCCGTTTTAACTGAGTGAACGTGCTTCCTGAATAAACGCATAAAGGGATGGTTCAGTAGGTTAAACATAAACCAACTAGGACTAAAACTGTGTTTGTAAATGATAATCCGTGACATTTTATTAATATTCAAGTTACAAACGGACGGCACGTGAACAGGCGTTTCACATTGAGGCGGAGTTTCTGATTAGCTGTTTAAGCCCATTTATTTTAAATATTTAAAATCTGGGAAACCCAGAGTTTATAAGAACTGTTTTCTTCATGTGGTTTGAGTGAACAATGGATCATCACGGTGCAGAGAGGCGGGAGACGCCGCTGCAGGTATCCGCATCCTGCCTCTGGGTCGACGGTCGAGCAGCCTCCGAATGCTTTTGAGCTCTTAGTTCAGATTCTGTCACCTGAGACCTGGCGCCTGAGACTTGATCTTGTAAAAACAGAGTGCTGTGGTCGGCTACTGAGGAGGGATCACATCTGTACGACGAGAGAGACGCCTTTAACGAGGTCCGACACCAGCTGGGATCCGGTCGGTGGAGGCGGGGCAGCCTGGCCTCATCCCTCTGCAGGTGTAAGAGGGGGAGGAGCCACCCTTTACCTTAATACAGCTCCTAATAACCTTACCAAGAGTTTTAATCACTGTGGAGAAATCACTTCCAAAACCAAGTTCTCTTGAAGACTGAAAAACCAAACTATGCTCCGCCATTTCAAAGAAGAACGAATCCATCACTACCAATCAGCTGTGAATGACCCAAACACCCAGAACCGCCTGACCCTGTTTGTTATGCGTCTTTGCTGTGAAAGCTGACTGAGTCTCCTCTTAACACCGCCTTCACGTTCCCGACTAAAACCAGAGCAAGTGTTTAGTAGCCATTGTTGAGTAATAAAATGGACACCAGCTGTGTATGAATACGTGATCTTTGCTGGCTTTGGGGATCTGCAGTCACCTGGAGAGTCATGGGGGCAGGTAGCCCTTCGTTTCCTGCACCTCCAGCCACGACACCAGGAAGAAAACAGAGCGATTCAATAGAAAAAGACTTGTACAACTGGAGTCAGAGCTTCAGCACCCGGTGACTGGTTTTACTGCACTTGAAACTCCTCGGGTGAGACGCTTCGTCACGTCATTCTGACCACCTTTAACTGGTTCAGCTGACAGTGACTCCAAAAGCGTTTGTGATGTCACTTGGCAGATGTTCCAGCTGTACAGACGTTTCCCTCATAACAACTCCATTTATACTGAGATTGTCAATATTGTTACAACTTAAATGCTGTTTTTAACATGAAAACATGAAGTGAATTCTGTTCTTCTTGGACCCATTTAGATCTGGACCCAATGAAAGCTCCCTCTGCCTTTTTAAAGTATTTGTCATCATCAACCAGTGGTTTCCCTCTCTTTCTTTTTGTTTATAAAACAGTTTATTGATCCTTGAGTTTCCAGAATACTAACTTCATTTTGATGTATATAGCTGCGTGATTTGAAACACGAGTGGACCAAATACCTGCATCCATGTTGTTCTCGTTAACATTTCCAGAAATTGGCCAAAAATCTAACCTCGACTGTCTCGGCTTGTTTTGTTGCTCCATGTAAGTGACCTATTGTTTACTGTTTTACCCTCCAAATATCTATATTGTTAAATCTGTCCATGAAGGCTTTAAGCATATTCCTGTATTTAGCTGACCAGCACGACGTTTATCCAATTCAGTATCAAAGGTACAATTTAAGAATTTATCCAACCAGCCAGTTGTTTTTTTATTGACAAGATAGGATGATGATTTTCTGATTTTGTGTTGAAGCCGTTTATGTCTGAATAAGTATAACTGGCATGTTTAATAACCGTTTGGATCACGTCTGTAAGCGAAACCATCAGGCCTGTTTGAGGTTGCCACGCCTGCAGACCCGGTCTGAACCAAACCAAACCCGTGTCCCAGCGCCAAAAATGAACATCTGCAGCAGCAGAACAAGATCCTGGCGGGTATAACAAATCAGATTTAACCCGCTTAGCATGAAGAAATTAAGCTTTACGTTTTATATCATTAACCCCGATCAAACAAAAGAAAAGAAAGAAAGAACACGAACTTATAATGACGGTTTACGAAAAAAAAAGAAAGAACAAAACGTCTTCTTCGCAAACCTGGCAACGCGGACAGCTCTCCGGTGACGTCAACACGCCCCGCCCGCCTGCCGACATCACCGAGGTCAGCCAGTCGGCAGGAAAATGGCGACCGCCTACGAACGATACAATTTGTAAGTATTTCTGATTAAACATGAACTTCGTGTTTCTGCCGACACGACGCGGCCCCCCGGCCGCTGCTCCACGAGGCTTCAACACGAACGAGCTCGTGGCGGAGTCGTGACCGGGGCGCGAGCGCCGGTGGATGACGCAGCGGCGGAAGTTTCCTGACAGCGAGTTTCACCTGTCTGTCATTCATTTGTTCATCTTTTCGTGCCATTTTTCACGTTTTCATGCCGATGGTCGCGGAGAAGCCTCGCGTGGCCGCGTTTAAACGGGCGCAAACCGCCGCAGGTGTTTGAAATAGTTGAAAACAGGTGTGTTTCTTTTGCTCGGGAGCAGTTTTGGCTTTAAAACAGGGTCGTTAGAAACGTACTTCAATGTCATGACGTCAGCACACACGTATTATTTTAATGAGTGGTATATTGGCTCATAAAAATAAGTTTTCGGTAAACTTCCTACTTTCCCTGACACGCCCTGGTTTGTGCACCTTTTTCAAACTGGGAGCCGACCAGTTTAACCAGCTCAAAAGTCAGGAGAAGTTGGTCTGAGGCCGGAGGCTCCGTGACTGCTCATGCTTGCGCAGAAGACTGCCCCAGGTACAGGCTCGGTAGTCTGTTGTAGTACTGGACCACAGCCCTGCGTAGGCTGAAGACAAACGGATTGGTCCAGGTCCATGCATCATGTGAAACCGCTTGTTCCTATTTAAGATGAAGAGGGTCTGCTGGGGTCTGTCTCAGCTCTCTGCAGGTGAAACGGGGACCCCGGGGTCACCGTCCATCACACGCATGCACAAGCGGACAGTGTAGACTCAGCGTTGAACCTGACACTCATGTTTTGTGTGTGCGGGAGGCAGGTGGAGCACCTGGAGAAAAGCCACCCAAGTACGAAGATGACATGTAAAGTCCACGCAGGAAGACTCTTCTGGGAGTCGAACCAGCAACCTTCCTGCTGTGAGGCAGCGTGGCGGTTACAAGGCCCTTTGAGGAAAAGCAAATGAAAAGTACTTGGGAGGCGGGGAAAAATTTAACCTTAAAAAATATTTTTTTTTTTCAACCTTACAAGTTACAACCTCGAAAATGTATAAAGACAGAACTCTTAAGATCTGATTTTAGTTCACAAGTTTGTCGGTCAACAGAAACGTAGTTTCTGACTTAATAAACATTTCTGCGTTTAAAAAAAGAGAAGCTTGTTAATAGAGCGAAGTAGGTGTGTTTTATGTCTCCTGTCACTGGTCTCATGATGTGGAAGTTAAAAAAAAAAATCCTCTAAACTGAGGTGAGTTAAGCTCTTAAATATCCAACCGGAAACTAACTTCGCTGCATTTGCAAAGACCCTATGACATCACAGGTCCAGGGTAACTGCCTCTTTGGTTAGAGGGAGGGTTTACTTGAGGAACATTCACTTGAACAGCTTCGGTGTCAGGTACGTGCATGTTTGTACTGGTCTGGATTATTAAAGTTCAACAATAGAGAGGCTGTTTCTACAGCAGCTGACTGTTACACCACGTCATCCCGATCTTCAGACGTCATCCTGATCTCCACACATCCCCGAATCCCAGCCAGAGCAGCGTTTTTCTGCTGCAGCGGTTTAAAGCTCAGTTATGAAAGCTTCTTCTGTGATTGCTGCTCTTAGTGACATTTTGAATCAGGTAGATTTACAGAGCAACAACTGCCAAACCACTGAGCAGAACCTCTCAGCCAGAATCATGCCTCCATCCCTGAGGGGTTCTGCCTCCATAGCACGTCTTCAGTGACCATCCTGGTCCTCTGCTGCATCAATGCGATTAGTCGCCACCGGGATCAGCGTTAGGCGTGGCAGTGCTTATTAATGTGTGTAACACGGTCAGGACATGTGACAGTCAGAACAGTCGCATCTGTCCCCCTCTCAAGATAAATTAGTTTTAAATAAACTCCCGAGTTGTTAGTTGACTACATTGAAATGCAATACTAATTACTATTATTCATGATAAAATGAGAATAAAAATGTAGGGAGTTTATCTGCATGGAAGATGACGGTGGTTGATTTTACTTCACCAGGATTTAAATCTGGTTTGAATTGAGGACTTAAATGTTGTTAACTAACGTACCTGACGTTGACTGCAGCAGCCTCAGAAGGACAATGGCAAGTAATTCAACTTAAAATAAAAACGTCAGCGTGTATCTGTAGACGAACTTTCTGTGTCGGCCTTGGCGTCCCTGTGTCCTCTGCTCGTCTCTAGTGTGGGGTTCCGCAGGGCCTGGTCCTGGGCCCCCTCTCGTTCCCCCTGTATTTGCTCCCGCTTGGCTCCATAATTGGACAGCATGGGATTTTCTACCATTGTTATGCAGATGACAGTCAAATTTATGTCCCTCTTAAAAAGAAAAATGCTTACTCAATCTCCGCCTTAGTTAAGTGTCTTGACGAGATAAAGCCCTGGATGTCTCTGAACTTTAAAAAAAAAAAAAAAAAAGTGTAAAGTGATGGTTTTTGGTACCACTGGAATAGATCTGGGCTCTTTGGCCCAGCACATTAAACCAACCGTCACTAACCCAGGGATACAAGTGGAGGCAGATCTTAAGTTTGACAGCCAGATCGGGGCGGCCGTCAAATCCAGTTTCTATCGTTTGAGGCAGTTGGCCAACGTACAGCCCATTCTTTCAAAGCAACAGTTTGAAACAGAAAACCCCGCCTTTGTTGCCACTCGGCTGGGTTACTGCAGTCCCCTTCGTGTGGGGGTTAGTGCCTCCTCCATCTCCCGTCTCCAGATGGTTCAGAATGCTGCAGCGCGGCTTTTAACCGGCGCACGCAAGCATGAGCACATTTCCCCCATTTCAGCCTCACTCCACTCCAGCCCGACATTTCAGGATTTTAAAATTCTTTTATTTGCTGTTAAATCCTGACTGGTCTTGCCCCGCCGTACCTCTGAGCTTCTACACCCTTCTACACCTACTCGCCCTCTCAGGTCCGCTTGTCAGGTGCTCCTGAGAGATCCTAAAACGTCTTTGCCGTGCCGCTCCAAAGTTCTGGAACGACCTGCCTCAGCACATCAGACCGGCCTCCCGTCCGTCTTTAAATCCCTGTCAAAACCCACCTCTTCTCCAAGCAAGACCGAGGACCTTATTTTATCCTTTTATTTTATCTTTTATCCCGTTTTATTGCTTTGATTGTATGAATGTTACTTTTACTCATGTTTTATGTCTTTTAACTTATTTTATTTAACATTTTATGTCTTTTTAAGCCGTTTTGTCTTTTACCTCTGATGTTTTTAGTTCTTCTTACGTACAGCACTTTGGTCAGCTGTGGTTGTTTTAAAGTGCTTCACAAATGAAACTGGATTGGAAACATTTAAATCAGTGACAGTTTAACATAACATCAACAACTGTGAGTTGTGCTGGCTGCTTTTATTTACCAGTTTAGTCACACAGAAGCGCGACGAGTGAACCGGCGACTCAAAGAGAGTCGGTGAACAAGTCGCTCAGCTGCTTCCAGCATTCGGGTCTTGAAACGCTTCGTAAGCTTCGAGTGGGCTGACTTTCTCAAAATCTTTTCTTAAAAGCTCCAAAGACCAATATTTAGAAATGTGAACGACTGATGCTGATCATGTTACGTGAGAACATACTGAATTTGAACCCAGATAGGAAAGACTAGATGAATTCTTGTAGCGTCTCTGATTCCAGATGGTTTTAGTCATTTGATCATGTGAAGTTTAAGAGTTTTCATACAAAGTTGGTTTGGATGAAGGAACGTTGAGAGTTCAGTCCTGAATAAAGGTTTCTCCTGTTTCCTCGCAGACACACCACCCCAGAGAAGTTCTATGTGGAGGCCTGCGATGATGGCGCCGACGCCGTTCTGGCAATCGACCGGGTGTCTAACGAGATGACCCTCACAGGTACGAAGACCCGCTGCTTGTACCAGGACAAACGTCCATGAAGACACTTCAGTTTTAGTTCGCCACGCACTCAAATGAGCTGGTCTTCAGTTTCCATGACAACTGAGTTAGTCTGTCCTCACTCAACCACAAACTCAGAAATGGTTGGTAAATAAATAAAATGAATGCTGGAAACAAAAAAATAAGAGGGCGACGAGCAGAAAAAAATAGACATTTAAAACAAAAACACAAAGGAAGCGAAAATATCGACAATGGACATTTTAAAATGTGGAAAAGATAAAAGAAAATACAAAAACTAGGCTGCTAGGGAGGTTGTAAAAACAAAAAATGGAAAATGTCCACAAAAAAAAAAAAAAAAAAGGGATGGAAAATATAAAAAAACTCCAAAAACAAACGGCGGGGAATAATGAAAATTCACAAAGACATGGAAGATGAAAATGACAACGTAACCCCCACAAAGAAACATTAAATATCTTTTACTTTCTAAAAAAAGACATGGAATCTGCAGAGAAAATAAGCAAAAGGAAGGTAAAATACTGAGAATAAATAAATAAATAAATAAACAAAGATCATTTAGGCGTACAAAAGCACAGCAGTTCTTTATCTTCCATTTTCTTTGACGTTTTCTTTTTTGGGGAGAATATGAATTCGAGGTATTTAATTTTTACACTTCACGTCTACTTCACAATAAACAGTAAATCTTTTACCATTTTGTAATGTTGCTGTTTCTTCTCATTTCCACTAAAAATTAAATGTTGCATTCAGGAAAGTCAGTGATGAAGATTTTCAGGTTTTACTTTGACTCGCTTGACCACAGCACACGTCTCCTCTGTGTGATGGTTCATCCCAGATTCTCCTGAGTTAAGCAGGTCTGAAGTACAAACACTGATGTGTATTAATAAATGAAATAAAGTTGACGATAAAAAACAAAAAAACTAATCCAAAACTGACCTGGCTGCTGTTGTGCTGTGTTCACAGGTAAAAAGGACATTCCTCCGTCAGCCGTCACCAGGCCGATATGCGGCATCATGGGGACCATTCGGCTGGTGGCAGGTACCGGACCGGTCCAGTGCGAGCTTCCTTTGCTCTGCTCATCTCTGCACGGTGACAGTAACTCTGCTGTGATCCGCAGGGATGTACCTGATCGTCATCACCCGGAGGGTCAACGTCGGCAGCCTGCTGGGGCACGCCGTCTGGAAGGCCGTGGACTTCGACGTCATCTCTTATAAGAAAACCGTCCTCCACCTCTCAGAGATTCAGGTTAGCAAGATCATTTAGTTCTCATCTGGAGTTTAAAAAGAAAAAGACTGAGCCCATCCTAATGAGGCCTGTTCTTGAGATTCCAGAAAAATGAGAGTGAAACTAGTTTTCCTGTGCGTAGGCTGAATGTCATTAAATGTTTAAATTCCAGACTTAAACATTAATATACTCCGTTTTCAGGCCGTCTAGCTGTCACGTCAGAGGTGCAGGACTGATTAAGCGATAAATAAGTTATGAAAGGGAAGTCCTATCAGGAACTTGGGTGCTCCCCCTTTTTCCCAAAAAAACCCAGCTGTTCGTGTGAGCGAACACGAACGTGTTCTGCAGATTGCTCCCCTAAACTCCAATCTCAGATTAGACCCCCCCAGGCATCGGTCCACATATGGAGTCACATGTAATTCAGTTAATGACTTGTGTCATGTGGGGCGGGACCGGCGGTGACGTGTCTCATTGGTTCAGGGAGGTCACCAATAACAGCAGAGTGAGCGGGGAGCAGTGGGAGGACCAACACGGTGCTCGCATAGAGAAAACAAAGATTTAGGCCGCGTGATTTACCAGACCCAGGGAGGTTTTGAGTCACCATCAAATAAAGCAGCTCCGTTGTGGTTCTGATCAGGATCAGTGAAGCAAAATAACACAATATGGGACCTTTGGCATTTATGCAGGTACGAGTAATATCATGGTGAAGTTACAGTTCTACTTTAATGTCACGTGTGTTTAATTTGATGCCAAATTTATTAAAATACACCTCGTAGTAGCTCAGATCTTCATTTTAATTTAGAGCAGGAATCTGAAAAACGGGTCGATTAGGACGCTGTTAATAGGTGGTTCAGACTACTGCTGCGTGGTTGGAAACTCGGCTTGAAGCGTCTCATCAGTCACAGAGTTTGGCTTTGTTGTCTCATCACAGCTAGTGAAGTTTCCAGTGAATTATTGATCTGCTGCTGCGCCCCGTCTGGAAACTGTGGTTTCTGTTTACGGAGTAGAAACGAGGAAACTCCTCGTGGCAGTTGGAGCAGCAGCCTCAAAGGAGTTTGTTTTCCTGTCCAGTTTATACAATTGGAGCTGTCAGAAATGCTGAGGGAATATTGCTGAGGGGCTATTCAGTGTCAGTTCCACAGGGACCTGATCTCGGATATCTATGGCTTTCAGCTCCGTAGCAAAAAAAATTGTGTCCAAAATTGGTCTAAAACATATTGGGACAAGGTTTTTATGCACGCAGGTTTTCAACATTATAAAAATGTAAACGATACGAATACATAGTTGAAGTTAGCGACAGTAACTAAGGGTTGGACTTACTGATGGTTCAACAAAAATCTTGTATAATAGTATCAAATATCTCATTTTGATATCAACGTGTGGAAAAAAAAAAATCAATGACTTTATAAAGCTGTAAATTTATAAGAGAAAACTTGGAAAACATGACTTGTCAAATTTGACATAAACTGACATAATTGTGACGAGATGAACATGCGAATTTGCAAGAGAAAACACAAAGAATTACAGCTTTATCATTTTTCAAATTTACAGGAACATTTAACATTTAAAGATTTCTGTTTTATAATCTCAAAAAAATGTGGAGAGAAAAGCCAGAAATTCCAACTTTATAAACTTGTGGAACTTCATTAACTATGAGGGTGCTGTGCATCTACATAACCTGCTTTTAGGCAAGGAAAGGCAAGGCAAGGCGAGTTTATTTGTATAGCACAATTGAACAACAAGGTGATTCAAAATGCTTTAAAGAGACATTAAAACATCACATTATTTTAGCCAGTAAAAGCTCTCTGTGTTTATACAATCTCAATTTTTTATTCTTTCTAGACACTTTAAAAAAAATGAAACAAAATATTCATTATTTTACTTTCGTCCCAGCATTTTTTGTAAGTAAAGTTTGTGGTTTTAATCCTCACAGAGAATCTTAGCTTCACATTATTTTATAATAGAATCATATTATTTTAATATGAATCGAAACTGTACATAAACAAAAGAACTCGTCATGATATCAGTTGTGTGAGCTTCAAGCTTGGTTTAAGTTTCCTGTCATGAGTTTTCCTGAAAACCAGGTTTCTTTGTTTTCTTGTTCTAGTCTCAGGAGAACAAAACCTTCCTGTCCATGATCAACAACGTTCTGACCACAGATGGGTTCTACTTCTGCACCGACTTTGACCTGACGCACACTCTGCAGCGACTGGCCAACACCAGCCCCGACTTCCAGGAGATGAGTCTGCTGGAGAGGGTCAAGCATCCGCTCTGTTACCTCATTACCGATAATCCAAACGTCTCGCATCAGCAGTCCAGGAGGATGTTCACATGTTTGTTCATAGGAAAACAACCATAGATAGGATCCTGGATGATTTTAAAAGGAAACATTTTTTTCAGCAACCTTTCATGTTTAATTTTTTTCCCAGACTAAGTAGAAGAGGGAGATATATATATATATATATATATATATATATATATATATATATATATATATATATATATATATATATATATATATATATATATATATATATATATATATTCGCCAGTCCATCGCAGACACCTGCACCATTTATACAAATATACAAAAGATTCTGCAGTTAAAAGCGAATTAGCAGTTGTTCAGATGTCCAAGCCCTTTTAAGATGATCTGTGGGGAATTTGATAATAAGAATATTCTTTAACTACAAGCTGTGGGTGGAGCTAAGGGCGGAGGCAGGATAGTTCTGCTGATGTCAGACTGTGATGTCACATTTTCCTTCTTAACTTATTCAGTGTTGATGGCTTACAGAAGGTTTTATTTGTTTATTTTTTAGGCAGATCAAAGGTTTGTTTGGAACGGGAATCTGCTGAGAGACCTTGCAAGTCAACCGGAGGTAAGTCACATGTGGCTTCGCTGCTCTTCAGTATGAATAGTTGTTCTCAGTCTGTTATTAAACTACCATTGCCCCTCCACAGCTTCACAAGTTTGCACTACCTGTTGTTCATGGATGTATCCTTTGAAATTACCAGAAAGTCTGTTGTCTTTACACTGAAAATGAGCAAAAGCCTCTGAGCCACAGCTTTTCTTTGACCCTTCTGGTCCAGTCATTGTCATGAAGCCGTGTCGCATAAACGGGAAGATCTTCGAGTGGATCCTCATATCAAGGAGAAGCTGTTTCCGGGCGGGTGTCAGATATTATGTCAGAGGTAAAAGTCAATCAGGAATTTTGCACTGATCCAAGTCTTTATGTTATTAAGACATGTCTGTACTCCAATTGGATTACTGGACTCCTTTAGCTTCAAGGATGGATAAAGCTGAATGTCATCTGTATACAATTAAAAGTTTATTCACTGCTGCCAAATAATAGTACCTAATAAGAACGTGTGTGTGTGTGTGTGTGTGTGTGTGTGTGTGTGTGTGTGTGTGATGTATAATAAATGAGAAAAGTAATGGTCCAAGTACAGAGCCCTGTGGGACACCATAACTAACTATGCTGTATAAGGAAGATTCCTTATTCATATGAACTAACTGGAAAATGTCAGAAAAATCTGACTTATGCAGTTTATGTTTTATGTTTGGTGGTTTGCATGTGGTTTAGGTTCATGGTGTCTACCTTTTACACTGACTTTACTACTGTATCTGCAGGGATTGACTCTGAAGGCCATGCTGCCAACTTTGTGGAGACCGAGCAGATAGTTATATATGAAGGAGCAAAGGCTTCTTTTGTACAGGCAAGTTTGAAGGTCCCTCAACTTACTTTGAAAAGGCAAACAGATGATATGAACTAATATATTTCATGAATTTTCTCTGCCACTTAGTTTTATTTGTTAATATGAAATCCATGTTTACATTTCTGACCTGCAACACATTACAAAATAAGCTGGAACATTTGACAGTGAAACAATACGTATTTCCCCTGGTGGATGGTCTATCAAAGGTGTCTCAGAGTCCACAGATGCCTAGAGACAACTTGTGTTGTAATAGACGCTGTATAAATAAAATTGAATTGAATTTATCTGCTTACACACTAAAATTCCTCTAGATTCCTTGAATTTCATGCAATATATTCACCGCTTGGAAATAACATCATTGTTGCTGTCACCTTTTTATTAGCACTGAATTCCAAATGTATTAATGTCTTAAGTGAAAGAAATTATGTATATTAACAAATGAAGTGAAGTTTAACAAATATATATAATGTTATGTCTGCAAAGCAAATGTGGGGATAGGCACGTATTGTTTAATACTTGGTTTTTCTGTTTTTCCATCTGTAGACTCGAGGCTCAATGCCCTTTTACTGGAGTCAGAGACCCAACCTCAAATACAAGCCCAAACCCATCATCAGTAAAGCCGGGAATCATGTAAGATCAGTTATGCCTTCATGTGTTTTCTGATCTGATCAATTAAAGAATGAAGTTTTGGATAATGTTTTGAAAACCTCGTACAGTCAGATGGTTTCCAGAGGCATTTCGACTCTCAGACCCTAATCTACGGAAAGCAAACTGTTTTGAACCTGGTGAGGCTCCTTTCATCACGCATTCAGCTGTGAAGCACGATCTGGGAAGTCTGAACAGTGTGTTTCTTTTGTTTCCCAGGTGAATCAGAAGGGCTCGGAGAAGCCACTGGAGCAGGCCTTTGCCAAGCTGGTGTCCACCATGAACACTGGTATGATCAGGTGAGCTTCCAGCTTCACTTCCGGACTCCAGTCATCTCAGGTATCGGGCAGGATGTACAGATCACTGATCAGTTAATATTTTACAAATACAGTGGGGCAACAAAGTAGTCAGTCAGCCACTGATTGTGCAAGTTTCCTACTTAGAAAGAAGAGGCCTGTAATTTTCATCATAGGTTCACTTCAACGATGAGAGACAAAATGTGAACAAATCCAGGAAATCACATTGTAGGATTTTTAAAGAATTTATTTGAAAATTATGGTGGAAAATAAATATTTGGTCACCAACAAAAAAAGCAAGATTTCTGGCTCTCGCAGACCTGTAACGTCTATTTTAAGAAGCTCTTCTGTTCTCCACTCGTTACCGTATTAATGGCACCTGTTTGAACTTATCTGTATGAAAGGCGCCTGTCCACAGCCTCAAACTCAACCATGACAACCACCAAAGAGCTATCGAAGGACACCAGGAAGAAAACTGTAGACCTGCACCAGGCTGGAAGAGTGAATCTACAGGCGAGCAGGTTGGTGTGAATAAATCAACTGTAAGAACATGGAAGACATACAAGACCATTGATGATCTCCCGCCATCTGGGCCCCACGCAAGATCTCATCCCGTGGGAACAAAATGATCATGAGAATGGAGAGCAAACATCCCAGAACTACACGGAACTTGATGAAGAACCTGCATAGAGCTGGGACCAAAGTAACAAAGGCCACCATCAGTACCACACTACGTTGAGAGGGACTCCAATCCTGCAGTTCCAGGCGTGTCCCCCTGCTGAAGCCAGTACAGGTCCAGGCCCGTCTGAAGTTTGCCAGAGAGCAGATGGATGATCCAGAAGAGGATTGGGAGAACATCATGTGGTCTGATAAAACTAAAATAGAACTTTTTGGTAGAAACTTAACTCGTCGTGTTTGGAGGAAGAAGAATGCTGAGTTGCATCCCAAACCTACTGTGATGCACGGGGGTGGAAACATCATGCTTTGGGACTGTTTTTCTGCAAAGTGGACAGGACGACTGATCCATGTTACAAGGAAGAAAGAACAGGGTCATATATCGTGAGGTTTTAAGCCAAACCCTCCTTCCATCAGGGAACATTGAAGATGGACTGTGGCTGGGTCTTCCAGCATGACGATGATCCCAAACACACCGAGGTCCTGGAGTGGCCCAGCCAGTCTCCAGACCTCAACCCCATAGTATTTTTGTTTAGGTAGGTGAATGTCTGTGCTGCCCAGCGACTGCTTCAAAACATCACTGCTCCAGAGGAGAAACGGGTCAAAACACGGGTCAAAACACGGGTCAAAACACCAGCTACAGTGTCTGCAGACCTGGTGACACAGGAAATATTCAACCTCTGTCACTGCCAACAAAGGTCATGTTGCAAAGTATTGAGTCTAACGTTTGTTACTGACCAAAGATTTCATCTCTCGTAGTTGAAGTGTACCCTCATAGACACCAGGGGGCCCCAAGTTCAGCTTCAGAATCCAGTGAATGCGGAGAAACCAAATAAGCCCATTTGTAGCCACATGAATGAGATCTAGGTGATTTGATTTTGAAGCATTAAATTTGGCTCCAAATTTCTTGATTGCCAATCCAGAATTTGTGCGTGTGCACAACTTTGAGAGTTTATACATTCGGAAATCCTCTGTTTTTTTGGGGGCAAATTTGGATCCTAGTTTTCTTTTTCTAAGTAAAAAAAATGTAAGGTTTTTTTTTTTTTTGTTTGTGTGTTCTTTCTTTAAATTTTACCAGTATTTCCTCCACAAGTGTTTCTTAGGTGACTGAGGTAATTTTTATTTTGTTTTATTTTTAAAATTTTACTCAAATGGCTACAATATGTGGGGGCTGAGTCAAAACCTTTCTGGAACGTTCGTCAATTAAATTTATATCTTTTTTTGTCTTTAAAGTTTGTGAGTTTATGTAAGTAAAAACAGTTACTTTTTGTTGAAAATTTCTCAGTTTTTCTTTTTTTTAGTTTTTTTTTTTTTAATTCAGGAATTTGAAATTTTGCTCTTGAAAAATCGTGGTCGTGGAAAGTCAGAAATTCTGAGCTTTTTTTTTTTATAGACTTTAAAAATCCTTGAGGTTATAAGGTTTGTGAAATTTATCTTAAAAATACACAAGTTTATAAACGCAGATCAAAAAATTGTTCTTGAAACTGTATGAAGTCTGATCTGAATTTCGGGCCCCTCCCACCATGGTTTTACAAATCCTGGTTTCAACACAAGCTCGTTCCTGCTCACCTACATTTATGTTGTTTAGATTCTTTTAATTCCACTTGAATTTGAACTTTGGATGTACAAATGTAACCAGTGTTTTTAAAGAGTAATAATGCAGCACCTTGTGTATAAAACCGTCACGGCTCACATGACAACACTGTGACATCATCTTTTTTGTCCTCAGCTATATCGCCTTCGACTTTCACAAAGAGTGCAGCCACATGAGGTGGGATCGACTGCAGATTTTAGTGGATTCTGTCGCAGAAACGCAGGATGAATATGGGTGAGAAGAGGCGGCTGTTTTCAGCTGATGTGCAGTTGTTAACCGGGACGAGTCACCGAGGGTTTCCTCTGTGTGCAGTTACTTCATGGTGAACTCCGATGGAAAGATCCTGATCCAGCAGAGCGGAGTCTTCCGGAGTAACTGCATGGACTGTCTGGACCGGACCAACGTGATCCAGAGCCTTCTGGCCCGCCGTTCACTGCAGTCTCAGCTTCAGGTATCCAGCGTCTGAGTGTTGATAGCAGGACATACTCCATCACACAGGCCAGGCGGCCTCGCGATGACCAGAACAGCTGCCGGCGTTTTCCGAATTTGTCGATATGCCAGGTAGCTGCCAACTCCAAGAAGCAGAAGTCCTGTCAGTATGGACAGACACACGACCCTCCACTCCTGCCAGGAGTCCAGCGTGTATGGGGCAACAAAACCTTTTAGCCATTTGTGATGAGCAGAAGTTGAGCCGCTCCTGGCAGGAGACGAGGCGACGCAGGTCTGAGGGTAGTTTACCCAAAACGGCCTTGTAAATAAATAAAAACCAGCTCTGTTGCCGTCTTTGCCTTAGTGAAGGCCACGAAGGCAGAGCCTGAAGTGCACAGAGTCTGGTCCTGATAAGACATAAAGCACCCTGAAATACTGTCCAGACAGCGGAGCGCAGAAGAAGCTGCATTCATGTGGAAGGCGTCTCCATACTCCAACACACTTGTACAGGCTTTGTTCTCACGTCGGCTTCAGTCTGAGCAAAAAGCCAAGAACGGCTTTAAGCTGTAACTGATGTTCACACGGGGAGAAAAAGGCAACTTGTCACCAGTCCATATGTCCAAATATTTGTAAGTTGACATTTTTGAGTTCCAAATGAGATGTGATTTTTGAAACAGAAAATTTCAGATAATCTTGTTCAGAGTCAGTTAGATGTAATCTCACCTCCCTCCTGCTGAAATTCACTAGACAGATTCTGAAAGGTTTGTTTTAGTAAGATAAGGTCCTAATAATAAGATAAGATCTTGCATTACCTGTTTGAAGTTTTATTTGTCCTCTAAAGTTCCTTACACAGCTAACAGCCATTATTTTTCTAGCTCAGCTTCAATCCAGCCTGTTTTCTTGTTGAAGTTGAAGAAGGGTTTGAACGTTCTCCGTCTCCCTGGAGTTTTATTTTGCCTCCAAACGGCAAGAAACAGCCCTGAGAATTAATGAAAAGTTCACTTGTCTTCCAGTCTGCATGTAAAGTTTCCAATAAGAAATCAAATGTTTTTGGGAAAAGGAGCAATTTTATTTGTTACATTTTGATTTGAATATGAGGAAAAACTGGTGACCAACCGTTCTGGTTCTTGGTCCACAGCGGATGGGCGTTCTGAACGTCGGTCAGCGCATTGAGGAGCAGGCCGACTTCGAAAAGATCTACAAAAACGGTAACATGGTGTTCAAGCTCATGTATGTGTTGTGATTGTAGGAAGTGTCGGCTCCGAGTCCTCACGTGTTTTGTTTGTCTGTGTGTGTATTTGCTTTCTAACCAGCATGGGCTGACAATGCCAATGCATGTGCTGTTCAGTATGCTGGAACCGGAGCCTTGAAAACAGACTTCACCAGGTCAGTGACAGTGACAGCTTCTATACAAGCCCGTTAGATGGTCTCTATAATCAACCGTTGATAGAATCTGTTGACCTCTGTACTCGTAATAAAATGCCCTCTACCAACTTTTTTTTTAATGCGTTGCAGATCTTATATGTAAAAATAGTCAACAGTAAAATAATAAAAAAAAAAAAAAAAAATCTTTTTCTACTGTTTCCTTTTTCATACAGTTCTGTTTTATTTATTTATCATCAGAGCTGTTAATCAAAGTTCCTTCCTTCATCAGGACGGGGAAGAGGACCAGGTGGGGGCTGCTGATGGATGGTTGGAACTCCATGATCCGCTACTACAAAAACAACTTTTCTGATGGTTTCAGACAGGTAACGTATGTCTCTGATGGGTTTCACTGAATAAACGACTACAGTTTTCATACAGGATCGGTGGAACATTTAAAAGACAACAATTACAATCTGGAACACAAAAGTTTAGACAAATCGTCTGTTCATTTTTATAGATTCAGCTGGTCAGTTGGTCGGTTAACTGCCTGTTGAACAGTTTATCTACATACGAGATGCATCATCACCACTAATGGGCACTTTCGAAGGTTATGAAGTCATAATGTCATTATTCTTTCAAATATAAATTTGGAAAGTCATAAATTTGTTTGTGTTTTGTTGGTTTTTTTTTTCAAATTTGGGAGTTATGTCAGTCTGCCTGTTAGACGCTTCTTTCATAAACTTGTAAGTGAAGTTAAATGACTCTAACACATCATTGATTTGCTCTCTAACTAAAGTTCGCGGTTTTCTGAGGTTTCTCTTGCAAATGGACAAGTTTATGAATTCAGGACATCGACGACACGGTGGCTTCACAGTGAGCACCGTTGCCTCCCACGACATTCCAGGGAAGGGATTCATCAGTGTTATAAAAGTGAGCATTTATGTGTTTTCAGGATTCCATTGACCTCTTTCTGGGGAACTTTGCCGTCGATGAGTCGGATGCGGCCACTCCTCTTCGTGTCCAGAAGGACTGGAAGTTCCTGACGGTGAGTGGACCAGTGTTGTCCGTCCCAGTGAATGCAGCTGTTCACACTGGTGGGACCGGTCTAATTCTGTCTCTCGTCCTCTGCAGCTGCCCATCGTTATGCTGGTGGCGTTTTCCATGTGTATCGTCTGTCTTCTGATGGCTGGTAGGTTTGTCCATGTAGACGTCTTTGGTCTCAGCAGGCTTTGCTGCTGTTGGTTCCTAGAACTTTAGCAGAAACCTCCAAGTTGGGGAATTTTACAAATGTGAAATTTTTAGGAATTAGAAAGTAATGAGAAGAATATCTGTGAATTAATGGGAACATTGTAGGATAACTTATCAAATATATAAATATAGTCATGTTTTCTCAGAGGCAGAAATTGATGTAAAATAAAAAAATAGATTTTCAAGTAGAACTTTAATCGATTTGCAAAATAAACACAAGTAGGTAACAACTTTTTACTGATGCTAGCTGAGTACATCTGATAGGAAAGCAGTGTTGTGGTAATAAATGAATAAAATCTGACTATAAATTCACAATTTCTCAAGAAAAATGTTGTGTGTATATATATATATATATATATATATAAAATTACAGAAGTTCTCACTTTATAGACATAAAAGATATGTCACAACTGTATATGTATATTTTTCTATAAATATTCACTTAGATTTTCAAGAAAATGTGCAAGAAAAAAAGCACTAGTTGTCAAAAACAACCAATTTTGCAGAAAAGCAGTTTTTTGACTTGTAATGTGAATTTTTTTTTTTACCTTATAAACCTGGAAATGTGCCAGAAAATACTGAATGTTTTGCTATAAACTTACAAATTTGTAAGGCAGAAAAAACATTTTTGACAAACTTTCACATCTTTGTGCTTAAACACTTTTTAAATTTATTTTTTTTTAAATGATAAACTAGGACTTTTTGAATGGAAACATTCTGAATTGGTTTTACATATTAAAAAACATTTAAAAGGTAAAACCAAATTGGAGGAAAAACTATATAAGCACAAAGTTTAAACAAAAAAATATTTTTTGTTGTCAAAATTAAATGGAGAGAAAAATTCTTTATTTTACAAACCTGCAAACTTTGCAAGTGCAAAAAAAAATGAATGATGCAAATGCCTAATTCTTATACTTAATGCACTTAAAAATTAAACAAAGACTCCGCCTCCCTGGAAAAGTCTACGCCAGGGTCCTGGAGAGGAGAATTTTGCCAATAGTCAAATCTCGGATTCAGGAGGAACATGCAGTTTTCGTGCTGGTCACTGGACCAGCTCTGTACCCTCACCAGGCTTCTGGAGGGTTCATGGGAGTATGCCCAACCAGTCTACATGTGCTTTGTGGATCTGGAGAAAGCATTCAACCGTGTTCCTCGTGGTATTCTGTGGGGGGTTTTTTCGTGAGTACGGGGTCCTCTGCTGTTTGGTCTCTGTACGACCGGAGCAGGAGTTTGGTTCGCATTGCCGGCAGTAAGTCAGACCTGTTCCCAGTGCATGTTGGACTCCGGCAGGGCTGCCCTCTGTCACTGATTCTGTTCATAATTTTTATGGACAGGATTTCTAGGCGTAGCCAGGCACCGGAGGGGGTCCAGTTTGGGAACCACAAGATTTCATCTCTGCTTTTTGCGGATGATGTCGTCTTGTTGGTTCATCGAGCCAGTACCTACAGCATGCGCTGGGAAGGTTTGCATCTGAGGGCGAAGCGGCTGGGATGAGAATCAGCACCTCTAAATCCGAGGCCATGGTTCTCGACCGGAAAAAGGGGGCTTGCCCTCTCCGGGTAGGTGGAGATGTTTTGCTTCAAGTGGAGGAGTTTAAGTATCTCGGGATCTTGTTCACGAGTGAGGGAAAGATGGAGCGTGAGATTGACAGACTGATTGGTGCAGCGTCTGCAGTCATGCGGTCGATGTACCGGACCGTTGTGATGAAGAAGGAGCTGAGTCGAAAGGTGAAGCTCTCGATTTAACGGTCAATCTACGCTCCACCTTCACCTATGGCCATGAACTTTGGGTAATGATCAAAAGGACAGGTTCACGGATACAAGCGGCCGAAATGAGTTTCCTCCGCAGGTGGCTGGGCGCTCCCTTAGAGAGGGTGAGAAGCTCAGTCATTCGGGAGGAGCTCGGGGTGGAGCCGCTGCTCCTTCACATTGAGAGGAGTCAACTGAGGTGGCTTGGGCATCTGTATAGGATGCCTCCCTAGAGACGTGTTCCAGGCATGTCCCACCGGGAGGAGACCCCGGGGAAGACCCAGGACATGCTGGAGAGACTGTCTCTTGGCTGGCTTGGGAACGCCTCGGGATTACCCCGGAAGAGCTGGAGGAAGTGTCTAAGGTGAGGGAGGTCTGGGCATCCCTGCTTAGACTTCTGCCCCCGCGACCTGGTCCGGGTAAGCGGATGAAAATGGATGGATGGAAGTTTATCGACATTATAACCTGGCAACTTTAGTGAATAAATAAATGGAAACAGAAGAAAGAAGTTCCCACTTTATTCATTAATTTGTTCTTTTTTTCTTTTTACTTTGTAAGAATGTCAATTTTCCAGAAGCTGTTTTGGATCTCAGCTCACACGGTCGTGTAACTGAACCTTCATGGTTGTCATGGTGATGAATCTTCTGTCGGGGAAAGGCCTGATGGAAGCGTGGCATTAGTAACATCTGTGTCGTTGTTCCAGGTGACACCTGGACAGAGACCTTCGCCTATGTGATGTTCTGGGGCGCCGCCAGCGCCATCACCGCCACCATCATCCTCTTTAACGGACAAGACTTCGTTGACGCCCCCAAACTGGTCCACAAGGAGAAGATGGACTGAGAGCATGCACGTGTGTGCATCCATGTATGAGAGGGACTTTGATACCTCATCTTCGTCGTCTTTGTCTTGGGATCTGCTGCCACCTCTGGAGTTGTTCATCCAAACCTGTTTTTTTGTTTTGTTTTGTTTTTTGATTTAAATGCAGTCTTTGCTCTGTCTGCTCCGTTTGGAGTCTGTTAGTCAGTTTACACTAAAATATCATATCTGTACAGTTTCAGTGCTGTTTACTTCTTTTGGCTCGGGTTTTTCTGTTGATTCAGTTCACACCTCTGAGTTAAAACTTCCTGTTTTCAGCCTGAATTGTCTCAGTAACAAGTGAGACTCAAACATGAACTTATTAAAGTATACACGGAATATAATTTTAATGTCTCATCTGTGCTGAGTGGCTGATGAAGCTCATCTGGGACAAGTTACTTAACTCAAATTCAAAAATGTTTGTATTGATTATTATGATGTGACATTTCTGGTATCACAGGTTTTCTAGACCACCTGAACTGGGATCAAATGAGCCACTTTTATGGCTTTAGTCACTATTTAGTAAAACCAGTGTGATGGATGAATTTAGAGCCTTAAACATGTTAGAACTGATGACAAAATCTGTTACACTGAACAGGCTAAATCAATGAATCTAAAGAGGAAATTTTAAAGATAAACTCACTTTACAAACTCAAATATGCTTTAAATACAGTATGTGTGTGTGTGTATATATATATATATATATATATATTAGTGTGTGTGTTGTATAGAACATCCTAAATTTTTGATTTTATATAAATATTGACTTGGTAAACTAATATTTGCAAACAAAAGCTATTTGCAGCTATTAAATAAGATACGCTGCCCATCAGCTCCTGTATTTAACTAATCCAACACCTAGGAGCCTCTCGTCGGATGATTACTGCGGGGATGTTTCAGTAGCAGCAGGTTATTAAACCCTGACTGATGCCGTCAGTAGTGTCTCATTTCTTACGCAACCGTGTCAGAGGTCATCTCAACCACCTCGTGGTTCTGGAAAAGATGTTTCAGAGTCAAGTTATTGACATCAAGCAAAGAAAACATCTCAGGAGGGACACATCTGGAACCCCAGCTGTGTCATAAAAAACAACCATAAATCATTAAAAACAGCAAAACGCACAGCTGTGTTTAAAAATGAAAGTTGGAGCTTTTACACACAAACGATGAAGCTCCAGGGACTAAGCAGTGCAGCCTTAAGAAAAGCACTCGGTGAGGATAATGGAGGGAACAAAGGCATCGGGGCGGGTGAAGTGACGCTCCCATCATGCCTAGTGTCTACCAGACACGTCTGTGGGGGCGGGGTTATGATCTGGGATTGCTGCAGTTAGTCTGGTCCAGTTTCAGCAACCTCATGAGGTCCGCTGACCACCTGAAGATACTGAATGACCAGGTTATTCCATCAGTGGATTCTTTCTTCCCTGATGAGCATATTCCAAGGTGTCAATCCCAGGATTCATCGGGCTCAAACTGTTAAACAGCAGTTCAAGGGGTTCAAACATGGACCACACCACACAGTCCAGACCTGAACCCAACTGGGAATCTTTGGGAAGTGCAGCGCGATCCAGCTCCCATCGTTAAAAAGATCAGGGAGAAAAATGAAGGCTGGACAGAAAACTCATCAGAATGACGCGTCATAAAGCTCAAGACGATCCAACAACACATTAGTGCCAGGCTTTTTTTGGACAGGCAGTAGTTCTGCAGAGTGTAGAGCAGCTCAAAGCCTGACTGAGGTCATCAGGTGGTCTTCAACTGTGCCCTCCTCTCCTCTGATCTGCTGCTACATACACTGCTGCTGCTCTGGGGTTCAGCCGGGGTCCTCCTGGCTCTCAGCAGTGTTCCACTGCTCCTTGATTGTTCTTGCGGCTCAGCTCCGATTATCTACTTCACCGGGAAGCTTTGCTGTTGATCAAGCCCCTCCAGTCCATCTCCACTGGGTTCTCCTTCACCTTCCAGACTTCTCTCTTTGCTTCAGCTGCTAGTCTGTAGTCTTAGTAAAGACGTGAAGCGCCTGACACCTGACTGTGTCACCAGGCGCATCGTCATTGTGTGACGGTGGTCTTGAAACTGATCCTGTGTTTTAGGGTTTCCGGTACTGCACAGGAGACGGGATGAGCTTGTGGGAGATGACAGGACTTCCACCACAGCAGCAGCTGGGGTCCCCTTCTTCCACGTGAGCCCAGAAGCCATAACCTACCTGAACCAGCAGTCTGGTTGGTGTTCTGTAGCTTTTCAAAGATGTTCCAGCTGCTGGCTGTGTTTGAGTTCTTTTTTACTACCTCCTTTATTGGTTTGTCACTAACGTGGAACCGCGTGTTTGATTGTGGCCTTCGACAATAAAGGCGCTGTGGGATTGGCTCACCTTCAACTCCACCGATGCCCATTTGATGTTCTCCTGGAGGTTCTGCCCCAGCTGTCAGGTGCACGGTTGTGTTGTTATGGGGTCATGTCATCCATATCCTCCTCGATTGGTGGACAACGTGGGTCTTTCCTGGTGCGTTCACTTCCCTCCAGCCATCAGGATGCAGGGATGACGTGTTCTGACCCAGTTTAGTGGAGGGCAGCGGTACCGGGTGCTGACCTGCAGACTGCAGGTCTCTCCTGTCTCTGGGCTTTCAAACTTCCAAAAAACATCTGAACTTTTCACAAATTATCAAAATTTGCAAGAAAAACTTAAAACTCTATAAAAAAGTTTTTTTTTAAAAAAAAAAATATTACTTTCAAACTCGACGTGAAAGCTTAATTTTAATCACTTGCAAATTTTTGAGTGAAAACCAATAATCCTGATTTTATGTTTTTAGACATCTTCAATAAATACGATCGGCTGTGAGGTCATCAGGTGTACACATCCGTGTATTTAAGCTTTTAATAATGGAATAAACAGAAAAACAGAAAATTGACCCTAATTTGTTTTTTGTTTTGATATCTGTTAGCAATTCTTCCTAAAAAACCCTAAAACCCAAAATCAAAAGAAAGAACGGGTTTTTGCTGAATCGTTCACCATTTTTGGTTTTTCGATCTTAAGAGGAAAAGTGGGAAGTCGTTTTTTTTTTATTTCAAAAAGAAAATCACATGGCCACAACATACAGGTCTATTATATTTTCAAAAGAAAAACTTTGCTTCTTTAATGTTTTTGTAGTCTAATTATTTTTTTTTGTTGACAAAATCACAAATTTGAGTGAAAACCATTCAGATCCCAGTCCAGGTGTACAGACGCGTCATGATCTGAGTTCTTCACGTTGAAGAGTTTAAACACTCCTGTTTAGGAGGCTACAAACATAATCAGTTTATTTATTTCTGCACAGATACTGGACACTGGACTGACTGCAGGAGCTCCGTGCAGAATGATGGACTTTATTCACCCAAAACTGAGAAATTCCAGATATATAGTCTTGATATCGGCAGAAATAGTTCTGATTACAATGTTAAAAGATAATTTTCACTAAATAATAATAAAAATACATTTTATTTATAGTCACCGTACAAGAAGACACAACAACAATCACACAGGACAATGCAGCATGAGACCGCAAAGCTACAAAACAATTAAAAAAAAATTACAAAGAATAAGCAGTTTTAAAAAGTTGTCTTCAGTAGGGATTTTAAAGTCTGAACAGAGTCGGAGCTGCGTATGTGATGTGGGAGAGAATTCCAGGGATGAGGAGCAGAGCAGCTGAAGGATCTGGAGCCCACAGTGACCATACAGGACGAGGACCTGAGACCCCGAGATGTGTGATGATGTGTAAAAGTTCAGCTGGGTAGTGGGGGGCGGAGCCACGGATGGTGGGAGAATGATGAGTGACAGGATGGAGGGTGGTCTTGGTGTAATGCAGGCAGCTGAGTCAAGACGAGAAGTAACCTGGACATGAACGTACATTTGTAGGTGACAGCAACGGGCGAAGACGGTTGATGATTCGAAGGTGAATGTAGGAAGAGCCGGTGATCTTATTGATCTTGGTGATGTAAATGAGAGAGTGCTGTCAAGGATGACACCAGGAGAAAGTCAAATTGTCATACGTGACAATTTTGTAAGAGTAGATTTAGAACCAATAAATAGAACCTCAGTCTCTTCACTGTTAGAGAAAACTGTTGGAAAACCAGTTAACATCTGTGAGGCAGTCAGAGAGAGGTTGATAAAGTTAATGTTAAATTTACAGAAGATTTGGCCAAGAAGGCGTAAGTAAATGCTGATTAATTCTGATTATTTTGTACACCCTCCAGGGGGCAGTAAAGCTCCTGACTCCCTGACTGTTGGCGCCTTTAAAAGACAAGAAGAAGACGGGAGCGTGGAAGGTCCTCGGTACTTCTACGATCGTTTGTGTTTATAATTTTATTTTATTTACACAAAACAGAGAACGTGTTGAGGAATATTCTCACCGACGACATCATGAGCACGTTGTGGATGGGAAACGTGAGTTTACAGATCTTTATAGAAATGGAAACCCTTTAGCATTAGCTGGAGCAACACTGGCGTCGAGGCGGAACTTGGTCCAGAAAACCACAATTTTACGTTTTACATCGATTACTTTCCGTATGTAACAGTAGTTGAAAGCTTCGCATTTTTCCATCAAAATTTGTTTCTAAAAGTGCAATATTCGGCTCTATATGAAGACCACAGTTTAGCTCTCATAAAAAGTTGTAGCCTGTTTTCATGATTTCATATGGAGTGTGTCCTGACGTATTATGTAATAAATAAACACTACTGTTGAATTACAGGACATGTATAAGTATAAATAAATAATCTTGAACGTTGGTCAACTTCAGCAGCGGAGGTAAAACGGCAACCTGACTGGACAGCAGTCAGCTTTATCCTGGCAGAAACCAGTTGGTGATGTTTCTCTCCTGTTCCTCCACAGCTGGACTCCTACATGGATGAGAAGTTCATCACCAGAGCCTTCGCCACCATGGGAGAACAGGCGGTCAACGTTCGGATCATCCGGAACAAGATGACTGGGTCAGGACCAAATCTACCCCGAGTTGTTGCATGTGCAGGAGCCCTGATGCCAAACCGGCGTTAAACATGAATGATGTTATGTCGCACATCGCTCCTGTTCTCTCCTCTCTGCATTCGCTTCCAGCTCCTTTATGAAGAGGTTTTAAAGTGTTGTTGTGTCTTAAGTCTTGGCTGGTGTTGCTCCTCTGAGGTCTGCTGATCAGCTCCAAGACGAAGGCTGAAAACCAAAGGAGAGCCTGCTTTTGCTCCAAAGCTGTGGAGCAGCTTTTAACCCACTTATCCAAGTGCTTTTCTCATGCGTTTTATTGTGTTTACTTAACTTTATCTGTACAATGTGCTTTATAAATAAGTTTGACATTTGAATCATGACGATGTTGAACCCTGTTCTTTTGCTTAGGGGTGCACTGGGCTACTGTTTTGTGGAGATGACGGATGAGGCCACGGCTGAGCGGTGTCTGCGTAAAGTCAACGGGAAAGCTCTTCCAGGAGCTAATCCGGTATGGAAAACCTTCATTTTCACGTCTGTATCTCGTCTGGAAACCTCTGGGGGACGGCTTGACAGATTCTGGTTTCTTGTTGTTGTCGTTGTAGCCAACAAGATTCAAGTTGAACCGAGCCACCTTTGGGAAGCAGGACACCGGGTGAGTTAAAGCCACTGGCCGTGAAACAGCTGGACAAACGCCTGTGCTTTTGAGGCCTTAAAAAAAAAAAGTTTTATCTTGTACTGCTTGGTGCCATGCATGGTGGCCGACATCCCAAACCGCCATACTGTCTTTAAATTAAGTTGTGATTATGCTCTGTTAGGTGTTTTCTTCACACCACAGATGTCCAGTCAAGACAGAGCGTTAGCTGTGTCTGCTGTCAGTCAAATGACCACACCCCTAATTATCCATAAATTTTAGCGCTTTTATCATTTTACCTGACGTGATTTATAAAAGCTGTCATGGATGTGAAATCTAACTCTGGAGACCCTGGGTGTCTCAGTCAGAATTTTAGTTTTCTTTTGTTTTTTTTTTTTTCTTTAAGCCCCCTTCCTGTCTTGCGTTCCATCACCTCCATTCTCCTCCCTCTAGGTAGTTGGTTTAGTTTGCTACGTTGGTTTTAACTAGCTTAACTTGAGTTTGAGCATCAGATTCACAAATCTGACCTGTTTTTTAAAGTGAACAGATTAATTTATCACCATAGATCATCTAAAAGGGTGTGAACTTCTCCTTCAAACTGATCACTTGCTAAATAGGGGCCTCCCCAAATCTTGCATAGGGCCCTCAGAAAACTTGGAACCAGCCCTGTATCTGAAATTAAAAAGTGGTTTTATTCCTTTTTTTCTTTCTTTTTCCTGTTGCAGTCAGATGTTCTCTCTGTTTGTGGGGGATCTGACGCCGGAGGTGGATGATGGGATGCTTTATGAGTTTTTCTACAACCGTTACCCGACCTGTCGAGGTGGGAAGGTGGTGCTCGACAGCATGGGCAACTCCAGGTGCGTATCTCCTGGTCCCTTCTCCATCTGACTTTTGTGTTCACAATAGTGGTTTTGCTGTTCGCACCTTCCTCGAAACTTCAGTCCAGTCTGAGCTTTACACATACATTCTGCACCTTTTTAAAACCTTTAAATTATGTAGTCTGGGAGGAATGAGAAGAATTTGTTCCCTAAGATCAGTACATCCAACTACAGCACTTTTATACCAGAATGTACGGCCATTTTTTAAAGTACACCCAGTTCTGGTTTTAGACCTAATTGGAAGATTTTCTTTTTTAAAAGTGAGCCTGCAAAGTCTTAAATATTTCCCGTTTAGAAAATTTGAATGTTTTAATACACTTTTTAGAAAATGTTTTACTTTTTTAAGTACAGTAGCAGTCCTGATATGCAGAGGTTCCCCGATGAAACTGGCCTCTACGTACATTAACGCCTTTTGTTACCTAAAGCATTGAGAGGCCAGAACACACAGCTGAGGCACACAAGGCCGTTTTCTAATAAAATACCTGGAATATTGATTGGAAACATACAGTTGTCATCTGCATATGACCTGCCATTTTATAATAATTACTCAAGACGATGCGGAGGGGAACCATCTCGATTTTAAAGAAGCAGAGGTCCTCATGCAGAGCCTTGTGGTACTCTTTGGCTGATATAATCCATCAGCTCTGTGTAACGATCTGTCCCTGATGCCTCCAAGTCCAGAGACGTTGACTCAGGACAACATGAGACTTTTTTTTTTTTTTTTTTTTAAACCAAAGTTGTTTTCTAATGACGTGTATATATAGGTTTCTGTTAATGATTTAAATCTTTTTGGGATGGGTTTCCCTCCATTCACCTCTACCATGATGCACCCCGCCCATGTTTGTCACTGCAGAGGTTGTGGGTTCGTTCAGTTCCCGGACGAGCGGCTCCAGAAGCGAGCCTTAGAGGAGTGTCAGGGCGCCGTAGGACTGGGCAGTAAACCTCTACGTCTGAGTCTGGCTGCGAACAAGTGAGTTGTTGAGTCTGCAAGCTGATGTTTCTGGAGCTCAGGCCAACAATTGCTGGAGATCTCATGTGCGTTTCCTCGTCTTCAGTTTAAGGAACAAACAGCAGCAGCAGTCGGAGCAGAAACAGTCCTGGCAGTCCAGCTCAGCGTACAGACCCAGCTACGACCAGTATAACCAGTACAGCCAGTACCAGGCCTATCCTGGTTACTACTCGTCCTGGGGTTATGACCAGACGGGAATGTACGGCTACGGCTACCAGCAGTACGACTACTCGCAGTATCCTCAACCACAGGTGAGCTCAGACACACCTGACACCGGACAGCAGGAGGCCCTGGACAAGATTCAGCTGGAGTTTAAACCTGTCACGATGCGTCATCAGTTACACTTAAAGAAGAAAGTCGCAGGTTAAATTAGTTAATTTTTAAAAATTAAAGTCAAATTAAACTAAACTTCCAAGTTTGGGAAAACAAAGATTTAAGTTATCTCTGTTTTCTGACTATAAACTTGCAAAACGCACAAATTTGTGATTTTGAATAAATGATTGTAACTTCATAAATTTGTAAAGTTTTGTGGCTGTTAACTGTCAGGTGTGTAAGGAGAAAAAAGCCACTGACGTTCTGATTTTATAACTCGCAAATGTGAGAAAAGAGTCGCAGAAAACGCACCATGAAAAAAACTCATGAGGGAAAACTAAGAAATGATGCAAATATACAATAAAGAAAACGATTGACTTCTGAAACTTATGAGACCACAACATTTTAGAAGTTAAAAACTCATTTGCAAGGAAGAAAAATTGTGACTTTAAATAAATTCCCAAATCAAGAGAAAAAGACTGACATTCTTATTTATAGTCTTGCTAATTTGTGAGTATAAGCAGGGAATATCTTATATATATACTATCTAATTTATTGGAGAAAAATATGTGACCATACAAACTTATAAATGTAGATTAAAAAAACTCAAATTCTCACTTTAAATTTGTGAATTGGCTGAAGTCTGATAATGTAGAGCTCATGTCGCCCCCTAGTGGCTGCAAGAGCTCTGCATCTGTATAGAGATGGAAACGGTAAAAAAAAGACGTAATAGACAAGATCCTGAATTTGATTTTATTATTCTGTTGCAGGAAGATGAAGCTGTTGCGGAGGAGGAAGTTCTTGAAGGTCAGTTGCTTACAAAACTGCACCAGTCCAAACATTCCAGTCCTTGTATTTAGGCTGCAACCATCCTGTCATGTGCTGCAGATCCGGGACTGGAGCTGGATGTGGTGGACGCCAACAGGAAGTTCATGGAGCTCAGCGAGGAGCTGTATGACGCTCTCATCGACAGCCGCTGGCAGCTGGCAGAGCTGAACGCAGAGCAGGAATACATGACCTCCAGCCTGCCGGAGCCCATTTACTGCTGAAGGACTCGTAGCTTTTCTTTTTTTTTTTTTTTTTTTTTTTTCCATTTTTGGAGGGGAGTGTGAATAAATTATTGGATTTTTAAAAAATTAAAATCAGTAAAATGGCTTCAGATTAAATGATTCAGATGTAACAACAGAGATGAAGTCACCCAAAGCGCATCACCTCTGTCACTGTTCACTACCTCAACAGGCCTCCAGGTGGTGCTATAAGGTTAAAAGTGTGATAACATCGAGTCCCTGATTCCTTTTAAGATCCAGAAAATAAACTTAGAGGTTGTTCCTGCGCTTGTCTTTAAATTAAAAACATCATCTGTTGGCAGTTTTGATGAAAACTGAAACCCAAAGATAAAAGCCAAAGACAGTTCAGATTTTAACAGTCAGTTCGTCAGCTGTCTAACTTTTGGGAGGTTTTACCTGTAGATGGTTTTGTATAATGTGTTCATCCATCCACCCTCTATACTCATTTAATCCTGTACGGGGTCACGGGGGTCTGCCGGAGCTCATGACAGGTGAGAGGCAGAGGGCCACCTGGACAGGTGGCCAGTCTATCGCCGGGCCGATGGACAAACACTCACACACCTACGAAAATTCAGATTCATCAACCAACCTAACATACATGTATCTGGACTGGGATGGACCCGGAGTTCCTGCATGGGGAGGACATGCAAACGCCACACTCCTGCCTGGGAGTCGAACCAGGAACCTTCACTGGTTTGCAATGATGCAAATTTAGGTCGCTCCCTCAGGTTTCCTCCAAGTCCAAAAACATGCGTGTTTGATTGGAGGTTCTGAATGGCCTGTTGGTGTGGGCCTGTGACGGACTGACCACCTGACACCTCCAGGTGACCTGGTGCCTCTCACCTGAGCTGGGACAGACTCCAGCAGGCCAGGTTGGGGGTGTAGAAAAGGTGAAATGTGAGTTTGCGTGTCTTCATTTCTGAGTTCTGCAGTTTAGTTTTCTTGATTTTTTTTTTTTTTTTTTTTTTTTTTTTCCTGCTGTTCCTGCTTCATTTGTTTTCTTATCTAATCATACGTGCTGGTTTGGAAGAACGTGTATGTTGGATAGCGACGTTTATTTTGCAGGAGAAACTGAGGATAAAGTTTTCTCTCAAAATTAATGATTCTGTGTAGTCAAATTGTGAGTTTGCTTTGCAAATTTGTGAGTTTATGAAGCTTAACTTTCCATGTTTTGTAAATAAGTTCCTAAAGTCCTGAATTGACATTTCTCCCATGTAGATGAGTGATTTTTCTCGAAGCGCCCCAATCGGACTGGATCCACATCATCTGGCTGGTGGCCACTGACTTTACTGTAGACTCATGGATCTGTCTTTTTAAAGTCAAGTTTAATGCAACGCCACTAATCGGATTAGTTGATACTAAGTTTATAAAGTAGGTTAAGTTTTTTTCCTTCAGAAATTTGCAACTTTAAAAACAAAATGAACCTTTTGTGGAAAAATCTGGGAATATAAAAAATTGCCAACTTTTTCTTATGAGATTCTACAAATTAAAACTTTTTTTTTTCAATCATTTATAAACTTTTAATTTTTTAATTTGTTTTTTTAAAGTTTGCAATTGGAAAGTGTATTTTTCTGTGTAGACTTAAATTTATTTTATTTGGACGCATTGTCTCGAGGTGCAGTCCAGAGACCCAGAACATGATGACCCCCGAGCATATATAAGTCAGAATATCAGAATTTTTAGCTTTTAGGCTTTTATTTAGTATTTTTCTTTTTTAATTCAAGCCCCTACAGCAGTCGGTGTAAATTTCTTTTCCATCAGGTGGTTGTTACACCAGACTGACACAATGGGCTGGTTCTGAAGGCCTTTTAGAAGCATTTTCCCCTCACCTGCTGCCATGTTTCCTGGAAGCTGGTTGGAAGTCCGTCAGACCTTCAGCCAGTCTGCGCTGAAGGAGCTGCAGACGAATATCCTGGTCAGATGTTTGGGTGGCAGAATCAGGAATGGTGCAGCCTTTAGCTGATGCTGGGATAATGTAAACCGCTGTGGACGACGTGATGCGTGAAGATGAGTGATGAGGAAGTGAGGGCGACAGGCCATCGGCTGAGCCAACCGCCAGACGGCTGCGCCAGTGGTTAGAAATGTATTTGCTTTATATCATTTTACTTTATGTGCCTTTAAAAAGGTCTTGTTCGGTGGTAATGGGTGGGAACTTTATTTGGAGACCAAAGCTGGTTTTATTTTTTTGTGTCGGACTGTATTTTTCTGCTGTTAATTTTGACATTTTAATATAGAGGTCAATGAAAATTACCTCACGTTGTTTTCTCCAGACCCCAGTGGTCATTAGAGGAACTGCACGTTTTGGTTCATGCACATCTGCTTATTACAAAAGCAACAGTGTTGGGGCTTGGTTGAGTCTGGTCTCCGCTACTTTTATGTTTGCAAGCTCAAATGAAGTTTAAATATAAGTTTTCTTCCTAAAGTGTAACATATAATTTGATCACATCTCATATCTTAAAAGATTTAAACAAACCAATCGTACTGGAGTTTCACTAAATGGGGCCCCCATGCAGAGCCTTGCCCGAGGCCCCAGGAAGGAAGAACTGATCCTGACCCTCAAATAAGCAGCCTCAGTTTTTTTTTTTCGCGGGCTTTTATTTTGAAGAGATGTTTGTATTTGCAGCGGGGGTGTCTGCGGTTCTCTGACGAGCTGGAGCCGGGGTAGAGCGGGCAGTGAAGCGGGAGGGGTTGCTCTCTCCGCCGGATCCGGTCAGGTGTGTTCGGGCGGTCCGGACGGGTTGGTCCTGGTTCCGCAGACTGGAGGAGGACTTAAGCCGCTTCATACCTGATGTTCTGGATGTTTGAGCGCAAACTATGAAGAAGCTTTCAGAGGAGACGGGGATGCTGGTGAGTTCGGACGTGTGCGGGTTGAGTCGGTGTCAGAGATGATGATGATGATGAGGATGATGATGATGGGGATACTGCAGCTCGGTCACTCTGACATTCTCATCATACAGAGCTGCAGCCCGGCCAGGCTCGGTTCGGCAGTCCAAAGCTCGTTTAGGTTAAAACGCGTTCTTGGCGTCTGCGGATGAATTCCAGCTTTTCCGCGAGTGAATTTCAATAAAGGACGTCTTAACGCGTCTGTCTGGTCTTTATGCAGATGAAGCTCGTGGAGCTTGAGATATTTATACAATTTTACTAACGTGTTGTCACGTCATCCGCACCTTGTAATGTCATCACCGTCCACATTTTTATTTCTCTTCATGACACACAACTTGTGGCTCCAGGAGTGAAAATCTATGACAGGGACGTTTCTGGCTTTTAGGGGGGCCCTGGGCAACATTCTGTTTGAAGGTCTTTTCGTCAGTAAAACTGACCATGGAATTAATCTGTTACATTTTAAGAAAATAGCAGGCTGCCTTTTTAAAATTTAAAGTTTAAATTTAAATCTAACCCAAATATTAAACAGACTAGCTGAGCTAGAACAGCAGCTTAATTTGAGGAAAAACATTGTGCTGTGCTGGACAAAAAGAATAAAAGAAGCTCGACATCTGTTTTCTTAAATAACTACATAAAACGTATCATTTATGACTTAATAAAGTCACAGAATTGAAAGTTCCAACATCTTAAACATGAAAAGTTGAAAAATATTCTAAGAATAGGATTTTATGTCGAAACTTGCAAGAAAATCTGAAACTGAATTGATAAATGTGAAAAAAACAACAAAAAAAGTTAGAAACGATAACTTTATGACAGTTACTTTTAACAGAAATACTCAAAGGTTTTGACTTTTATAAACTATTGCAACAAAAATTCCAACCCTATTAACTGTCTTTTAGGAAAAAAAACTGCTTGTAAACTACAAATTAAAGAAATCTTCTTACAAGAGTTTGTCACTTTTTACACATGACTGTACAGGGTTTTAGATCCAGTTGGTGCATATCTGCACATTTGTGAGTTTGTAAACATCCTTAATGCCTTGTTGTTTCTCTCACAAATTTGTGAACTTAAGTCACATTTTTTGAGTTTTTTTGTCAAGCCTATTGCTTTTTTTTTTTTTTTTTGGATTTGTTGAATTTTACCTTTCTCCCTGTCACTCATTTATTTCCCTTGAGGTGAAAGAGCTCCCAAATAATTAGAAATGACCCTGCTGACATGTTTGCGATGTGTTTCAAGTTTGTAGGTGTGAAGCAGAGTTCTTCAATGTGGTCTGAATCGTTTTTAGTGATGGCAGGATGAGAACAAATCTTAAAAGTCATTGATGGTCCAAAACCGAATTGTGGATAGAATTGTTTAAAAGGACTGGATTAGAGGACACTAGTCCTTTTCTGCGGTGACCTTCTCACTTGGTATTTGATGTTGGATTTTGTTGTGTTCTCTGTTTTTATTGTTTATTGTTTTTTCTTGGAGTTACTTAGTTTAAAGAGTTATTTGTTCAGTTTGTTTGGTGTTTCTTTCTGACTGGGTTACAAATTATGTAATGATTTATTAGTTTTCTTTTTCTAAAAAAAAAAAATCTATCAGAGATCACGTAGCTCATAAACACAGTTGGATCGTAGTTTATGATATAAGTCGATTAGAAGACAAGAAAGATGAATTTAAGCCGTGGCAAAACAGCATTATTTTGTTTTCTTATATCTTCAGATAATCAAATTGATCGTTACAATAATGGCCATAAACATGAACATCATGAAACAAAGTAAACAAAAGAATACAATAAAAACTCAAATTTTTCAAATTTTGATATATTGATATGATATATGATATCATATTTTGATGCCTAAATTATCAAATCAATCAGTAAATCAATATAAATGTATAAATAATAAAGTAAATAAAATTGTGTCATCTTTATTGTTTTACTTTTGGTTTCTCTGTACAGTGAAATTAATTAATTAATTAATTAATTTAGCACAAAACTAAACCACAACAACAGACAAACAATGTGTTTAAGTTATAAAACACAGAGGCGGTTGTAATTATGTCCTTATTGAGCCGACCTATGAAACATTCACAGTTGTGTAAAACATAAATTAACACTTGTAGTAGATGGTTGGTTGAATCTCAGTCATCAACGATTTCTTGATGTTGGTTCGAAGAACCTAGAGACCAACAGCAGCTCATCAATGTCAGCAGGTAGCACATCTGGAATCAATTAAATGAGTTTGGAGTTGTGGTTTAGAGCTACTTTGATTGATAAAAGACAAAAATGCTTGAAGTTTGATCTTTATAAGAATGATCTACCTGGGGAATACAGGAGCTCTCTGAAGACATGCGATCAAGAGCAGCTGATCTGTGTGAAGACGGAAGGAGGTACAAAGTCGTCTCAGAGCGTTAAAAACGTCCATCAGTTCCCAGTCACACAAACTGTCTAGAACTGGAGATGGTTTAGTACTGTTGCTACGCCTTCTAGAAGTGGACATCCAGGAGAAAATAACTCCAAAGACAGACTGGATGCTGACAACCAGCTAATGTGAAGCAACAATTGATTTTCTGTTAAGCACCGCTGATGTCTTAATCTTTTGGCATTATATTACCAAATAAGGTCCTTAAAGGGATACTGATATGTCCTGGTCCTGTGGCTAAGAACAAACTCAAAAACGTATCAAACGCAGTGGTTTGTGTCAAGTTTAACCTTCAAGCATCAACGTATTTTGTACAAACTAAAAAAGTCTGAATGCTGTGTAAAATCTGAAGTAAAAGCATAATGCAATGATTTCTCATAAATCCACATTCTGTTAACAATAGGACATAGAAGTGATGTCAAAGCTTTTGTCTACTCTTATTATGAAACTATAGCCACTAAATTTGATCAATTATTTAATTTGTCTAAGCTTACGTTTAGTAAAAACACCATGTAATCAAAACAAAAAAAAATAATCTCTTTCATTCATTAAATTTGTCAATAATGTTACAATAACAAACGTTTGATGTCATTGTTAGCTGCTGTTGTTGCTGAGGCCGCCGTTGCTCCGTCCCCTCAGCTGCACAAAACTAAAAACTCTTATCTTCTGAAAATACTTTTAGGAAGTTATTGAACAAGCAGGATGTCTATGGCAGAACACCATGGACAACGTTTCATAAAGAGCACCTTAGTCATCCACACTAGTGGGAAAAAGTTTTGTGGGCTGATAAAGCAAAAGCTGAGTTGTTGAGTCAGAACAGTTGCTGAACTATGTTCAAAAGCATTACAGCGTCATCTGCATAGTGGAAGATGGAGGAGGTGGTATCATAGTTTGGGCTTCTCAGGGCCTGGATCTCCTGGCATCATGGTAGGATTGTGTAAAGAAAACCAGTTAATTACAGCGGGTTCACATACTTTTCTTGTCAGTGTATTTGACTTAAATGGAGGCAACATACAAATGTGTTAACTAATAATTCTTGACTTGTTCTCATCGCTGTAGTCCTCTGGCAAGTTGTGACCAGGACCAGAACCTTTCGAGTTTCCTGCACCATGAAGACTCCGAAGTCCCGAGTTTCACCAACTTCCTGCCCACGAAAGCCTCGCTTCTCCTTACGAGGCCGTAAGAAGAAGGACGGCGTGATTCAAGGCAAGCTTCGCATCCGTTCCATGCCTGGTGCCTTCCTGGTGCTGGGGGTGGTGGTGGTGGTTGTTGGCACCGCTCTGGCTGTGGCCGGGTACTGGCCTTACAGGTTATCGAGGTCGTCCATCCTGGGAGCCTCAGACAGGGAAAGGATCGCCGAGTCGCAGATGTCTGGTTGGAGTCTGGGTGCCAGCAAGCTCCTATCTACAACCGGTGTCCTCCACAGCGAGCGTATGAAGCTGCTGGGTCCCGTCATCATGGGGGTGGGCCTCTTCATCCTCATATGTGCCAACACCGTCCTGTACGAGAACCGTGACAGGGAGACTCAGATGCTGCTGGCTCAGATGCGAAATGTCATCTGCTCTGTATCGGCGGCGGTTCCTTCAGCGGGACTGAGAGATATGGCCGCGGCCAACTCCATGGCCAAACACTACCAATGGGTGAGCAGTCTACCTGCCGCGCACATCAACATCTTGTGTCTGCACCAAATGGCCACATCTGAGCCATTACTCCAGACCAGAACCACAACAGACCTGGGGAACAGTGCAGAGGGTATCTACCAGCAAGCTGTTCTCCACCACCGCGAATCGGAGCCGCCGTCTTCCCTCAACTCATGCAATAACACTCAGACAGGTGCTGAAGGTCGCGGTAGGCTGGTAGCGGCAATCTCCATGTCCACGCTGGGGGTGGAAGAGGTGCCCGTCCCGGTGGCCCAGCCCAGACGCTGCTACAGCATGAGCTGCAGAACTCACCCTTACATAGCCCGAACCAGAGTCCATCAGGAGAAAGGACTCTGCACTCCTGTTGAGAAGTTTCAGATAAATACGCTGGAAAAGACCAGCAGAGATACCAGTTCTCAGGTCTGCGTGGACGTCCCAACCCAGTTTACTGAGGAACCAACCCATGGGAGCTGGCCTCGGCTGGACCTGGGTGGTGCGAGACGGTATCTGAAACTGGAGAACAAAGAGGACTCAGTGGACAGGCTGCTGGACCAGTTGGAGCACCAGTGCTCAAACTGGGATAAGAGTTTCGGCTCCGGGCCTTTCCAGTGATGGCTGCTTGAGCTTCACTGTAAACTGGACACTTCTTCAAAGAAACTTCTTCAAAACCCCAGATTCTTAGCCGATCCAACTAAGAATCTTCCAAAACCTGGGCTTTTTCCTCAGTTTTTGGTGAAATATTGAGGGAATGGCCTCCACTTGGCTCCATGTGGCTGATGTTTGAGCTCATTCAGTGACCGTGCCGTTTCTGGCTTTTCGGGGGGCCTTTGTAAGGGTCTGCTCCAGTGGGAGGAGAATCTGAAACTATAGAAAATATTACAACTGAAAAACTGAACATTTTCATTTTCTCTAAACTCACTAATTTGTTAGAAAATGGATGTTCTAGCTTTATAAACCTGAAATATACTGTGACTATACATTTGTGAGTTTGCAGTATAAATCAGAAATTCATACTTCAACATACAAATTTTAAAACTCAAATTTTGACAATAATGTTTCAAATTTACAATAAAACTCTAAAATTCTTTCTTTATAAACTTACCATTTTGAGAGCAAAATTTTAGAACTTCCGAGTTTCTAAACTTGTGAGTTTATAAAGAAATTGTGGCTTTATAAACTTGCAAAGTTGTGACAAGACTAGATTATAGATTATAAACTTGCAAATATACAAAGATAAATCAAAAGTTCTTGCTCAACAGATTTACAAAGATGTAAAAAAAAACTCAAATATTGCGTTTTTATCTCCCACGTTTACAAGACCAAACTTGAATTATGACTATACATTTACATTTTTTTTCAACAAACCTTGAAAGTTGTGACTATAAATTTGCAAATTAATAAGATAACTGATGTTTTATACATCACAAAATGCTTATGTTATGAACTTGAAATTTGCATGAAACTCCAACTGTAACAATAAATTTGCAAATTCACAAAATTCAAAAATTCAGACTTCATCATCACACAAATCCATGTGAAAACTAAAAAATTACCAACATTTCATTACATTACATTTTCAAATAAAACAAACTCAGTTGCAAGCTAGTCTAATAATTTGCAAAGCTTCAAGAAAAAAAGAAAAATCTGAAATTATGACTCTAAAAACTTACAGAAGAAATTATGAGTATTAGTTTTCATTTTCCTGCATTTAAGAGAATTCTAAATTTCTGACTATAAACTTGCAAATCTTTTCCAGGTGGCTACAATTAAAAAATAGGTGTGGAGGCCAGCCTTGTATCTTGGGCCCCCCTAGTGGCCGGGAGGGCTCTATACGTCTGTGTAGCCTGTAAATGGACAGAAACGGCTCTGTTCCAGAAGAACAAAACATATCTCCTACACTGTCACAGCTGAGCTTTGGAATATCCTTTACTTTTCCAGTTTTAGCTGGCAGCTATGCATGATACCACTTTGCCAAATGGGTTTGCTTGTTTCCAGGACCGAGCATGCTCAACTTTTTTTCACTGTGTAATCACTTCTGAACCAAATTGTCTGGACTCCTCAGCCCAGAAACTGTTGACAGCTCTCAACAAATGCAACGTCTTAAGTGACGTCCCTGACTCCAAATACAACGCATGGCAATATTTTACATCTGAATACATATGCAATGTAATGTCATTGTTGGGTTTGTATGATGTTTTATTGCAATGTTGATGTTTTTTCTTAGGTTTGCTCATTGTTTATACAGTATCTTCATGATAATGTTATACCTAACTGTCTGTCTGTCCCTCTGTATCTCCAAGAAACCTAACATACTTGAAGTTGGCCATAAAAGTGTCACATACTATGTAATAAATTATTTACATATACTTATGTGTAGTGTTTATCTATCTATCTATCTATCTATCTATCTATCTATCTATCTATCTATCTATCTATCTATCTGTCTGTCTGTCTGTCTGTCTGTCTGTCTGTCTGTCTGTCTGTCTGTCTGTCTGTCTGTCTGTCTGTCTGTCTGTCTGTCTGTCTGTCTGTTGAATGGAATTTTGAATAGAATATCTTGGGTTTTCCTATGTTCTCAATATTTAAGTTCAAATTTTCTTTACAATCATGTACAGATGTTAGTAGGAACTACTTCAAAACAAAACAAGACAGACAACAACACTAGAAAGTGTTACAAAACCATTTGGAAATAATTTAGAGTTCAACGTTCAGTAGTGTGAAACACATGGTTCAGAAGTGAAAAACCTGCAATACAGTTGTCAATCTCCCCAGAAGTGGATGTCCCAGAATTTTTTTTACTCCAAGGCTAGACCCTAAAATACAGAATACAGCAAAATGTAAGTACTGGGACATCCACACCAGATTGACAACTGTATTTGGAGAAAACCAAATAAAGCATTTCAGACTGAACACCTCATACCCACCTCATAGCCACTGTCAAGCATAGTGGTGGAGGGATGATGACAATGGTGATTTTTTTGTTGTTGTTTGTATCATGTTTGTAAACATTTTGTCAAAAGCAGCATTAGTAGTTCATCAGTCATTGATAGTCTCAAAGTTAAGCAAAAAAGTTTCAACCATTGGTATTAGCATTTTCCAATGGTTAACACATTTGAATTCTCTCAACACTAAAATACAGAAAATGTCACTAAGACGCTTTAATTTGGAAAAATAACCCTTATGTTAACCTTGTTCAGACATCTCTGGATTTGGATTCATCTATTCAATTCAATTCAATTTTATTTATATAGCGTCTATTACAACACAAGTTGTCTCTAGGATCCTTCCAGAGACCCAGAACATGACCCCCGAGCAATTATTACATAAACAACGGCAGGTAAAAATTTCCCTAGTGGAAGAAAAACCTTAAGCCAAACAGTGGCAGGAAAAACTCCCCTTTAAGAGGGAAGAAACCTTGAGCAGGACCTGGATCATGAGGGGGGACCCTCCTGCCGAAGGCCAGCCGAGTAGAGCAGAAAGTAAAGAAAGAATAGAAACATAGAGACACTGTCAAAGGTACAAGACAGGATACAATAGTAACTATCATCAGTAGTCCAATTAGACTTCTGTGTATATGGGTGATATATGGATAGACGGTGATCCAAGGGGATGAGGACTGCAGGTCGGGATGTCAGCAAGTATCCAACAGACATCCATACAGACAGGTGAAGACAGACACTGGGATGGTCAGAGGTGGAACTGCAGGTCAGCAAGCAGCTCCTGAGGCTCTGGTCCACAGGACATGCACAGAAGAGGAAAAGAAGGGCCAGACAAGCACAAAAAACTACAAGAACAATGGACCACTATTAAGTTTATGGGATACCGTTAATAAATGAGGGTTGAGGTGAAGCAGAGACAGGGAAGGCAAAGAGAAACAGAGGAGGTGAAGGGCACCACTCAGTGGATCATGTTGGTGCCCCCCTGCAGCAGAGGCCTATAACAGCATATCTACACCGAAGCTGTTTAAGATGAGCTGCTCTAATCTGGTCCTGAAGCTGCAGCTTTGACTACTGGTCCTGACACATTAAGGTACTAAATGTACACTAACTATATGCTTTATTAAACAGAAATGTTTTAAGTTTAGTTTTAAAGGTGGAGGTGGTATCAGCCTCCTTAACCCAAACTGGAAGTTGGTTCCAGAGTGATGGTGCCTGATAACAGAAAGCCCGTCCTCCAAATCTACATTTCAATACTCTAGGAACTACGAGTAAACCTGCACCCTGAGAACGGAGAGCTCTATTAGGAAAATACGGTATTATCAAGTCATGCAAATATCTGACATGAGATGGACAATTGCATAAAATAACAAATTAATTGTACTCACTGAAGAGTACCACAAGGTTCTGTATTAGGCCCTCTGCTTCTTCAATTTTACATGTTCCCACTCATCGCTGACTTATGTAAATTAATGTCCAATGTCAGTTTATATGGAGATGACGCTCTGATTTATCTTTCCAATCAGTATTCTACATCTTTTTACACCTGTCACCCTGGACAGGTGACAAGTCTATTGCAGGGCCAGTGACATGTTATCATCCCTTTATCATCCTGTTATCAGCCTATTGTCAATTCCATTCAATTCAATTCAATTGGTTCTGGCTGTTGGCAGGAGTAGTAGTTTGTGTTGCAGCCAATTTGACTGAAGACACTTGTTGAATTATGGTCTTGTGAGGAAGATAGTTGTCCATTATGTTTTTCATTTAAATAAGTATCCTTCTTAGAACCAGACATCCTCATTGATATGTTAATTTGTTTAAGTCTCCAGGGGCGATTACCCTCAACAGAGCCTTGTTCTCGCTCCAGCTTCCTCTTGTTAATAGACTTTATGGTTCCTTACAGGCAGGAATGCAGCTCCTCTTCATCTCCTTTTGTTTAATTAGTTGTTGATGGTTTCTTGGTTTGTAACAGCTCATAAAGCCTCAGGCAGGACCTTCTGCAGGACCTCCTGCCCAAAGGAGCAAAAACAAGAGGGCAGGAAGGCACAGAAATGAACAATCATCAAGCGTTTTCAATGCGTGTTGCTGTCCATTAGGTAATATGTCCAAACTTCAGTGTCTGAGGAGCACTGAGGACTACTATTATAAAACCTTAAAGAATAAGGAGTGCCCAGTAATTATTACCGCATTGTGTGATGTTTTTTCCCCACTACTTGTTATGCGCTTTAAAATATATAAAAATTTAGCATCTGTTGTTTCCCTTTTCCGACGAACGGTGGGCACGTTACAGCTTACTCATTTCAGAAAGAAATGTCGTTTCAGTTTAATATAGATGGTATTAAAAGAACCTGACTTCTGTCTCATCATTTGCAGGTTTCTGAATAAGGGTTTGAAGCCAGACTTGTCTGAATAGGGGTTTGAAGCCAGACTTGTCTGAATAGGGGTTTGAAGCCAGACTTGTCTGAATAGGGGTTTGAAGCCAGACTTGTAGTACTCAAGTCCAACTTGAGCCCTACTTTCATAGACTTGTGACTTGACTTGAAATTCAGCACTAATGACTGGGACTTTGTTATTTAACTGCATTTGAACTCATAAATCACAGATGAGTCTTAAGAGTTTTATTTTATTTTATGTAATATTTTGAAGTGATGAGGCAAAACATATCTACGTTAATTTCAATGCTAATTTGCACCTTCCCTCATGTCATCAGTCATATGTTCGTCATGTTCAGGAACAAACTAATTTAGTGCTAAAATTCTAGGAGATAATGTTCAGTTTATAGCAGGAACAGAGCAGTACAGAAAACGCTCGCTATGGTTGTGATCGGGCGATTCAAACTAAAACTAATTTTCCTTGTCTTGTTTACACACTGCTAGCCTGCTGCAGCCTGTTGATGCCAAAATGGAGCTAACTCTGTAAAGAGTTTTGTCAGTAGGTGTTAGACGCCAACAAATGGTTCAAGTGACCTTAAGCTAGTCAATTGTAAGTTAATGTAAATGTATGATTGATTGACTTCACTAACAATCACTGTGGACAAGCCCACTAGGCCATAAAGACTGTGTGTGTTGAAAAGCAGACAGGCTCCTCGTTCGGATTTAACCTGATTTGGATTTTTCTGTAATGTCTTTGACCTGACTCAGACTTAAGCACTGGACTGGAGACGGGACTCTAACCTGAGGTTTAACAACCCGACTACTGGTTTGAAGCCGGCTTTTTCATCATTCTGTCCGGAAACAAGTCTGCCAGGAAGTAACCGCTCAATCCAAAAATGGGCCAGTGGGTGGAGAGAATCGCTCTGGCAGACGCTTGAACACACCCACCTGATCTCAGCTGGCTACTTTAGCTTAGCCATGATGCTAATAAACCCTCATGCTTGCTAACCTGTGATGCTAACTAGCCTTGTGGATAAATCTCTCAATTCAAGCTCAGATGTGGCAACTGAACTGACATCTGAAACAAGGGCCGTTGAAGGTCCAGCTGAGCTTTACTAGGGAGGCCACATGTCGCCAACCTGGAGAGTCCAGGCCAACATGGAAAAGCTACCCCTGAACCCTCCTTTTTGACCTGGAAGGGTGTAAAAGATAAATGCATGACCACAGACCATGGCACACCTGGGACACCAGTTTTGGCTCGGGAGCCTTTGGAGGTGTCTTAGCCTAAGTATCAAAAGACCATTGAAGGAGGATGTCCATCTGATGATACCAGTAAAGCTTTGATCTTCTCTGTGCTTTATTTATAATTCTTCCATTCTTCCCCACATTTTCCCTGTGGACCGACATCACCAGGCAGCCGTCTTCAGGTGTTTCCCAGATCACAACTGGTGCTAAAATATAAGGATGGTAACATCCAGTCTTGTTACTGGATTCAAACTCTCTCTCCCAAACGTATTAAGTCAGAAAAATCTGTTTTCTCTGGAAATGTTGCAGTTTTATCAACCGATAGTTCTGAGTTCTTTTGTCTGGCAAATTTGAGAGTTTTTAATAATCCACAATCTGACTTCTTCCTCACAAATCTAGTCTGTTTTCTCTTTTTATTGTGTAACAGAATATTGCGTCATCATGAAGGGTTTCAACTTCCCCATTACTCCAGATATCAATGTCATATAATTATTTATTTTAACATTTCCAAAATCTCAAAAAACAAATGAAAGCAACACATATGTTGGCAAAAAAACTGCCTTAAAAACAAATCAAATTACTTAATCTCTGAAAATCAGGACTCATGTTGGATGTTCTTACATGAAACTCCTCCAGAATTGTGGCACGAAACATTTCAGAGCTGCAGTATAAACTTCAAAGCACCATTCCACATTTGAAACCAGCTTTGCACTGATGCTGCCACAGCAGGGTTGTGTTATATGTTCATGTGTGCTCAGAACAGCTGCAAAGAAACCAGTAAATCACATTTTATTTAGTCGGATTTCCAGTTTTCCCCTGTGAGCAACCGCAGCAGGTCTGTTTCAGCATCTTACACCATTATTGCCTTATTTCACCCTCTCCTGTGCAACAGCAGAGGAGTTGAATTTCAATGAAAAGTCTGCAAACAGCAACAAAAAATAACAGCTTAGTCTGGCGTAAATGACCTAGAGCAGCTTAAAGGACCAGCAGCAAACAGAAGAGGTAATTGATATCATTAAAATGGTTGAAAATGATTTACAGATGTAAAAGACCCACAGCAGTATGTCAATCCAAAATATGTCAGTAAATCTTTAAAGGGCATCTCTGTGGTACTAGATACTAAAAGTACTCCAAAGGTCTGGGGAATAGCTGTCATAAGATTGAACTGTGGTATTACTGTACTTTGCATTTTGAAATAAATTAAAGCAACACATATGTTGGCAGAAACGGCCTTCAGCACTGAGTGTTTAATGACGTATGCTTGAATACAGACAGTGAAAAAAATGTCAGTTGCAGTTTTGCTGGATCTCAGTGCTGCATTTGATACAGTTGACCACAATATATTACTGAAACCACTGGAGAACTGGGCAGGTCTTTCTGGATCTGTACTAAACTGGTTCAAAACATACTTAGAGAACAGGAAATACTTTGTATCAATAGGTAACTTTACATCAGAGCAGACAAGAATCACATGTGGAGTTCCCCAAGGTTCCATCCTGGGACCTCATCTGTTTAACATCTACATGCTCCCATTGGCACAGTTATAAAGGACAACAAAAATAAACTACCACAGCTATGCAGATGACATGCAGATATATATTACAGTGTCATCAGGAGACCGAGGTCCTGTACAGGCTCTTGGTAAATGCATCGAGGAGATTAATGACTGGATGTGCCACAATTATTTCCAGCTAAACAAAAACAAAACTGAGGTAGTTGTCTTTGGAGACAAAGAGAAATGATCACAAGTCACCACAAAGCTTCAATCTATACACCTAAAAACTACCAACCAAACCAGAAATCTGGGTGTAGTGATGGACTCAGACCTATGTTTGGAAAAACACATTAAGACCATAACAAAGTCACCTACTATCACCTAAATATCAAGGTTAAAAGATCTGATGTCTCAGCAGGACCTGGAAAAACTAGTCCATGGATTTATCTTTAGTAGACTTGATTATTGTAACAGCATCTTCACAGGTCCACCTAAAACATCAGACAACTGCAGCTCATCCAGAACTCTGCTGCTCCAGTCCTCACTAGGACCAAAAACTGGACTAACTCAGTCCAGTTCTGAGGTCTTTACACTGGCTGCCGGTTCATCAGAGGACAGACTGTAAAGTTCCTATTCTGGTCTTTAAAGCCCTGAATGGTCCAGGACCAAAATACATCAGTGACCTCCTGACCCAGTATGAACCTTCAAGACCCCTCAGGTCATCTGGATCCGGTTTTTTATCAGTTCCCACAGTCCAAACCAGACATGGAGAAGTTTCCTTCAGCTTCTCTGCTCCACATGTCTGGAACAAACTCCCAGAAAACCTCTGATCAGCTGAAACACTCAGTTTATTTAAATCCAGGTTGAAGATTTTATAAAGATTATATAAATAAACTTGCCTTGCCTTGCCTTGCCTTGCTGCACCGACTGTAGAAGAACAAAAGTGGAGCTAAAACCGAGCTCCAGTCAAGTGTCAGCAGACGATGTGAGGTCTTTACCACAGCTGCATGGTGTCATGATGAGAGCAGCTGACTCTTCCCAACTCCAGTTCATCCAGAAACACAGAACAATCAGGCCTGGAGGCTGACTTGACTACGCTCACCTCAGCTTAGTCACTGCAAGTGATGATCAAATCTGTCCAGACATCTTCAGTGCCGCTGTTACAACCAAAATGACATTTGAAATGGGGACTTGAGCGTCAGTTGAGAGCCAACTGTGATGAAGCTCTGGGAGACTGCAGGACTGCTGCCATTTAGCTGAAGCTCAGTTAGCACAAGCTGTCTTAGCCAAGCTCCGCCCTCTGACCCTTCTGGACCACCTGTCGCTCAAAATGAAAAAAAAAAAAACCCAAACATTTGTGGGTTCATGTAATGTTAACTGAAGGACATATTGATTAACTTCCGTACAGTTTTCATGGGTGTGAAATCTAGCTATGGAGACCAGCGTTTTTTTGTTGTTGTTTTTTTTACTGGACTGCAAAATGTTTATTCCTGCTGTAAAGTTGGATATTTTAACGTGGAGGGCAACTCAGCCCCTAGTGGTCAGTAGAGGAACTGCAGCTGTCTTCACTTAGACTGTAGACAGTTGGACGTCGCCTCCTAGTTCACAACAGCGTAAATGAACCACACTGAGCGTGAAAACAAACGAGCTTGTTTTAAGTGGACGTGGTCCTCTTGCTGGGTGTAAAGGTGAAGACATTACTGATATGTCGCCAGAATCAGAAAACAGGCCGCTAAATTAAACCTGAACTCATAAATGAGCATTTAGTCACAAAACGGTCCTCTGTTTTTATCACCTGAGCTGGTGGGGAAGACACAGACGAGATGGGAGGGGGGTGGCGAACATCACTACTGAGGACTGAAGACTTAAAGACTGACAGATATACGTATATATATATATTTTAAATGTCCAATTGAATCCACGTAGATATAGTTGGAATCACGTTTTTACAGTTTATGGCAGGTGAGAACTGTCATTTGGAAGAAGTTTAGATGGGGGACAAACAGGAATTTTCATCCTGAGCTCAGAAAGATCTGAATCACTTCTCTGAAAGTGCACTCACAATCTACACGAGAAGGAGCTCTGCCAACCGCCTTCCTCTGGGGGAAATGATTCAAACCGTGTCGTTACTCTGAGCAAAAATAAACTGCTCCTCAGAGGTGTCGTTGATTTAGAAAGCTCCGGAAGACTCTCCGTGGCAATCCAATGGAGGAGTCGGTGTGTTTGCAGTTGAAACGGAACCAGGGACGACATTTACTTTAAACATTCTTTTAACATGGCTTAGAAAACATTCAAAATCGTAATGATAATGAACCCACACACATTCAGCACGCACAAGGTCCTGACAGTGACGCATGGAGGTGGCAGTACAGTGATATGTAGCTTCACAAGTGCAAAAACATGCTGAGGACATTTATAGATGGTGGCATGAACATGGTTTGTCAAAGGTAGAATACTTCAGGATGATCTTGTACTCGGGTGCAGAAGGAAGAGTTGGTGTCCTAATTCCCTGCATTTCTACATACATTGGGACTATAGTGAGACAAACTCAACTGAGTAGTTAAGCTGGACATATTCATACAGTCTGCCAAATACCATGCTTCTAAAATATTTATATTAATGAGATAAAACTGTTCTGTATTATTAAATAGAAGGACAGTCAACCAAGAATTGCGAAATCATTTCACTTTTAAAATAATTCAGTCACTTCTATTGTTTTCTCCATTTATTTATATACATTTCTGCATTTATAGGTTAATTTTGTGATTCTGCTTCTTTTCTCAAACGTCGTGTTTGGATCCAGCTGCTCCTCATCTGTCTTCTGACATTAAAGAAAACACAAAAACATAACTGTTGAATTGTGAACAAATCAAAATCACTGTGTTTCTGCTGCTGTCTCGCCTTCGTTTCTATTGATCAAGACCAAATTCTTTCAAAATATTGAACAAAGCGCAAGAAAAACAGCACTCGTTTTCAAAATAAAGATTAATATGTAATATAAAAACTCAAAAATAGAGATGTGTTGTATTTATATTCTATCTAGTCCTACAATTTGACATGAATAAACATTTTTGCTCATACAATACACACACACACACACACATATATATATATATATATATATATACAAATACAATACAAAAAATGTTCTTTGATTCCTTTAGTACAGCAGTTCTGTTTGGGTTTAAAGTGACTCAGATGTTTTGGAGCCTGTTGAAAAGAAAAATCGGCATAATTTCATGTAGTTGGTATGGTACAGTCTCTATGAGTGGCCTTCTCAGATTCATAGTGAATATCTATTGAATATCCCACCTAAAACTAACTGTACTATAAGCTCCAGACATTCGTACTGGTATATTAGAACAAGGGGAAAAAGGGAGGGGACTGTCCCCAGTGGCAAATATGGCCTATGACTGAACCTTTTGTTTCAGCAAATCTTTTCTAGAATAGGACTATTTTGTGTCTCAACTAAATGATGATCCATGTTTCTGCTCCTAATATTCATGTATTCATGCTGATTCTTCAGGATCAGTGCACTGTAAATGAGCTCTTTGAACATACTGCAGTTGTATTTGTGGATTATAATCATCTGTGTTTACTTTTGTTGGTGTTAAGATGAAGTTATTGTTTGCACTTGAGCTCTTTTCCTCATTTTTCAGATCATGTTGTGTGTGTGAGTCCAGAGTGAAATGAGGCGAGGAACATCTCATCCTCCCCGGCTCATTGAACAGTCGCCTCGGGGAAGCAGCCGTGAATCTAGAGCTGCTGAGGTGGGGCTGGAGTGGAGGATGAGGGTGAAGGCAATGGTTCAAACAGAATAATCAAGATGGATCACTTTCTAGTTTGTCCTACAAATCTTATCTCGGCTCCGTGCAGCGTCCTCCTCAGCATCTTACATAAGGCCGTCTGCTTTTGACGGGTAATGTAAAGAAAGTTTCAGATCCCAGATTATATTTTATGTTACATTTTAATCATTTTAGACCTTCTTCTGCAAGAAAGCATGAGGTGGTGTTACAGTTCTCTGCAGCCTGAAGCTGGGAGAAGATGGAAAGAGTTTTGTGTAAACACAATGTCAACAGGGAAAGACATAACCAATGGTCTTAGAGATACAACCATGTGTAATTAGGACTTGTCTCCAAAATCAGTTTTGAGTTGAGCTTTCGAAGAGGCAACTACGACTGGTTCAAGGTTAACCTGAAAGGGTTTGTGGGCAAAGCATCATGAAGCAGCGATCTTCACTCGCAGCGGAAGGCTGCTAGCATGGCTAAGCATCACCTGTAGCTCGTCTGCTTGTATCTGTTCTCACATCAGTTCAGAATCCTTCCAACCGCTAACCGGTTCGTCTGTAGCCTCTAATTAAGAACATTTAAGGACTTCACTTTCAAGAACTTAAACTATCACTCAGATTTGCACCGAAAAGTTTTTCTTACAAATTTGTGATTTTACGACTTCAGAAAGTTACATGTTTTTCATGGACTTTTACCCCCCATCATTCATTTCTTTTGTGTCAAATCGCTCTAATGTGTCACGGTGCTCAGCAGACCTCAGCTGAACTTACGTTAGCCAGGTTTATTTCACTGAACCGTAACATAAATTGAGAAATTCTGAGGTTTTTCTTGCAATTCTTTTACCACCCACTCTACCACACTCTCCTCTCTTTCTTCAAATATGGAGTCATCACAAAAGATGCTGGCATTTCCTGATGTTCCTGTGTTTTATTTACCACATGTGGAGAGTCAGGAACGTCACGGAGTCGAACATTTTAAACACATGGTATTTAAGGATAGATAATAGCAGACAGTGAGATCATTCAGTCTCACACTATTGGCCTTTATTTGCTGTGGGTCCACCAGGGAAGCTCTGTCCTACTGATTTAGGCTCTAACGTTTCACATCATCGCTGCTAACTGCAGGCGAGTGCAGGCAAACACATATGAGCGGAAACAATAATTATGGATGACAAGGTCATACTAGCACAGGGTGTCAAACTCGAGTCCTCCAGGCCCACTGTCCTGCAGGTTTTAGATGTTTCCTTGCTTCAACACACCCTGATACAAATGGCTTTATCAGGGTGTCTTGGGTGTACACGTAGTAAGAACTAGGCGTGTTGACGCAAGGAAACATCTAAAACCTGCAGGACAGCGGCCCTCGAGGACCGGAGGCTGACATGTGTCCTGGAGTGGGTTGATAAAATGTATACACGTCACATGCTCAGCTATGTTGTCGGTCGAAATTACACTGAAGGAACTGGCTGAACGTACATTTTCCTGGTCTTTGCCAGGTCACCGCAAGACATTTAGCACCATGTTATTATTTATTTGGGTAGAGTTTGCTATTTTCGCTTAGCATTGCTTTTTTCTGATCATTGCATGGTCTGGTGGTCTGGAGGTCTGGTGGTCTGGCGATCTGGTGGTGTAGCGGTCTGGTGGTCTGGAGGTCTGGTGATCTGGTGGTGTAGCGGTCTGGCGGTCTGGCGGTCTGGCGGTCTGGAGGTCTGGTGGTCTGGCGATCTGGTGGTGTAGCGGTCTGGCGGTCTGGTGGTTGATGGTCGATGGTCGATGGTCTGGTAGTCTGAAGGTCTGGTGTTCTGGTGGTCTGGTGGTGTAGCGGTCTGGTGTTCTGGTGGTCTGGTGGTCTGACCTTGAGTTAAAGACAAACACTCCCGACTGTTTCACACATGTCAATAACCGTTTTCCGCATGAACTTCAAATAGTGTAGAAATCAGTTTTTTTTACTCTTTTCTAACCATTGTTGACAAATACTTGAGGAAAAATGTTTCATCTCTTGATGTAAAAACAGTAAACTGGCTTTTTTTTTTTTTGCTGCAAACTTCTTCTGTGTGAATCGAACTGAATAAAAACTCCATAACCGAAGCAATTAGTTGAATGTGTGAATGTGGGATTCATGAGACTTTAATGATACATATTCCATTTTTTCTGTAATAATTTTAACAAACCCATCTATTATTTCCAGGTCACAAAACATCCGTACAGTACTCCAAGAAATCAGGAAAAGAAAAAGAAGAGCTGACAACTCCAAATCAGAAAACAAGGATGGGACTACAAAGAAAAAATGTATTTATTTATTATTTTATCTGTTTGGAGGAAGCATATACACATGGTGCTTCATTTTTTTTTCTCATTAACTTCATTTTATGTAATAATATACATACATTTAGGTATGTCAGACCTGCAACAAATTCTAATTAAAGCTGTGAATAAGTAAAGAGGTCAACGTTAAAAAAAAAAGAAAAATGTGTATCAAAATGTGATTTTTCTGAACTTTTTGTAATATTGAGAGTAGGTGCCGACATCTCTGGGCTCAGAGGCATCTGGGATGGACCATCAACATGGAAACATGTTTCATTCTAATTGAGGAGTACCACAAGGTACTGGATGAAGATCTCTACTTCTTTTATTCTACATGCTATCACTCAGTGTCATCAATCTTAATTAATACAAATATCAGTTTATATGCAGGTGACACCAGATCTTTTATGACAGAAATGTGGAAACTAAAGCTTTTACCACTCTGTAATGTTGCCATAGCTACTTTTACTCTTTAGTAAAAGTAGTCCCACTATACAGAAATTCCCTAACAAAACCAGTCTCTGCTCACAGTTATGCCTTGGTTTTGTAAATTAAAATAATTCACAACAGAAAAGCTTTAATTTTAATCTTGTTCATCCACACAGGGAGGACTATGTCCTCCACTGATGTTATACTGAGGAGAGTCTGTACAGTAAAGAAATGGGGGTTTGTGAGTGTGTGTGTGTCGGTGTGTGTGTTTGGCCTGCGGATATTCCTGACATTTCCCTCTAATGAAGCTGCTTTGGCTCTTTCCTACTCTGTGCTCACACTCTTTTGACTCGAGCTGAGATTACGTGTTACATAACTGCATTTACTGCTAAATACACCAACAGTTTTTTAATCTTTTTTATGCACCCTTTGTCTTTCATTTATAATGTAAAATAAACTCTGGAACTCATTAGCTTTGGTGGATAAATGCCGTAATCTCATCACCAGAGCCATTTCTAGCCCTTTGGAGGCCCAGGGCAAGATTCTCTCAGGGGGCACCTTAAATAGTAATACTGCAGGGTGATGGAAGATTCAATCCTTTTAAATTGATCTGTGGACAAAGAGACAATGCCTCTTCTGACCACTAGGGACCGGATCCAGCAGTAAATCAATCTCCATTGGACTCCATGTTAAAATGTCCAACTTTAGAGCAAAAATAAACATAATTATGGCCTGGTTAAAAAAAAACTAAACTTCCACTGGCAGCTCTGGAGATATTTCAGTGGGATTTGTTGATGGAACTGGTAGCCACAGCTAATATTGATTGACATACAGTGGATGAGTTTCTGTCATGTTTCCAGGCAACACACCAAAGAAAGAGGCTTCAAAAACTGTTCTTTAGAAGTCTGTAGGTCACCTGACCTAATGCAGTTTATTGTAAATTGTTTTTTTACACTCTATGATTAAAGATTTTTTTCATCACTATTTATTGCATCAAATGGTCCCGATGGTTCATTGTGCTGCTCCTGCTAGCGTCAGCAAGGATGTCGTACCTAGCTAGATTATTAAACTATCTCAGTTTGAATTTGAACTTTCTATTCACTTATGAACAGCTATAGGGCCGTTCAAACCCTCTGTTTCCTAGTAAAATTATAGAAAAGCTGTTTTCAACAGCTGTATAACCTCCTGACACTAAATGACTGTTTTGATGTCTTCCAGTCAGGTTACCGGCTAAGACAGCTCTAATAAATGTCCTCAATGACCTTCGTTCAATAAGGGATGGTGGCAACATTTCAGTCGTGGTCTTATTGGAGCTGCATTCAACACTGTTGACCGTAACATCTTGATAGACCTGTTGAAGAACTGGATGGGACCTTTAGGCACAGCCCTCGCCCGATTGGAGTCGTATCTAAAAGACAGGGACTATTTTGGGTCTTTAGGTAACTACAAATCTGAGCTAACAAAAATAACATACATAGTTCCTCAAGGTTCAATTCTGGGGTCTCTGTTGTTTACCATCTATATGCTCCCACTCACTCAAATTGTGGAAAAAACTGCATAGTTAGATGACAAACATCTACAGTGTATAACCATCTTACCAGGAGACTATAATCCAGTTTAAACATTGATCAAATGCAATGATCAAATTAAAGAGTGGATGTGCCAGAATTTTCTTCAGCTAAATGAAGACAAAACAGAAGTAATAGTGTTTGGAGCCACCAACAAAATATTAAAGTCAGCACTCAGCTTCAAGCAGTAAAGTGAAAAACCAATACCCAAGCCAGAAATCTGGGAGTGGTTCTGGACTCAGACCTGAATTTTAACAGCCACATTAAGACAGTAGTGACGTCAGCCTTTTATCACCTAATGAGCATATTGAGGATTAAAGGACTGATATCTCAGCAGGACTTAGAAAAACGTGTCCACACACTGGACCACTGTAACGCTGTTCTCACGTGTCCCTAAAACACCCATCAAACAGCTGCAGTTAGTTCAGAACGCTGCTGCCCGAGTCCTCACTAAGACCAGGAGACTGGACCACATAACTCCAGTTCTCAGATCTTTACACCGGCTTCCTGCCTGTCACAGAACAGATGTTAAAATCCTGGTGTTGGTTTATAAATCTCTGAGTGATCTCAGGCCAAAATACATCTCTGATCTCCTGGCCCTTGAGGTAAAAAGTTAATTGTCAACGTGAAGTTAAGCTAAAATTTTCTTTTTTCAACCAAGTTGATAAAGTCAGTTTCTGAGTTTAAACCTACTGACATGTACTACAAATCACCATGTTTCCTCTTAAAGTGTTTGAAGTCCTTCCTCAAAAAACGACTCTTGTCTAGAGCCCCAAAGAGCTTGAAGCTCCCTGGGTTCAACCGTTATTTCTTTAGTATCTTTGGGCATGGTGATAAAATGCGGTGATTATGATGACGGGTTTGACGGGGGTCTTTTCAGAGCCAGCAGAGAGGGAAAATGCTTGGATCAGCATGCTGCAGGAGCATAATTCAAGCTGACAAGAGGGAAGCTGCACATCACTATAACCAGTAAGCTGATAATGTCTCAGTCGCATGAGGCCTGGATTCGTGCTGAGGATTACATGCACACGCCGATTTCAGGCCAGAGGAATGCAGTTTTGATTCTTCACAACTGAAACTGTGTTTGGACTGCTCAGTTCCTCGGAGTGCAGAGATTATGGTGGAAACAAACTCTGCAGCTCCGGAAATCATCAGCACTCTGCCAGCTATTAAATCTTAACCAAGAAATGAAACAGAGAACAAATAATTATCATAATGGAGTTCCTACAGTAATATTTTCAGCTGCCGTCTTCTAGAGTCCTGGGCTGTGTAAGGAGAACTGGACAAAACCTGAAGGCAGCTTTTAAATTCTTGATGCAGATACTGACTAAACAATAATACATAAATGTGCAAATGTTCGTAACGACAAAGACTGGGAGTTGATTGGAGCTCCCCCTCCCCCTTCCACTACCACCGTTTTTAGCTGAGCTCTCCTCATGCTGTCTTAGATGCTACTTAACATTAATTTACATTAATTCTGATCAAATCTGTCCATCTATCCTTGTTTTAAATGTCGTTACATCATTAACTACAAACTAAATCCTTTATCTTAGCTCAAACTTACAATACTGATCCTTTTTTTGTGATTTCTCCGATCAAACGTGCTCAGAAGACTGAAATGTCTTGAAAGTCTTTCTCACTGTAGAACGTTGAACCGAGACAACAACCTCATTTGGACCTGATCCGGGAGACTTTAGGCAGTTATGCGATGTGGGTCACAGGTGTCCCGGAGTTCATGAACTGGTCCAGACTTGTGTTTTGATATGTTTTGACGTGAACCAAATATGGTCAAAAATTCACAAACTAGTTTTGACATGAAACACAGCCAGTGTCATGAGGACCAGCTGTGGTGCGAAGCCGATCATAGATAACAACATCCAGGATCAACAGGGATTTTAAAAAATTCCGTCTGCATATATATTAGTGGTTAGCACCATGACTTGGTAAAAACTTTTATCCATGACATATATATGCATCTTAATCTTGCAGCAGTTGTTACTTTTCCTAAAGTGCATGAATGTGAGTGTGTCCTTCAGCGGTCCTCTCCGACAGTCTAGTCTAACAAATATTTTCTAATATTTTGACTCCATATTCTGACAGAAATAACTAAAATCACCAAAGTAAAACATGAAAAGAAAGACTGATAAAAAGACCAGACAGTGATGGGTGCAGTGTGTGTAGTGTGGTGACTGCTGTGATGTTTGTGTGATGTGTCTTAGAGGTGAAAACTGAAATGTGTTGCAGTAAAAAAAACAAAACAACAAAAGACAGACATGCCAACATACGACAAACAGAGATGAAAAGGAAAGAACAAACTGACACACACACACACACACACACACACACACACACACACACACACACACACACCCACACACACACACACACACACACACATTTCTACATAACGACTGAGATTAAATACGTTTAAGTAACGTTAGCAGAGCTAAATCATTGTTGCTTTGATGGATCTTTTTATACAAGTGACATCCTTGTTGATCTTCCGGATGCTAAGTTGTGACATTTAACACTGTTTTCTTTAGATTTGAGGTCCTTTGTCCATCCTCTCTGGATATCTGGACTTAGTATTATAAGTACTCCAGATACATCATTCATTTCATTTGTGGTGTAAATTCCATAAAACAGATGAGAGTTGGGGATTTTCCAGGGTTTTTCTGTGGAGCTGAAAGCTTGAGATGTTCTGGTCCCTGTGGAACTGATACTGAACAACCATTGGCTTGTCTGTGTTTAAGGGGTGGGGCTTACAAATTTATATGTGGCCAATTTTAGGCTGCCACATTCACCTGGAGTCAGTCCTGTCAGTGAAGGGGCATATGTTAACCAAAACTGTTATAGACCAAGTTAGGGACAAACATCCATTGCTATTTGTGAAGCAGGTTGGAAATTATTGTATTAACCTTCCTAGATTGATTTGCAACAACAGTTGCTGATGTCTGTCCCTCTTGGCATTGTGTTAACATACACCTGAGTACTCCAGACCAGCAAATGGGCCAAACATCTCCTTTTATTGATTCTGATATACATTTAAAATCCTATATTCAGAGATAAAATGGTCCCAGAATTACTTTAATGACAATATTGAAAACAGGGGAAGAAAAAACACTTGTAGTTAAGGGTGAAGGAGCTGGGATGGTTTTGGGGAAGAATAGCTCCTTAAAGACTGATTGATATGTCATAGGTCCTTCTTTTACAGATGCCACATCAGTGGAGATTATATCCTTTGATGTTTTGACTTTTTAAGTCAATTGTTTTTTCATGCTGTTTGTCATTCACAGTTTGTGTCACGTGAGCCAACATCACTGAAGGAACAAGGAGGTCACATTCAGGCTCTCTCATCCAAATGAAGAGTTCTGTGTGACTGCACTCACAAAACCGAAATCAACAGACTGTTTGAGGTGAAACTGCGGGAGACAGCTGAAAATAGCAGCAGTGAGTCATGATAGGACCCAGGACGTGGCATATGTTTCCTCCTGACCGCCTGCCAACAGTCTGCAGAAAGCATGGCGATGCTCCACGAGCGTGTTCCTACTCGGAGATGTGGAAATGAGAAGGCTCCGCCACCGGTTTCATCTTTACTGTGATAGCGCCTCACAGCAGAACCGCTTCATATATTAAAATAAATGACCAAACACATTCTCTTTCAGGGCTTGGCGGTCCTGGTCTCAGATGTAGTTTGGTGACAACATCTGAAATGAGGATGGATGGATTTGAACACAGTTGAAAGTATGGAGCAATGCCAGCATAACTCTGGGAATGTTTCATTTATTCTTTGTTTTTAAAAGGTTTCCTAAGCTATTTTTGGACAGCTACAATACTGGAGGATGGTTTCATTAATCGTTCTCACTGAGATTATTAGATGAAGGTTTTACTCCTGGTTTCTGTCTTGCATCTGCTGAACAGGCAGCTAAATTCAATTTATTATTGTTTATTTTCCAACTAATTTGTGCTAAAGTCCTCAGTGATGATGGGGCACAGTTATCTGCCAGATCCTTTCTTATAATCCTTTATTTTGCTCTGAAAACATAATAAAAGTCATCTGATTGTAATGGGTCTTTGTAATAAGTAAGCATAATCTTAGATAAAGTTTTTCATTTCTACTTTAACAAAACTGAAGCTAAAATAGCCTAATACTTAAATAAATAAACCATGTGGGAAATCCTAAGTACCCTCTACTGTTTCCTTCATTTAGTAACTTCTGTACTCTTGTTTCTCTCAAAAATTACTTTAGAAAATATCCATTATATTAAATTCCATATAAAAACTGCCCCATGAGCTTCAGCTGAACCAAACTATTCCCACTGTAAAACTCCAGTCTCTGTCCTCGCTCCCACCGCTGGCCTCAGACCAAGACGCTCCACTCCTACTACAATTAAAGGTTTAAATCTTCATGCTGGCAGCTAACATTGGAATCCAATACTCCTGTCTTACTCCCCCTACAAATACATAAAACACAGATTTCTTCTGTTTCTGCCAACCGGACCCAGTCTGCACCTGTCTGCTCAGCAGGTGATGCCACTGTTTTCCAAAGTGGACAATAGAGAAGAGAAAATTGAAAATATGTTGGTTGCTGTGAGTTGTTTTGAGGTTCCCCATCACATTAAAAACTAAATATGATGACTTCGAAGTAGCTCTGCTTACTGACAGCTGCAGTCAGAGCCTGTGCTGATATTTCTAGGGGCCGCGGGCAAGATTCTGTTTAAGGGCCCCTGTTTGGTAAAACTCCACTCTGGTGGAGGATCTATTAAACATTCTGAAGAAAGTCAATCTAAAAATCTAACTCAAGTTAAGTCTTTATAGGGCAGTGAATAAAATACTTGAAATCTTAAAATTTCAACTCCGGAGGGTTATTGGAGAATATTATAGGACCTCTATTAACGGTGTAACCTTTTAAAAAAATAACCATAGACTGTAGTTCTACTGACGGGTCAAGTATAGTCACTTGTCCTGAAAAGGTTAAATTGATGAACACTGCAAACATATGCTTTGTTGAGGCTGGTCAACAGATCCCAGACCCAGCTGAACCCATACCCAACAGATCCCAGACCCAGCTGAACCCAGACCCAGCTGAACCCAGACCCAACAGATCCCAGATCCAGCTGAACCAAAATCCAACTGGACCCAGACCCAGCTGAACCCATGCCCAGATTAACCAAAATCCAACAGATCCCAGACCTAGCTGAACCCAGACCCAACTGAACCCAGACTGAACCAAAGTCCAACTGGACCCAGACCCAGCTGGACCCAGACCCAGCTGAACCCATGCCCAGATTAACCAAAATCCAACAGAACCCAGACCCAGCTGAACCCAGACCCAACTGAACCCTGACCCAGCTGGACCCAGACCCAGCTGAGCCAAAATTTAACTGAACCCAGACCCAGCTGAACCCAGACCTAGCTGAACCCAAAGTCAGCTAAACTAAAAATCCAGCTGAACCCAGACCCAGCAGACCTATTTTAACCCAGACCATGCTAACTAAAATCCAGAGGACCAAAAGTCCGACTGAACCCAGACCCAACAGAACCAAGACCCAGCTAAACTGAGACCCTGCTAAACCAAAATCCAGATGAACCCAGACTCAGCTAAACCAGAACCCAGACCCAGCTGATCCCAAACCCAGCTTAACCCAGACCTAGGTGAACCCAGACCCAGCCAAGTCCCAAACCCAGACCCAGCTAAACCAAAATTCTGCCAAACTCAGACCTACGTGAACCCTGAAAAAATTCAACCAAAATCCAGCTGAACCCAGACCATCTTCAACTCAGACCAAGCTAAACCAAAATCCACCTGAATGACAGTTCAGCTGATCCCAGATCCAGTTGAACCCAAGACAATATTTGTATAGCAAATTTCAGCAAGAGTTTTATAGAGACTTTAAAACATCACGAAATAAAAAGCATAATTTAAAATGTAAACAAAAGAAAGAAAGAAAAAAGAACAATAGATCAAATTAGTGGTTGAAATTTAACCAAGTTTTGAAAATTAAGCTTGAAAGTACAACTGCAGATTTGTGTCTTTATTCAAATGCAGCTGAGAACAGGTGAGGACCTGGATGTAAATAAACTGTTTCAGCTGATCTGAGGTTTTCTGGGAGTTTGTTCCAGACATGTGGAGCAGAGAAGCTGCAGGAAACTTCTCCATGTCTGGTTCTGACTCTGGGAACTGATAAAAAACCTGATCCAGATGACCTGAGGGGTCTGGAAGGTTCATACAGGGTCAGGAGCTCACTGGTGCCCAGAGCTTTATAGACCAACATCAGAACTTTACAGTCTGTCCTCTGACGGACAGGCAGCCAGTGTAAAGACCTCAAAGCTGGACTGACGTGGTCCAGTTTTTTGGTCTTAGTGAGGACTGGAGCAGCAGAGTTCTGGATGAGCTGCAGTTGTCTGATGTTTTAGGTGGACCTGTGAAGATGCTGTTACAATAATCAAACCTACTGAAGATAAATCCATGGACTAGTTTTCCCAGGCCCTGCTGAGACATCAGATCTTTTAACCTTGATATTTTCTTCAGGTAAAAGTAGGCTGACTTTGTTATTGCCTTAATGTGTTTTTTACAGATTTAGGTCTGAGTCCATCACGATACCCAGATTTCTGGCCTCGTTGGTGGTCTTTAGGTGTATAGATTGAAGCTCTGTGGTGACCTGTGATTGTTTCTCTTTGGCTCCAAAGACAACTACCTCAATTTTGATTTTGTTTAACTGGAAAAAATTGTGGCACATCCAGTCATCAATCTTCTCGATGCATTTACCAAGAACCTGTAGAGGACCTCGGTCTCCTGGTGACACTGTAATATATATCTGTGTGTCATCTGCATAGCTGTGGTAGTTTATCTTGTACCCAGACACAGCTCATCCATCCGTTTTTAACTCCTGCACTATTTGGCTGTCAGTCAACAGCAGCAATTTAGTAAAGTTATAATTTTATTCTCCTTATACTGAGCCTAAGCTTTTTTCATCAAATTACAATTTACAAAAACTGCTATAATAATACTTTTATTTCACAATTCTACTTCCTTTATCTAAAATTGCATTGTATTACTTTAAATTTATGACTTTATTCTCAAGATCTATGATTTGTGTTGTTTATAAAGATTTTTTCCTTATAACTTATTCCTGGGTGTTTTCTCAAATTCATGTCATTATTCTTGTAACATTGAAACACTTTTGGTTTAGTTACAACCTGGTGGCTTGGTGGTCAGACTCGCAGCCTGAAGGTTCCTGCTTCAAATTGCAGGAGTGTTCCTTGTGAGGGTTTTCTGCAGGAGCTCCAGTGTCCTCGCACAGTCCAGAAAAATGAACGTCAGGCTGACTGGTGACTCTAAATTGTCTACAGCAGTCTTTGTCTGTGTGGTTTTGTGATGGACTGGAGACCTGTCTCTGTGAGCTCCGGCCCTTCATCTGAAGACAGCTGGGATAGACTCCAGCAGACCCTGAATAGGCAGACCCCGGTTTAGACTCTGGACATTGTGTAATGTCTCCACAAATACTTGATATTGAGTGTGAGCTTGTAGCTCAGGGGCCCCTGGTGGCCGCTGGGACTCCTGCAGCCGCTTAGGTTGAATATAGAGGAAATAGCTCAAATGATTAAATTAGTGTCACGATGAACAGGTATATTTTATACAGATTTTATTTCTGAAATTGTCAACAATTTAAGAACAATCATGGAAGTAAACTCATGTTGGAATTCCATCAGTATGAATGAGTACACATTTAGAAAAGTAGAAATGTGATATAAATATAGGAATACTTAAGACAGTGATGTGATATTTATTAAAAATGAGTAAAGCTCTCTAACAAGTGAGATCTTTGAAAACAAAAACTGTGCTGAGTCTAACTCTTAACAGGTTGGGTTTCTAAATATGAAGTGAGACGGACAAAAAGACAACAGAGATGGAAATACAAGATGGAAATAAATAAAGTAGAGGTCATTTCAGTACGCGGCCTTTCCTTGGTCCTGATAAACCCGTTTTTGAGTGGCACAAAAACTACAAGAACAACAGCTAAAACAGTCAAAACATGTACAGTATAAATCACTCCACGAATGTTTAAACCAAACTGTCGTCTGCAAAAGTCAGAACTCCTTCTTTTCATCCTGTTTTAGTTCAAACTCAGATGAAAAACAGAACTTTATTCCTCGTACCATCAATTAGTTAACAAAAGTGATAACAATAATATTAATGTTAGTGACGTGGGCATCGCCTATGAAGGATTTAGGAGGCTAACCTGTGTTGTGTTAACACAGTGTCAAGAGGGAAAGACATCAGTAACTGTATTAGAGAAGCAGTTCTTGCTACACATCAGTCTGAAGAGGGTTTCAAACCATTTCCAAACAATTTGGAGTTCAACGACATACAGTGAAGAAAGCTACAGAAACAACATCTGACACAAGAACTGATGAAATTCGGTCAGGATGATTGTAATGATAATGTTACGTAGCATCACGGTGAGCATAAGGATGACTAACTAAAAATAATTAGCTTGTGGTAACTGGGGTAACAATGTCTGGGACCAGGAAGGACGAACAGATTCAGTCAGAATGAATGCAAGCTAGGGCTAGTTAGCATTTTAGTTACGCGTGAGCTAAAATAAGCTAAAAGAGGTGCCTTGTTGTAACAGGTAATGACGTCTGAAGTGAAGCACGATGGGCATATTTGAGCAGAATGAAAAGCATCATAATTCAGCATGAGTGAATCTAAGCTAAAAAAGACTGGCGTGTAATAAGTGAAGTAATGACATCATAACGAGCTAACATCGTTGCCATGCCAACTCCTAAAGGGTTGAAGAACAACTTCCGTTTTCTTAAGTTTCACTTTCATACGCTATGCAACGTCACATGACTTCATCAGCTTACTGAGTCCCCACCGGTTAATTTGAACAGAACATTTCTAGACTGAAGGTAAAACATCTGAGACAGAAAAACAGGAAGTCCAGGTGTCGTGGTTTAAGCCTTTGAGAGGCGTCCTAACTGAGGTAAGGTAGGTGTCTTCCAACCAGCTGGCAGCCGGGTTTTCTCCAACTATTTCTCCATTTTCAGACATTGCAGAAGAGCTTTTTTTTCCAGTTTTCTTTATACAGTATGATCCCACCAGTTACCCAGTGTTAAGCAGGCAGTGGAAACATGATGATTTGTTTTTTTATATATATATATTTCTCTATAAACCAGAATATTATTGTATCTTCACACAAGAAAACAGGATTAAAACAGGGAGCACTAACTTTGCACATGACTGTATGGTGAAAGGAGTAGTCCCCACCCCACCCAACTCCCCACTTACATAAAATTGATCTTTTCTTACATAAATTGAAAAAATACATTTTTTTCCACACTAAGGAAGAATAAAATATTGTTATGTACAAGAAATAACACCAAACTCCAAATTTGTGAGAGATGCTCCAATCCCAACATGTACAATCCCAAGAAAAATTACCCACAATCCCCTGGTAAGCGCTGGTTTCAGCAAATTGTTATAAAACTGTTGACTTCCAAGATATTGATAACCATTTCTGACGGTAAGAAAGGCTGTAGAAAAATAAAGTACCAGAAGATTATCTCAAGATTAAAAGACCAAATGCCCAGGACTGTTTTTTCTTAAAATTTCCTCCCAAATAGGAGACAAATTCTCTCTTTTATGACTACAGCTGTTGATGTGTTGGCAGGAAATGGAATGACAGCGGGACTGTTGGGAATAGTTGGAGGGGATTGCTGGGAGTACGCTGAGGCCGCTTGGGTATTTTCTGGTGACTTTGTCCCTCCAGTCAAAAAAGTAGAAGTTCGTTGGACATCGAAGCTTGTTCCTCTGATGAGTTCTGGTGTTTCACGTCGAAGGCCGGGCAGCGGGGAGGTGGAGACACATTGAAGGAGGAAGAGGAAGGAAATTTCAGAGGGCTATGGTAGACTGGGAAAAGAGATGGACAAAGAAAGAAAAAGAGAAACATAGTTTTTGGTTAGCAGAATTTACCAGAATCCCTCAAAGCTGCTTAGAGGCAGTACTTTTTGCCCCTGGGGCGGGGCTCAGGCATGCTCAGGTGACCACTCACCTCCCTAATCGGGGGTGATCTCTGTTTCCTGGTGAACAACCACTTTGGTAACAGACATATCCGGGTGCTGCTCTTTGGCCTCTTTGATGGCCTGAGCCAAAGCCTGAACGGGAATAAGACAAAAATCAAGACTTGAGGACAACACAAGAAACAGATTTATCCTCTCAAATCGGAATAACGTGGCAAAGCACAGAAAATAAAATAATTTAAAAAATGGTTGAATCAAGATTTTCTTGATTTTCTCATCAACTTCATTTTATTTGTACAGAACATTCAGATGTACATTTGTCTTAATAAAATTTTGAATTTACAAATTCTTATTTTTTATACAGATTTTAGAGTTTATAAAGTCAAAAAATCAGCTTTACATGAAAATGTGCAAGTTTGTGAAGTGAAAAAAATGTTGACATTGAAAAACGAGTTTAAAAAAATTTAAATTTTGTCGGAAATGTCACATTTTAAAGCATAAAAAATAGATCTTGTCATCTTTATTTTTATTTTACTCTTCTCCCTGGTGATTTTTGCCTTCCATCAGATGGCCCTAAAATGAAGTTGCAATTTTAGCTGAATTTCTGTTAGTTAGTTTCACTTAATTTTACCTCAACTTGCATTTTAACTGTATTTTTGAGTTCATGAAGTCAGTTTTGCTTGGCATGATTCTTTCTCCCTAAAATTTTAAGTTTATAAATGAATTGAAGTGAATTTCTTAATAGCATTTACTGCAGAGATCTTCACTGATTATGATCAATGAGCAAAAAATGAGGTGGAAAAAAGGCCTCTCCTTTGTCATCGTTTCCCTTCCTCACCTTGTCATGATCAATTTCAGTGTCTCCAGTGATAACGATTCTCTTTTCAATGCGCGTCTCAGAGATCCCTCCTTTCACCGTCTACAACAGAGACATGAAACACACTGAAATACATATTTCACACATACTCACGGACCACTTTTGTTCGGTGCATGTATATGTATATGTATATGTATATGTATATGTATATGTATATGTATATGTATATGTATATGTATATGTATATGTATATATGTATATGTATATGTATATGTATATGTATATGTATATATGTACATGTACATGTATATGTATATGTATATGTATATGTATATGTATATGTATATGTATATGTATATGTATATGTATATGTATATGTATATATGTATATGTATATGTATATGTATATGTATATGTATATATGTACATGTACATGTATATGTATATGTATATGTATATATGTACATGTACATGTATATGTATATGTATATGTATATGTATATGTATATACAGTGTACACACATACACATTTGAAATTACTTGAAAACATAAAAATAAAAAAAGATATTTATTCAGACAATTTCAGGGAAGCCAGAAAAAGGGCTTCCCCTATGTTCTTTATGTTCTATTTATTTATATATATATATATATATATATATATATATATATATATATATATATATATATATATATATATATATATATATATATATATATATTACTTCTGAATACAAATAAGATCATCCTTGAGGAGCCTCTACAGTTAAGAGTAAATATTGAGAGTGGAAACCTAAATTTCCTCTTTAACTCAATATTAGACTCATATGACTTTTCTCAAAATAAGCTTCTCACAGTCTTCTCCGTACCTTTGATCTTGCTCTAACGTTTCCCATAATGGTAAACAACTGACAGTTTTTCCTCACAACCAAGTCTTATTTGACAAGCCATATTTGAAGATATATATAAAGTGAATACTTAATGCTCAGTTTCTCTCACTCGGAGTGGAAATCACAGGAAACAGTTATCTTTGTTGTGTTTTATTATCCACCTGGTCCTTACTCACAGTTTCTGTTTGAATGATCTATTTTTATTTCCTTCATTTATTACTATATATTTTTGTGGGTCCTATTTGAGCTAACAGTGGTCTGCAAAAGGGGGTCCGACATGGGCTTGTCTGCAGGTTGTGTGGTGGTCCTGGCTGTGTTTGCCCATATGGATCGGAGTGGGAACTGCCTGGTTTCTGTAGGTGTGGGCCGACTGGTTACATTTCTAATCTGGGGCATATGTTACTAAAACTATGTGGGACCCACACATTTTGACCCCCATTTAGCCCACTTATATCCCTCGTGTGCCCCATATTTTTGGCCCACATAGGTTTCTTATTTGGGAATCATAATATCTCCTCAAAGTTTCTTGCTGAAACTCAGGAAGAACGTATGCTTGAACTCAGTATAGAGACGAAGTTTAAGCAGAATATGTGAGCAGTTTTTATGAATGGGCATTAATAAAATGTTAATCACCATCCAGCAGGTACTAAATATTTTTGCGAGGGTCTGGAAGCTCTGGCAGACACGACTGTTAAAGAAGTGAACAGACCTTTGTGATCTGGGTGGTGGTGGTGGTGCTGATGGTCTCAGAGGTGATGGTCTGGGCTGTCAACAGCACTCCTGATTCCTTTTCTCCCAGACTGTCCACAGGCTGTGGGAGGGATATCTTTTTTTTTTGTTATACTGCATAAAAACTGATCAGTGTCAACACATGCAGTCCATTTGGTCGTCAAGGACATGTTTAAACCCTCTACTGTGGTTTCAAACTGTAACTAGGTGTATCCTGCTTGCAGCAAGTTACCTTCTCACTAATCTGAGAGCTTTTTGTACTCAATCTGTACCTAAATGCCAGTACTGGCAGACTGCTTTTCAGGCTGTTTCGAGAGAAATGAGAGAAAAATGAAAGAAAAATTAGAGACAAGTAACAATACTTGGTGCGGAGGAGGAAATTATTTCACAAAAAACTCTGAAACAAAAGAATGTTGACTATGAAACTACAGATTTGTAACTTTAAGAAGTCACAATTTCAGAGTTTTGGTTTGTTTGGCCCACAAGTTTTTTTTCATGGAAATTTGCTCCCTCGTCCTCACACATGGCTCTAATTTCATGCTATGATATGGAGGCTAGTTCAGCTAGTCTCAATAAAACGTATGTTAGGTTTATTTAGCCAACTCAACTTGAACGTTAGATGAACAAAACTAGAGCGTTCTTCTGAAACTGTAATGGATTAATGCGTCATCACAGGTTTAAACTGCTCCATCACACCGGAGTTAAATTGTGACCCCGAACAGAATCTTGCCCAGGGTCTCCAGAAAGCTTGAAACTGTTAAATTGCGCAGTTCGCTTTAATGACCCTCACCTGTGCAGACTCGTATGTGATGGTCTTGGTTTCAGTATGGACTAGCGGGATGTCCTTGTAGGCCACGGTTTCTCTCAGGGAGTTGGTCACGTCAGAGATGGTGACCATCTGGGTCTTTAGGACTGGAGACTGCAGAGATCAGGTAAACAGAGATATATTCATTGGATACCCACTTATTCCAATTTAGAGTCACAGGGATCTGCTGGAGCCTATCCCAACTTGCTTCAGGTGCAAGGAAGGGGTGCACCCTGGACAGGCCCATCACAGGTCCACATACAGACAAACAACCACACAAGCTTTCGCTCATTCCGGATTTAGAATTGTCAATCAACCAAACATGCATGTTTTGGGAATGTGGGAGGAAGCCGAGGTCCCTGGAAAAAACCCACATAAACACGGGAAGAACATGCAAACTCCACAAAGAAAGGCCCATACACTTCGGGAAGTACTCATACATAGGTTGGAGCTGCATGGGAGCCACACCCCTGTGTTACATTCCTACCCTTTGGAGGGACACATATCATTTGGTGTGGGACTCATATCCCTGAGTGGGACCTGAACCTCTCGTCCGAAACACCTCCTCATGCAAACCTGAGCTGTCAGAAGGTCAGACAGGTGAATGGTATCTGGTTTACATCAGGTCTAAAGTCAACATATAATGCCATAAGTCTGGTCCACACAACAGTGACATGTTAACCCGCGGACGCCACAGGAAAACAAGTCAGAGGGTCAGCATTGGTAAAACATTTGTGAAAGAAGGTTGATCACGGAAAGTATCTACAATAAACAAGTTTGAGCCAGACTTCAACACTGAGTAATGGCATAGAAGAAAACTGGAATGATTAGTTCATGACATTATGACAGAACGATCAGAGGAAGACTGAACGAGCACAGTTTTGCTGAAGAGTTTCCAGGAAAACCTCTTCTCTCTAAAAACAACATGTAATATGTCTGAAGTTCACCAAACTGCTTCTGAACAAACCACAAGACTTCTGAAACAATGTCCTATGGACAGATGAGACCACAGTACAGTTGTTTGGCCTTAATGCCCAGCACCAGGTCTGGAGAACAGCAAATACAGCAGTCCAGCAGAAAGACGTCATTCCCACTGTCCAGCACAGTGGTGGACAGATGACTATTTGGGTTATTTGCCAATTGAAAATGGCTTTAAAATAAGTTTACCCAAAAACCACAATGAACTCACTGCTGGTTGCAGTTGGCCGTTGATAGTCACCGTGCGGAGCGGTGAGTTGGTGGAAAGACGCTTGTCCCACTCGCTGGGCCGAGGTTCTGGTACCGACTCCATAAAACTCCTCTTAAGCTCACTGATGCTTGTGTGGTGACGCATGATCTCAGTCTGGGTCTTATCCAGGTCCTTCAATGAGACATAGAAGCCACGTTAGGTCCAGGAAAGGGAAGAACTGAGAGCACAAGCAGAGAAACAATGACTGATGATGATACGATGAGGGAAATGTGTATAAAGGGAAAAAGGAAACCAAAGTAAAGCCAAAAGACCACACTGTATTTAAACTTCATTGAGTAGCGACAAGTAAGAAAGGGATCATCCATATTCAAAAAGGAAGTTGTAACAAAAATTAGCCAGTCTTAATTTAATTTTTTTTTGTTAAAGGTGTCATATTCTGCTTTTCTGTGCTTTCTCACGTATCTACAAGGTTACAGTCAATAATTATCAGCAGAGCATTTTAAAAAAGAAAGACGGGAATTGTGAGTCTTGGCCAAAAAAAATCCCCTCTGCCCTCATTTGTCACCCTATTCATTACGGGCAGCATGAAGGGGCTCAGGCCTGATGCTTGATGCAGTCCCATTTCTACCTGAAACTTGCTCGTAACTCTCACTGCCCCCCTCACTGCTATCATGCTGACTTCATACATGTCCTAAACCACTCTAACAAAACTTTCTGACACTCCAGACTTCCCCTGGGGATCCTACAATAGGACTATTACTGCCCCTGTATGTTTTCATCAGCATTCTCAAAACATCCATAGTGCTCTTTCTTGGAATGAAACCATACTGCTGCTCAGAAATCATAACCACGATAACATTAAAAAGAAAGAGGTCCTCATACGGAGCCTTGTGATACTCCTCAGTTAGTCCAATACATGTTTCCCCTGTGTAATGTATAGAATAATACAATCTAGACAAGGTTAAAGGATCATTACAATAATTTGTTGCCATCACCTGTTTTAAATAACATCTTTTTTTTTTCTTTTACCTCCATACTTGAGTGGTCATCTTTACACTGTTAAAATCTGTGGCGTCTTTAATTCGATAACAGGCCAGGGATTTTAGCGTGTAGCCGCTGGTCACTGCTTATGGATTTCCACAGTATGCCACATTGCTGACATTTTGCTATGTATTAGCTTAAGCGCTTGGTGCTGGATTTATCATCTTTACGTGGAAATGGTCTTCATAGGATTAAAACTGTTCAAGTATGCCTTCTAAGCCTTCTAATTCCATGAGATGTTTTCACATTTTATCATGACTATACAGTAGAGACACATGAGGAGAGGGATGACATCATCCGTCATGGTTGTTCCTGAAAGTCAGGTACACTTTCAGCAAATCAACAAGAAATAATATCATTAGCTGAGTCCACACATCTGCAAAGGACTCCAGGATTTGCTGAACTGCTGAATTCTGCCGGTTTGTGACACAGGGAGGACTTTTAGAAGAGAAGGAAATGTCATCCCTTTCCTTATGGAAACTCACCACGGTAACCATGACAACAGAAGTTCAGTCATACATAGACAGTCTGCAGCATGAAGAATGGAGATAACGAATCAGACAGGGGAAGTCAACGGGAACAAGAACAATCCAGAACCAGAGAGGGACAACTGAGGGACATCAATGACTGGGAAAGAGAGAAGGAACTTTTTTCTTTGTATCATCACAGTTCAGAGAGCGTCTGCAAACACTTAAATTCATCAAAGCAGCCAAACAGCAGAGGGAATTCATCACAGATGTATTCCTCTTACAGACCAGTCACTGAGTACGCTCAGTAACCGACACCTGACTGAATGGAACCACAGTACAGTCATGTACATTGGTTTCATTTCTATGCAGATGATACTCAGCTATATAGTCTTGTGCAAAAGTTTTGATCCCTCTTTAAATCCTATGTTTTTTTTTCTGCTCTTCAGTTTTTGTTTTTTAATATTAAAAAAAATCTTGTGATTATAGTGGCTCTTAGTATTAAGCAAACGAAACCTCAGACCAACAACACTGAACATTTTTACTATGTTATTACTTATTTAAGTAACATGGTGAAAATAACTAGAGCTAAAATAAGCTAGAGTATCTAATATTTGTCTCAGGGGAGTTCCTCTTAACAACTGCAACCCCAAACCATGACCCCTCCATCACTGCTTAATATGCTAACGCTAACATGTTTGTGCTAACAACATTAGACTGCAATATTTTAGTCTTGTAAACACCGTACCAAACTCATGATATAAATATTAAGGCATCTAATGACTTATGATGGTTGACATACAGGAACAGATGTTCTAAATGACAACCTAACCAGCTTCGAAGGACACGTTTGATCCAGCAACAAGTTCCTGTTTCCTGCAGCCTTGTGTGATTCTGCAGGTCTGCCTTAAAGCAAATATAAATTAAGAGTGAACAGATAAAAGTTCACCATGCAAGAATGAAAAGCCTCCGAAGCCTTGAATAGATCTGAACAACTGTGGGTTTTCTAATGCTATTACTGATGTCTTTCTCTCTTGGCATTATGTTCACACATACCTTAATGTTCCTGACCAGCAAACTGCTCAAACGTCTATATAGAGGTCTGCACACTTGCTGATGATCAGTCCATCAACAGCCAATCATTACCAGAACCTGGCTGCAACTTAGTCTCACAAATACTATGGACACGTTAAGGGGGTACTTAGGATTACCCACACAATAAATAATGGAATAGTGAAAAATGATATGTTGTTTTCTGAGTTTGAACTTACCTAACACCAAGTTCCACTACAGCCAGATTATTTTTACCGTTTTTGCACAACTAACTTTTGCACAACTGTAACTTTGAGATGACCTTTCCCAATTATTTCTTTCACAAGACGACAAACATGACAAAAAATGATGTGAAGCTACTTGCATGAGAATCGGACATGAAAATGGTGCATGCCAAGCCCTTAGGGTTCAGCTACAAAGAAAGAAAGAAGGAAACAAACATAGAAATGAAGCATAATGAGAGTGAACACAGCATTCCTGGAGGCAGACGGACGTTAACATCAAACAAGCATCACAGATATCTGAAGACCGACGATACAAACCTCCAACATTAAATTGCTATGTCTGATATAAATAGTTTCACCCTCGAGTCTCTTAGCTCTCTTCTGTGGAAAATAAGGACAAGGAGGAAGCTCGTCATAAACAACACAGGATTGATTTAAATACTCAATTCACTTCATTTGTTAAGTGATTGTAGTCGTGTTGGTCTCTGAAACAACATTTAACTTTAGAGGCCACATTCAGCCCTTCACACAAACACACACACACACACACACACACACACACACACACACACACACACACACACACACACACACACACACACCTTAGTCGCGTTTCCATTGAAATTTTGTGCAACAGAAATTTGAATCTCTGAATTTGTGATAAAGGCGGCGCCGCAGGGCTGCAGTTTCCATTTCTAAGTGTAAATCTCATAACTCTTCGTATCTCGACCTGTAAAACTTCTCTTCAAAACAACAAAAACAGAAAATCCTCAACGTTGGAGAAGATGGACAGAAACATCTTTAATCATTGAATTGCCTGAAATCCCCTTTGGAAGTGAAAAAGGATTTATTCGATATTCGGGAGTTTTTTCAAATTAGTGATGTTTCCATTACAGGATTTCTTTTTCGATATTTGGTTTTGCGAGAATCTGGAGGCAATGGAAATGCGACTATTTATATATAGCCAGTTTGCAACAACCCAAAATCAGAAAAAGTAGGGACGATATGGAAAATGCAAAAACAAGGGAGGGATTTTTACACAAGAGCCAAATTCTGACATTTCATTTCTGATGCAAATACGTAAGTGTAGTTCCTTTACTGACCACTAGGGGCAGGGGCGGCCGTGAAGGTGAAAAGGTCTCTAAATCATTAAAAACCTTTTGACATAGTCTCTTTGAGGTTACATGATTTCCCATCTCTTTTAGAATGCCTTGCAGGTTTTTTATTTTACAACTTGACGTATATTGACAAACTAAAAAACGGGAAGGAAAAAAAAACATAAAATTATGGATCGAAATTTTAAAAAAAACCCCACAGAGTTTTTATTTGCATCTCCCATCTCATCTCAACCTTTTTGTTTCATTTTGGTTGTAGTCTCCATTTTCTCCAAACTTTATATGCCCCAGAAATATGTGACTTATGTCTCACAAAGAGGAGTGATGACACTGACATGAAGAACGAAAGAAAAGGGCTGCAGCAAAACAACATTGCTGTTGCAGTTCCCAGTTTGGCCATTTCAGCAGAGAAGATGAAAAATTTAGCAAACAAATGCAGCAATGAGCATGAAGATCAACAGAGAACCATGAAAACTCGGACTGGTTGTTCATGCAAAGATGCTGCTGAACAGAACGGCGTCTGCATCTGCTTCTCTGCATATTTTAAAGAACGGCACATTAATCTGTCACCGTTTTAACCTCCACATGTCTTGGTGGACAATGTCATGGAAAAGTATGTCAACCCCTGGGAATGAAATGTTAATCTGAATGAATTCCCCATGAAATTGGATCTGATCTTTATCTAAGTCATTGTTACGCCAGTCCTGGTCACTTGCTCCTCCTTGACGCCTAGAGAACGCCTTCAGTACTCTCCGTGGATTGGCTGGTCCACTGTTTCGCTGCTGGTGTCCATCATGTAAAGCCGATGTCTCAGCGCTGGTTTAGGATTGGCTCCGTCCGCCTCTGCTGCCACTTCCTGCCAAAGTGATTGAATGCTGTCTCTTGCCTTCACTGGCATCAGCTTCTTTTTTAAAAAGGATTTGAACGCCGTCATTCATGGGCAGCTGTCCTTTAAGGAGCAGCTTCCCCCTTTTGTCATAAATGTTTTCCTGACAGCTTAGCTGAACCTTCTGATTGTCTCTACGGTTTTTTTTTCTGTTGATATGTTCCTTTTAGGTTTTAAAGCTCCCAGTTTTTGATTGGTTTTGATTTTCGTTTCCTTTTTATAAATGCAGCACATCAGCTCTGTTTTTATGCTGCGACCTGCAGTCCCAGCCGAGCCCGGGTCCTAACACTCATAATAACCGACAAACACTATATACTCAAACTGACAACTGACAATCATTCCTGTCTATCTTGAATGCACCCAATTAGACATTCACAGTTCTGGAGGAAAGAGTTCGGCTCGGTGACTCCGGTATGGTGTGGAGTCATGAACAGAGAGGTTTTCAGTTCCAGCGATGTCTTCAGTCCTTCGTCTTTACCTCATTAGGAAGTCTGTGTTGAGTCTTTGGAGTCATCTTGGCTGGATATCCACCTCTAGGAAGAGCAGCCACAGAACTAAACTGTCTCCAGTTTCAGACACTATGTTTAACTGTGGACTGATGGACGTCCAAAACACCCATCAATTGGGTCAATTCGTCTCTAAATGGGACATTTCTGTGAAGGCTTTCACTTCAGCGTAGGTACTTTGTCAGAGATCAACACATATATTCGGCGGTGATCTTACTGCTCATTTCTGATGATGGCATCTCTTTGAAATAACAATATAAAATGAGCTGGGATCAAAGGTCATCTCTGGTTTTCAAAACTCAACCTGGAAGTTTGGGAAACTGTTAAAAGGTCCAACTTTACAGCAGTAATAAACCCACTTATATCCTGGTCCATAGCTAGATTTAAAATCTGCGACAACTGTACGTAATTGTGACTTAGATATAGACCAGACCTCATTTTGTGCCAAAGTAGCACAAAAACACCTATTAATTGCAAGGGGTTCACATACTTTTAATGCCACTGTAGACAAACAAAAGTTGCTGATTACTAAATAAAGATTTCTGCCTCATACACAGTTGATCTCCTTTGAATTTAGATATTTCATTTGTACAAGATGTACAAACTAAACACATGTCTTTTGATTGTCTGGATGGCAGCAAATTTACTCAAGTTGTATAACAAGAAAAGAGAAATAACTGAACCTTTAAGAAAGCCTAAACTGCTCAGGACTGACTATACCACTTCCTAACAAGTACTCTGGGTTATCGTTAGACCTCTGTGGCCTGGGGCTGCAGGGGGCAAAGAGCTAAAACGGAAAAATGAAAACACTGCTAAAGGTACATCAGAAACTCATGTTGCTAAAGGTAACTTTTTGTTTTTGTATGTTCTGCAGAGGTAATGTGAGTATCTGACTCTCCGTTTCTCTCAGTTGCAGGAACCACCTCTCTTTGTCGTGGCGTATCATCCACCTGGTCCTGAACCCGAGTTTCTCTCTGAATTCTCAGATGTTTTTTTTTTTTTTTTTTCAAAAGTAATGAGTACAAGTCTGCTCAACAGAGTTATAGACGTTAACCAGTATCATTCACTTAGATATTGTAAATGAAAGCCAGAATATTACCTTTACTCTGTTACACTCAGCTAGTGTTTGTTTGTAACTGTGGATGGGATTACTGGTTGTCTTCATTGTCTTTCCATCTTAGTCTGACTTATAATTTAGAGAATTAAAAACTACTGGTATTTCCTCATAACCCTTGTCTTAGCTAACAATTTACAAAAACAACTTTTAATTTACACTAATTGACTGCAGTACATCTTTTGTGAAATACAAATTGAGATCACTGAGGTCCAAGCAGCATATCAGCAATAACAACTAATGGTTGGACGGCATCAGCAACGCCACTCTTGGATGAATCTTTATCAAATTTAGAAGATACTCAAAGAACGTCAGAATTACAGGAAGCAGAAAATTGCAATGAGTTGACATGGAGATGGCAGGTCAGCAAGACAACTAGCTGTGACGCCCGCTGACCTTCCTCACTCGAACCATTTCCATCTTTTTGTCCTGAAGAGAGTGCTGTTTCCCCCTCAGAAGAAACACACATTAACATCTGTCCTCAAATTAAGAAACATAACATGCCAAAAACATTTTCTAACTAACCCCCAAGCTTCCTCTGACTTTAACTGGTGACTTAAAATACGAACCCAAGTCAGAAAAAAGTTCTAATAACACAAAAATAAATAGCAATTAACAACATTTCATTGTAGTTTTAACCCAAGGTACTATTTTCATGTTCTAGCTAACTATTTTCATTTTATTTGTTAATATACATATTTTTTCTGTCTGAAACAGATTCCAAATAAAGTTAAAGTTTTACCGCTTTTCCGTGTCTCTATTTCTTCTCACAACATTTAAAAAATGTCGTGGGATTGAGGATACCAAGAGATGAAGCGCCCCAGGAATTATTTTGATTAATTTGATGAAAATATAGTTTTCTACTGTGTCTTTGTTTATTACAGATACTTCTGAACCCAGCAATGTAATGGGAAACAAATCAGAGTGTCATCTGCATATAAACCGATTAGCATGAAATAACAAAAGATGAGGGCGCTTGTGGAATAAACGAAGCAGCGATCCTCATACAGAGACTTGCAGTACAGTCCATGTTTCTACAGTCTGATGGTCACCCCAGGTGCCTCCAGCCCAGAGATGTAGACGACATATCTGGACAAGCTTACTAAACCATCTTTACCATGGATATTTAAGGGGTTGTGTTGCATGAGCTTGAAGCTCTTTTGTTCTACTGATGTATTTGGCGGTTCTGAAGCTGAACGTTCTGTTTTTTGCAGCTATTCTTTGGTCATGTCTTCACTTTGGTTTTAGTCACACTTCCTTTTTACATTGATCCTCATAATTGACTGCTTCCATTTAAGCTAGGGAAATTATTAACCATCTGGCTCTCCTGACAATTATTCCTGTGTTATTCACACTTCTTAACTATTAACGTTAATTTTTAATAGTAAAAACCTTGATTTTTAATTTGTTTGTTCTGACTCCTTTTGTTGCAGTCCAACGAGCTGGGTGGTAACAACCTATAAAGATCACCTGAAATATGAAATAACATATTGTTTCTTTCACCTCTTACTAAATCTAAATTGTCTCATACCAGCTATTTTGTAATGTGTTTCAGATTTAATGTGAATGTAAATGATTTGCTGCTGGCAAAGAAACAGATTAAATATCTTGGGTTCATTCTGTCTGCAAAAACATAAAAGACTTGTGTTCATTTTCATTCCTACAAAGACTTAACCATTCTGAACATGTTGAGTCTGGTCATGCATCAGGTAAACAAACCTGGCTCTTTCTCTCACTGGTTACAGATGGTGAATGCCTCCTGTCTTTCTTGACCGTGTGCTGGTGGCATACACAAAACTCACATATTAAGGGTCAATTCCAGCCAAAAACATGACTAAAACCTTTGTATGGGGGCACATCCAGTAGCAGAAGCAAAAAAACCCAACTTCACATGTAATTGTGATGAGTCCGTTACCTTGATTTCTGGAGTAGACTCTGGTTTGGGGCTGTGGTGGCTCTTGGTGTGTTCTGGCTTACATTCCAGTTTGTGCTCAATCTTCTTGTGTGACGAGCGTTGGCTTTTGGGTGTGGAGCTGTAATGGCGGTCATGGCGGGTCAGCATGGGCAGCAGTGGTGATGGGGTCGCCTCCCCCGGGGAGACCGGGGACATAACGGGTGCGCTGACCCGGACGACTGGATTTGTTGTCAGGAGTCGAAGCCATTGCTAAAATAGTCCAAGGAGAAAACAACATTTTAAGCCTCCATAAAAGCAGTTGCTGCACATAAAATCTAAAAGGGTTATAAAACCAGTTCCAACAATTTGGCCTCACGTTTGCCTTTTATGGTGAACAGTTTATGGTGTAGTCTTCTAGATCACTAAAAGACTACAAGACAGATATTTCGCATATATTGTCACTATTTACACAACAATCAATGCTCCTATTTTGTAGGCCGGTCTGGACGCGTCTGGGGGTGAAGATGGTTCACCCTGGCTTGATCGGTAATTATTGTTTTGGTAGCAACATTTGAAACAAGGATGCATGAGATACGTTAGAATAGCTCTGTGGTAACACAGGTGTGGTAGACGTACTCCAACCAGAACTGAAGGCGTCTTTGATGTAAGCGTTTTTCCTCTGACTATTACACGGCCTGTTCTCGGGGTACATTTGCCTGGGCGTCCTGTGTTTTATGTTTTTCTCTACATAAGGCTTCTCGCTGTTGAACATTGAACTCCAAACACGTTGGAAAAGGTTTTATAACCTTTTCCAGACTGATATGAAGCAAAATATCTGCATTTGTGAGGAACTGAAAACTCTATAAAACATTAGCAGATGACTGCATCTTTTTTCGTATAAAGGTCGTCTGCAAATAACGGAGACAAGGAAACTCTAATTTGTCTTTGAAACCCCCAGGCCGTCCTGGTTTAGGTTGTGATGACGTACCTCCATCCAGACTGCGGGAGTTCCTCTTACTGGAGGAGCGCTGGAACAGCGGCGCCGGTCTGTCGATCAGGGAGCTGGCCTGCCGAGTCTGCGCTTGAGTCCGACCGCTGTAACGGAACTTGGAACCCAGCGCCAGGAACTTCCTGGGAGTGGTGGCCATCTCAGTGGAGGTCAGCCTGAACAAGCCAGACGGATGTTGGCCACAAGATCTGATGCTGAGTCGGTTCGATAACATAATATAAAAACAGACTCCAACCTGAAGAAGGTGTGATGTTCCACGCAAACCTTCCACAGTTTCTTGGCTGCTTTATAGTTTGGGAGTTTGAAGCCAATGGCACTCTCGTACTGTTCCACCTGTCATACCAAAAAGAAATATTAAAAACATAACAAAGAATAAATGCATTTATCTTTCAAACAACTCATATATTCAGAGTGGAAGAGCCAGAGCCTTCTTATGTGGTTTACCTCAGACGGCCGTATTTTGATGAAGAAGCTGCTGCGTTTGTAGGACACCTTGAGGACTTTGGGCCAGGGGAAACGGTTGATCCTCAGTTTGTCTTTGTACACCATCAGACCACTGGAACAAACCCCCAGCATGATGTCAACGCCATCCAGATCCTGACAGAGAAACCAGAACCAAAGGAAGAGTTTTATTAATATGTAACCAGATCTGGAGGATCTGAAACCCCTACGACCTTCTGAAATGGGTAACGGCTACACAGAAGTTTTGAAAACACATTTCAGAAATGCTTCCAACACTGTCTGAGGGTCATATGACATATGAGAGCACTGAGAAACTAAGCAACCCTAAACAAAAGCATGCGATGTAGCGGTAGAAAAGGACTGCCGGTCATTCAAGAGTTTGTCTCAGTCAATCTGGGCTGATGGCTGCTGTTACCACTTAATCACTCAGGTCTACTCATAGAAGAATCCATCAAATACCACACGAACATCTCCACCGCTGAGATGATCCTAGTTTCAGACTGAGCTGCAAACTCAAACCAGAAAAGGCAGAGATGACATGGAAAATGTCAACAGAAGAAAAGGAAGCATCAATGTACCAACGGCGTAAAAAACAAACAAAAACGAGCGAGCGAGCGAGCGAGCGAGCGAGCGAGCGAGCGAGCGAGCTAGCGAGCGAGCTAGCGAGCGAGCGAGCGAGCGAGCGAGCGAGCGAGCGAGCGAGCGATCTAGCTAGCGATCGATCTAGCTATCTAGCTATCTATCTATCTATCTATCTATCTATCTATCTATCTATCTATCTATCTATCTATCTATCTATCTATCTATCTATCTATCTATCTATCTATCTATCTATCTATCTATCTATCTATCTATCTATCTATCTATCTGGGTTTATTAGAAGATTTTCAAATTTCTGTACTTTTAGATGACAGAAGTAGAAATGTGGCAGATAAGGACTCATCCAGAGTCCTGTTTCTTAATGTTTACAGGCTCTCAGATTCTCTGCAGACTTTTCTGATCACTGAACTGGTGTCAATAATCTGTGTCATTATTGTTGGGATTTTAACATCCATGTGGACAACCCCTTGCTGGACGACCTCTTCTGTTTAACATCTACATGCTCCCACTGGCATAGTTATAAAGAACAACAAAATAAACTACCACAGCTATGCAGATGACACATAGATATATATATATTACAATGTCACCAGGAGACCGAGGTCCTGTACAGGTTCTTGGTAAATGCATCGAGGAGATTCATGACTGGATCCGCCACAAAGAGAAACAATCACAGGTCACCACAGAGCTTTAATCTACTGCTGCCCCAGTCCTCACTAAGACCATCTGAATGGTTTAGGACCAAAATTCACCAGTGACCTCCTGACCCAGTATGAACCTTCCAGACCCCTCAGGTCATCTGGATCCAGTTTTTTTTCACGAGTTCCCAGAGTCACAACCAACATTAATGCTTCGGTTGTGTTTACAGACTGAGTATTATCAGAGATCTCAGGTGTCCAGCTTAGATTTGCTTCCTTGTCCTTCACACTGAACTTCCTCCAGATTCCAGCAGTGGTTTCGAGATTCTCTTTTTGAAGGAGAAATATGCAAACCACATCCAATCTTTCCTTAAAGTACATTCTTTTTACACATTTCAATGATTTTATGACCAGGAAAAATATTATTGTTTTTACTTAACCTCCTTTCTAAGACTAAGTTGCAACCTTTTTTGAGTGTATATATAATATATATAATAAGTATAATATAATATATATAATAAGTATAATATAATATATATAATAAGTATAATATTATATATATGGTAAGTATAGGTGGTGTAGCAGAAGGTCATTAGATGACTGCTGGGGAACTTAACTGCAGTCATGGATCACTGGTCGGGGTGTTGCGTTGAATAAGACGAATAATCCTACAAAACAGTTTGTCAAATGTTGTGAGAAAGTATGACGATAGCGTTGGTGTCGATCAATATGAATTAGGGTTCAAAATTTCTGCCATTAACATAATGAGAGAAACAGTTTCTTACCCTGAAGGCATTGGCTTAATGTCCTAGCATACTACCTCCGGAGACGTTAGTGTTCTTCCTTAACTGTAAACACATCAAAACCAAAACAACTTCCTCCTCCAACAGTGTCATCTTATTATAGAGTATATAATTATATCGTGTTTTCCACTCTGGGTCTGCATCCTGTGGAGACCCATCCAAGTGGGGACCTCTGGTATCACGTGTACTTCTCACGTAATACTGAAGCAGGAACTGCTCACAAGCGGCCGTTGGCGAACAGGAATGGACGTGAATGTTTGGTCGAACTGCAAGTGTGTCCCAGGCCTTTAGACATAATTCAGTTCAGTTAAAAACAAAGACATCCTGAAGTTGTCTTTTTCAATATGGTGCAAGACTGGAAACAGCATGTCTGATTGGTTTAGGAAGGTGACTGATAACCGCAGAGGTGAGCGGAAGGCAGTGGGAGGGTGGGGTCCAAAGTGTGGTTTTTAGGGAAACAGTGTACTAAAAATCACAGAAAATAGCAGAACCACAGAGTTGTGAACCACAATCAAAGTACAACAACTTGTTTGATTGATCAATATGAATTGGGGTCAAAGTGGCAGAATATGGCACCTTTTGAAAAACTGTAATTTATTAATTGCTTAGCTGATAATCCGTTAAAACACAGAAAGCATTATGTCTCGGTATAGTCAGTATGCCTGTATGCACTTGTAGTTGATGAACAAAGGTTGAGGAGTCCAATGGCCAGAGCGTTCCGCTGTAGTACCATCAGACATCCACAGGGAGGCAGTGTCGTCTTTAAAAAACAAACCACCTGTTCTTCAGTCCTGCTCTGATGCAAACTGACCTGATTTTTGATGTGAAACCTGCCAAGCCAGTTTTTTTGTTTTGTTTTCTTTCTACCAGATATATTTAAATACATACTTTATACTGAAAATGTATTGTTAAAGACATTTGTATTGATGCAGGAACACAAGGAGGAATCATGTTCACATTAATCTGATGAGGTTCAGCAGCACATGCGTGTCATTACGTAACGTGAACCCTTCCAGTTAATCTGAGTGCTCTGTTGTTTTTAATATTTAGCTCTGTTTTGTTCTGACCGCATGTTAAATGTGTACTCCCACGCTATTGGATAGTCCACCCCCCGTGACTCCTCACAGGTTGAGGTGGGTGTTCAAGATAGAAGGGTGGATGATGGAGGCATGGATGGCTGCTTTAAGCCTCGTCTTCATTTTGCAATAGTGTTTCTAAAAATATTTCACTGCACTTTAAATCTGCTCATTTTATTAACATTGTGATGTTAATAAAACATCAACAGAACCCTGCCTGGCTGGGGTTTGGTGTGGAAGAACTGGTCTGGCCCTGACATCAGAGGTTGTGAGCCAGACCTTCTGGTCCGGTGGAGGACCTACTCAATTTACACAGTGATGATCAGCTTTTACTATCCCCGTCCATATAGTCTGTTCCCAATCAGTATTGCACATCTCTTTTGGAGGAAACTGGACCATTGAGGAGGTGTGGAGAACTTTGAAACTAAAGCAACGACAGCATACATCAGCACATCTATAATTGTGTTTAAGGTGTACTAAAGTACACCTTAAACACAATTATACCTGACGCTCTTCACCATTTGGTATCAATGAGGGAGTGATGCTCAGAAATGTGGAGAGAAGGAATGGCAGCTTGTTGCTGAACCGGTCTGGATGGTCCACTCTGTCCATTCCAGATGCCTTCAAGTCCAGAGATGTCAACATCCACCGTTATTTTTAAAAATTTCAAAGATTTTCTCATTGATTTGCTCTAATCATCCCAACTTTTCAGAATGTGTTTCAGGCCTGAATGTATAAAACTGATGTCCATTATTGAATCAAATTAAGGAATGTGAACAATATCACATCACCTCTAAACCAGCAAAGTTGAAGGGAATGTCAGCACGATCCTTTTGTATTTCATTTGCATCATCCCAACTTTGTGTGATGTGGGTCTAACAACATTGTTTTTCAGTAAAACTGTGAGGTGAGTATCTGATGGACCTTCTGGCACTCACCTTTGCCTGTGGAGGTCCACCCCATACATGGAGAGTTTTTTGCGTTCTCCAGGAACATCAGGTCTGACTGGGCCGGACTCATTGACCTGGCATGACCCCCCAGAAGAAAACCCAACATAATCTTAGATTTGGGCTGGATCAGGTTCCACTCCATCGGTAACATCAAACACAGACATTATTTGGCAGGAAATGGGAGGAAAGCTGAAGCTTAAGATGTTCCATTTATGTTTTCTGTTTCTGGAGAACTGAGACTATCTTCTGACCTGTAGGTCTGGTGAAGCTCCGTCATTTTATCCTCCAGCTCCTTTGTCTGACCTTGTGCCATCTTCATCTCCTTGGCGTAATCCTTGCCGTGCACCTCGGGGTCATACTCGCCCAGCTCGGACTGCAGGGCGTAGGAACCCAACAGCGCGAGGGTGACGAAGGAGCAGGGAAGACGGCCCTGCAGGATGTCCTTCCGCAGCTGGAGACACAGGTAGTACCTAGAAGGTACCATCAGGAAGCAGCTTTACTACGACTTAAAGACGTACATAAATAAAAGTCAGTTAAGCTGTTTGCATATACCTACAACAGCGAGCCATGATAGAAGCAGTTGTGGAGAATAACAATTCAATTCAATGAATTATTTAGACGTAGTGATCTTATGTACCTTCACTGTAAAAGTAGAGACTCTGGAATCAAGTTTAATAAAAAACAACCAATTCAGTCCAGTTCATTCAATTCTCTTCCAGTTCAGTTCAGGGAAATATTGTCAGATGGAATCCAACTATATTCAAAATCATTTCAATGAAAATCGGTCCTATTTAATTCAGTCCATAATCTGTTCTGATTGATTTCCGTGAAATCGTGTCCAATTCATTCAGTTTCAGTTCAGTCAGATAAGTATATTCAAATTCAATTCAGTCCAATTATATTTCAGTTAAACTCAATTAAATACAGCTTAACAAAATCCAAGTATATTCCAATTTAAATTGACGAAATACAGTCTGAGTCATTTTTTTTTCCATTCAGCTGAATTAAATTATATTTCAATTGATTTCAGAGAAATGTGGTCTGATTCATTCTAGGTTTAAGTTCAGTGAATTTTTACTTCTGTCTTTGTCTCTTCATTCTCTCTTTCTGATCTCTCTGTTCTACCCGGCTGGTCTTCAGCAGGAGGGTCCCCTCTTATGATCCAGGTCCTGGTCCAGGTTTCTTCCCTCTTAAAGGGGAGTTTTTACCTGCCGTTGTTTATGTAATAATTGTTCAGGGGTCATGTTCTGGGTCTCTGGAAAGATCGTAGAGACAACTTGTGTTATAATAGATGCTATATAAATAAAATTGAATTGAATTAAACTATTTTCTTGTAGTGATTTGTCTGAAGCCATGCAGTGATTTCCATGACAGAATCATTTCTGTCAGTGCTGTCTGAGGGGCCCAAGATCACAGGCATCCAGTACTGATTTTCCACCTTGTCCCTAACACACAGATGTCTCCAGATATCTCCAGATGTCTCAGCTTTTTTTGAGATGAGCTACTGCCATCAAATTCAATGAATTTAAAGGGAAACAGAAACCAAAATCAAAAGTCTGAATCACTGGAAGTGGCACCAAACCTTGTTATGTCTTCTGACAGCTGGGCCGGGTCTGGCGGGTAGAATTTCACATTGAAAGTGAAATTGTAGTTGATGCCTTTGGATAGAAGATAAAGTTGTCTTAGAATAGGAAAATGCTTAAAAGCAACATGTTTACAAAGAAAAAGACAACCGAAGGTGTGTATGTTGTTGGGTTAAGCCATGTGTTAAGCTCACCTTGCACCTGCCTGCGGATCTCTTTGGTCAGGTCCATCCAAGTCTGATTGAAAAAAAGAGGGTGAAAGACAGCAATTACGCATCAAACACAGAATTCCTTTAGCACAGAGGTTAACATTTCTGCCCTTATTATATGGATTTCCTAAATATTAACCAAATACAGACTAGATGAAAACAGTTGGTATTACAGGTGGTATTAAGCTGGCACTCCTTAACTGATCTCACCTTCATGGTGGGAGTCTCCCAGATGGCCAGGCCATAGTAATCTTTCTCCAGGAGATTGAGGTGATCACATACTCTCATGAACAGCTCCTGGCCTTTGGCATGTTTCTAAGACACGCACACAAGACAAAGAATATTTAAAAATGATTCTGGTAACATAATAGACCTGAAATCACCCCCCGGCTGATCCAGCATATGAAAACAAAACTCAGCGAGTGAGCCAAGGTCCATAACACCTACTCATGCCATTGGTCAAACCAGAGATAGCTGGGACAAGGTGGAAAATGAAAAGTTTTTGTCTTTCAGGACCAAAGATGGACAGAAGAGCTCCACTCGTTGAGATGTTTCAAGACAATATACTTCAAAGAAAGACTGGAAGAGGTTTGTGTATTTCTCTTTCTACAGTGCAGTATAATCAAACCATTCAATGAATCTGGAGGAAGTTCCGTGTGCAGTAGTTGTGAAACATCTTTCAGTGCTTATTGTGTTGTTATTTGTATCACACGCACTGAAAGATCTGAACTTTAAACTTGTGGATTTTAGAGAAAACATATGCACTGAGCTGGCTAGTATTGACAAACCAGACAGCTAGCAGTCTATTTCTCTACGAAAAAAAAAAAACCTCAGGTGTTTAACTAAGAATGCAAAATCTCTGGGATCTGGCAGCATCTGGGATCTGGCAGCATCTGGGATCTGGCAGCATCTGGGATCTGGCACCGCACGCTCAAAACATGCATTGTACTAACTGAGAAGTTCCAAAAGGCTCTGTATGAGGACCTCTGCTGCTTTGATTCTACATGCTCTCACTCAGCGTTGTCTTGTTTTGATTCATACAAATGTCATTTTATATGCAGACGACACCCGGGTTTATGTTCCCAATCAGTATTCCAGATCCTTTTTGGGAGAAATGGGCACTGAGTGCTCCAGACTGTCAGGTCCAGATTCCAGGCTAGGTATCTAAGGAGTAGAACAGGTGTATGGCAATAATTACTACATGTAAACTCTTCTGATCAAAAATATGTGTCTGCTGATTTTAGAGGTGAAGATTGTAGCTTTTTTTCCTACTGTTTTCATGATGTATATTTAATGATAAAGAATCGTCTTACGTCCAGCTGACACTCATAGAGGGTGTCGTCCAGCAGAGTGACTTTGATCTGCATGGTCTTCAAACGCCGTGGAGCTCTGGACGCTTTGGCCTCCTCCTCCTCCTCCTCTGTGGTCTTCTCCTTCTCTCCTTTATCTTCTCCTTCAGGACCAGACTCCTTTTCTTGCTCCTCATCCTTTTCCAGAGCGGTCTCCTCTTCCTTCTCACTGTTGTTCTCCTTTCCAGCTTGCTCCTCTGCTTGTTTCTTCTCTGCCTGCAGAGCCTGAAAGAGTCATGTTAGTGACAATGCTGTACTCTAATAACATTTGTAAATAATTCAGTATACTGTCTGGGAAGCAGTTTAAATGTACGTAGGTTAAGTTAAAGTAGCACTTACTCATACCTACATTAGATTTTGACTTGTATTCATATTTTATTTAAGCATTATGTTTCTTCCAGCTGAAAATACAGATGGCAACCCCTGGTACAGCCCTGCACGGTTTTTGTGTTGTAAATATATACACAAAAAGAAAGTTGAATCGCCTTATTTGATTGTCTTAGAAAAACAATGTACTTGTGATATCATTCACATATGTTATAAAGAAATAAAAGAAGAAAGAAAGTGGCAACGAATGACAGGAAACACCATTCCCCCAGGACAGCGAGAGATTTACAACTAATTGTTTTGTATATGCCTGATATTTTATTTTGCGGTTTTTATTTTATTTTTCTGTTGTTTTTTCAGGGATGGTGGATGAAAAATAGTCTTTTGTCTTTAGTCTTTTGGCTTATTCTCGTACATTTGCAGAAATGTTATGTACAGCGTCCCTGCTCAATAAACCAATGAATAAATGATACCTAGTCAAGCTAGGCCCTTCCTCACGCACACCCCGAGTACTGAGGTCACATGACACAGTAAAGCTAAGTGAACACATTGTTCACTTAGCGCGTTGCTGTTGTGGGCATAACATGAAAAATAAAACAACAAAAAAAACAAAAACAGAAACTGGCAAATAGCTGCTTCAAGCTACAAACAATAGTCCCTGTTATTAATATACTAGCGAAAGCTCCACAGATTGTAACGGTGTAAGAATGATGACTCAGTGACACAAAATTACTGATATAGCATTTAAAAATGAATAACAACAAAAAAAACAACTCTTATTCAAGCTTATCTTTGGTGTTTTTCTCCATCATATATCAGATTCCATTGAAAATGTTTTAACACACATAGTGAAGAGGTCAGCTGAATCAAAAAAATTTAAAACAAAACATTTGTCTGCACAAATTGCTGAGTCACCCAGTATACCCACACTGGATGAAACGATGGACGAAGCTTTAGGTCAAAAGACCGATTGGTCATTTGTTTTTAAGTCCATTTTTGTTCAGCACTGGGAGCCGACGGGAACCCGCCCTCCATACGTCAATCAAATTTAGCTTTGGCTACCAATTTATTCAGCAGATCCCTGCTGAAATATCTCCAGAGCTGCTGGCAGACATTTACAGCAGATTATACCATTTAACATGTTCTCAATAATGAAATCAAAAAGGGACGTCACATCTAGCCATTGGCTGAGCCGACTGTCAATCAATCATATTAGAAAGAAATGTAATGCTTATATAAACTCTCCTGGCGTGGTACAATAACATTCACCTCCCTCAGAGTTGGCACTGATGTGAAACCAACAAATTGAGACCAAAACTCCTTTTTAACCCAGGTTGTATGTATATTTCAGGTCTAAAGTTAGACAATTTTACATGGGAGTCAGTGGAGATTGACTTGCATTTGCATCAAGCCTCTAGTGGCCAGTTGAGGAACTGTAATGAATCTTAGTTCAGCATGAGATGCAGTCAGGAAGTTAAATGGTTGGTGCTTAAACAAACCAACAAACAGTTCTATTTGTGTTTAAAACAAGTTCAATAGTCAAACCATCAACACAGGTATGAGTAATGTAAATAAAAATGAACAATTTGCAATGTCTGCCTAAACATTCCTCCTAAAAAAACTAATAAAAAGATTATACGGGGCGACCTGAATTCAGAGTTGGGCTGTAGGAAGTTAAGTTTTCTTTGTTCTTCAACTATCTCAGTGACTTTTTTGTCTCTAAAGGGTGATTCTTCATAACTTCCATGTTTCTATTTAGTGCTAAGTATATAATTGGCCAGTTTGGCAGCCTCAGGATTTCATCTCTGCTTTTTCCAGATAATGTCGCCGTCGTGGTTTCATCAAATAGCAAGGTTTGGGAGGAAAGTCCCTCCTTAAGTGAGGAGCTTAAGAGAAATTCTGTCTACTGGTTGGTTTTATATTCCTACCCCCACCTATGGTTATGAATGGTGGACAGAGACCACAAGAAAGAGATCATTAATACTGCTGAAATGTGGCTCAAATGAGTTTCCTCTGCAGGGTAGCTGTACTCTCAGAGGTTGGGGAGATCGGACACAAAGAGTCCTTATAAGAAGAAGCCAGTTGAGGTGGTCCAGGCGTCCCTAGTGGACGCTTCACTGGACAGGTGTTTCTGGCATTTTCCAACCAGGAAGAGGCCAGAGCCTGGACAAGCTGGACAGATTATATCTCTAGGCTGGCTTAGGATGGATGGATGGATGGATGGATGGATGGATGGATGGATGGATGGATGGATGGATGGATGGATGGATGGATGGATGGACCTTATTAGCATCCTAATAATGCATTAATCTCATGAATCAGTACATTTCCTTCCTTGACATGATACCAAACCAAGGGGTGACACCCCCACCCCAAAGACCCAGACATTGGCTAACCTGAGCCTCTGCACTGCTGACTGAGTGCTGGTCCAGGGCAACCTCTCCCTCTATTCTCAGTTCAGGCTCTGGGTCGGCGATGGGGGCTTTGGCTTCTTCTTCATCGTCCTTGACCCTGTCTCCTCCTTCACTGTCACACTGCGAACGTCTTTTCAGGAAGGAGGAGAAAAGGCGCGAGAGGCCGCGGCCAGCTGAGTTTCGGTTGCGAGGTTGGAGCTGCTCATCCTCGGGGGAGGCGTCCTGGTCGGCTTCTTCTTGCTGCTTCGGCTTCTTCTGGTGACTTTCCACCTCGTCTGTGGTCATGGCAACACCTGCAAAGAAATACCAAGTAAGGAAACCAATCACCATAGAGATCGACAGAGTGTGCGTGGTTGAGATGAATTTTTATGTACTTCATCAGGCAAAATTACATTTTACCACAAATGTAAATCTATTGTTGACCTTAGTTAAAGAGATCAGGTCCATTCATTTTAGTTTAGTTTGGCTCATGCAAACCTAAGATGCTACGGTAAGTTACCTCTGATCAAACCTGACCAAACTTCCTAATTTCACATGTGAGCACCCACGGTAGAGGTAGATACTTTAGTTTACGTGTGATTTATCAGCATGAATATATGGTTAGTTAGGTTAGTTAGTATAAGCTTTGCTAAGGTAAAACACCTGGCTTGTGCCAACCATTGTAGACTTGTTTTTTTCTCCCTGTTTTGGATTAACCGGGGATTGCTCAAAAGATGGAGACAAGCAGAGCTCCCACAACTGGGCATCCAAACCACTTTTCGGAGACCCGTGAGTGATGTCAGCGAAGCTGAAAATGAATAATGGGTGAGGCAAGGCAGTGCTGGCTCGTAGCACTTCTATTTGCATTTTTTTGACTTGAGTTGGTAGATTTCCCCCGCTTCACTGTGATTTGTTTTCAGTGCTTCATTGTGAATAAAATATGAGTTTATGAGACTGGCATTCTGTTTAATTTTCATGTTACACGATGTACCAACCTCTTGGCTGACGTCTATGATCGGTGGGGAAGTTGTTTTTGAATCCCATCATGCTGCACCGTGTCATCATTTGGTTATTGAATAGAGCTAAATAAGCTCACAGCATAGCTTGTGTAACAGACCATTTCTGATCATTTCATTGTCAAAAACACCAAAAGAAAGAAAAACTTCAACCATTCCGAGAACATAAAAATAGAAATGGGATGACATTTCTAGAACTATTTTTATCACATCAGACTTTGATAAATAAAAATCTCCCCCCACCTAAACTATGAAAGTTCAGTTTATTTTAGTTTGTTTTTGTCTCCAGTTAGAATCAAGTTTCAGACGTGACTGTCTGCTGTTGTTGGAGGTGAATTTCCTCCAGGGATGCATTTTAACAGCAGTGAGACTAGTGAGACGAATACGGATGAACAACCATCAGAAACGACAGGAAGTCCTTAAATAGAGAATGTAGCTAGTCAACAAAGTGAGCAACCAGCTATTTGATTATTAAAGTTCTGTCTTATTTCATTTTAATGAAGTCATACATATACTTACCACTGTTCCCTTGTATCTGTGGATGTGTTGCTTTACTCTTCCTGCTGAATGTAAATGCTGAATACCACTCACACCACTGTTAGTTAGGAATTAGTTAGCATTCGGTATTGCTAACAAAATTGTAAAAATGTATAACTGAAATGTGATCAGCTCAGGTGTGAAGTGATCCCACATTCTGTCCTGGTCGGTCCAGGAGACTGCAGCCACTAGATGACACCTCTAATAGAATTGTATTAGTAATGCTAGTGTTTTAGCGTATTGAGGATACAGTAAATTCACATTTTTTAACATTCCTTTAAAGTAAACTAAACCTTATACTGTATTTTAACATGACAAGGAAAAAAAAAACCTCTGTGGTCACATTCTGCAGTCCGCTTCCTGATGTAAATGCATTTTAGCACTGAAAGCGTTTCTGTTTTGGCATTTAACAATAGGAGTTTAACACAATGAGGAAAAATGATAAAAGTAAAATTATATTTTGACTTCCTGTTTAATGTACAAAATTCATGTAATGAGAGTTAAGTTGGAGGAAGTGAGAGTGTGATTACTTTAAGGCTTTAACATTCCTTAAAATGTTAATGTCATTTTGTCATTTAACATTCCTTAAAATATAACTGAAAGTGATATTTAACATGATAAAAACTCCTTTGTGTTAACTCCAAAAAAAACTTTTCTTCACACAAAGGATTTTTTTATGTATTTAATGTGCTAGAATTTTAGAAATTACTACCATCATTTAAACATTTAACTCTTTTAATTTAACATTGAACACTAAGCTTCAGCATTTAATGCTAGCATCTTAGCATTTTTAGCATTTGGTGGTATCATTGTAGCAGGTGATCCTGCTGTTTTGGCATTTTTATGCTAGTTTAACAAATTAATTGAAGATGAAAGGACAAAAAAAATAGAAAGAAACTGAATTTAAACTATCTAAAAAAAGTCATCATTTGCACTTGAAGTGTCATCCCAGTTTTTTCTTATTTGGGGTTTGTAAAAAGCTCCCTGCAGAGACTGATGTGGACTTCATCATTCTACCTTATATTACCTTATATATTTTCATCAACTGCTACTAACAGGGAGATGTTTAGAAAGGTTGTTCCTCTCAGTGGGACTCTCAGGTTTGCTGACAGATTAGGAGTTTAAAGATGCAACAGCAGATGAAGCAGCAGGAAGCCTTAGTGCTGAGTAGACACTGGCATCACCACATAAATGCTGACAGGGAGAGAAGAAAACGATATGTGGGTTCCAGGTGAGCGTCGGAGTGTGGAAGGAAGACTAAACATAGCAGATGAGCAGATGGTCCACAACAGCAGTTTGTAGCTGGGAGTTTTATCACGTCATATGTTGTTATCCTCGTTGTTGGCTCCACCTTCCAGTTTATAACAGCATCAAATCTCAAGTTTACAGTTTCCTGCCATGAAAAACACCCCCAATGAAGAGTTCATGATCAAAGCTCTGACACTACACACAACAATTCTCCATGAAGGTTTTGATGAAAATGTGGAACAATCATTTTTATACTGCATTGTTATATCATTTGAAGAGCAGACTACAATATAGCTACCTAGCAGCAACGTATTTCATTGAGGGTGATATCAGCTCTACTACAAATTATTATAGATAGTATGTGGCATTTAAGAAGACAAAGTACATCCTAATGCACAACTGCAAATCAGAAAAGGTTGGGACGACACAGAAAATACTAATTAAATTAATGATGAAGCCCATTTCTAACAAAAAGCATTTAGAATACTAAATGAGAAGATAAGTGTCATCTGCATATAAACTGACTTTTGTATTAATTGAGATGAAAAAAAAAACGGAGTGGTACGTAAAATAGAAGAAACACAGACTCATACAGAGCCTTGGGCCAATCCTCAGTTAGTTTCCACTGTGTGATGGCTTATCCCTGATGTCTCCAAGTCCAGAGACGCCGCCTCTGGACAAGGTTAATATTGAGATTACTGTTTACACTGTGACATTTAAATTGTCATGAATGAATCATGCTTTGTACTGAAGTATTGTCAAAGTTTTCCACAGTAACCCTGGTTCATGTGGTTCTATCAGCTGTTGAGGAATGGTGGTTTGGACATCATGGTTATCTAGCTAAGATTTAATCACCTGTCCTTTAAACCTCCGCTCTATATTCCCTCTATATATATCTGTGTGAAATAAACGAGTTTTCTGTGGCGTTTAACACAAAGAAGTACATTAAATTTTCATAATTATAGAATTAGGCAATTTGCCTCCAGAGATAATCTGTCTCTCCATCCATCCATCCATCCATCCATCCATCCATCCATCCATCCATCCATCCATCCATCCATCCATCCATCCATCCATCCATCCATCCATCCATCCATCCATCCATCCATCCATCCATCCATCCATCCATCCATCCATTAACTTCAATTATTCCAGCTATTTCTGATTTTTTTGTATATTTCAAGCTTGGAGACCCATGCTTAATGGTTTCAAACTAAAACACATTTGTGACAAACAGACGTACGCATACATCTGTTTGTAGTTGTGGCTATGTGATAGCTGATATCAGAGTGCAAACTGCGAGGTTAAGCATTAAAAGCGGCTTTAAATTTAATCTGGCACTGTGGGATTAAAGGCGGCTGTGTGCAGATGTGGAGTCTGGACAAAGCTGGCTGCCCCTCCCTCCCCAGAGGCCACCATGCCAGCACAAACTCCAGAGTCAAACTCAAAACTATAAATCGACCTGACCCAGATGAATCTGAGGCAGTAGCTGGCCACAAACAACAAAAAAAGAAGAGTAGTGGCAAAACATCTGTGAGGATAGGTCATCTGCTGCTAATGAGGTCTACTGTCCCAAAAAAAGACATGTTGACTGCTCTCACAGAAAACATACAGAATACTGCTTCTATCATTTATATTAGTGACACAACTAATAATTTTGGTCTTGATTTTAGGACAAATTTTACTAAGCTGACATTTGAACCAATGTATTATGCTGTATTTAATGATTGTAAGGTTTTCACTGCAGACATTTTCCATGTACCATATTTATTATATTATAGTTTGACAAATACAGAGTGGGCTTCATTCATGAAATTATTGTAAATCTGTGAGTAGACTTGCCTCCTCACTAATAAGCTACTTGTGATTTGTAGGGATTTGATTGTAAAAACACATTAACATTCATGAATGCCAAGCAATCATAAACTGGCAGGACCTTCCTACTGATCATTAGCATAAAAAGAGAGAGACAGGAATAAAACAATGTCAGATCCTCCAACAGAGTAATTGTAGGGACCGGCGTGAGGTGACCAACGCAGGTAATGCCGTGGTGAAGTGAAAATAGTTTGACTTGAAGCTGGGTGCATGCAAACATATTGTCTATGAGTTCCACAGGGACCAGAGCTCAGACATCTGCAGCTATCAGCTCAACAGGAAATCACTGGAAGATCCTGATGGCTCTCGGCTCTTTGATGGTCTGGATGACAAGAAATGGCTTAAAACAGTGTGTCTGGAAAACTTGAAATACTGATTCCAGGTAGATGATGGACAATGAAGTTCATTTTATTCCATTTCCTAAATCAAAACAAAACAAAGCTAAACGTCTGCTTTGGAATAAATGTCCAGCTTAATGTCCAGAAGATCAACAAGGATGTCAATATTTGATCTAAAATACATCAAGGCAACAATGTTTTAACCCCAATGTTACCGAAAATTATTAGAGAGAGATGGAGAGAGATGGAGCAGGATGGAGAGAGACGGAGAGATGGAGAGAGATGGAGAGAGATGGAGAGATGGAGAGAGATGGAGCAGGATGGAGAGAGATGGAGAGATGGAGAGATGGAGAGATGGAGAGAGATGGAGCAGGATGGAAAGAGATGGAGAGATGGAGAGATGGAGAGAGATGGAGCAGGATGGAGAGACATGGAGAGAGATGGAGAGAGATGGAGAGAGATGGAGAGAGATGGAGCAGGATGGAGCAGGATGGAGAGAGATGGAGAGAGGTGGAGAGGTGGAGAGATGGAGAGAGATAGAGCAGGATGGAGAGAGATGGAGCAGGATGGAGAGAGATGGAGCAGGATGGAGAGAGGTGGAGAGATGGAGAGAGATAGAGCAGGATGGAGAGAGATGGAGCAGGATGGAGAGAGGTGGAGAGATGGAGAGAGATAGAGCAGGATGGAGAGAGATAGAGCAGGATGGAGAGAGATGGAGCAGGATGGAGAGAAATGGAGAGAGATGGAGTGAGATGGAGCGAGATGGAACAGGATGGAGAGAGATGGAGCGAGATGGAGAGAGATGGAGAGAGATGGAGCAGGATGGAGTGAGATGAAGCGAGCAACCGACAAGGTTACAGCTTTAAATCTAGTGTTAGGTAGCTAATATAGACGTCATTTAGTTCTGCAACTGCAAGTCTTCAACTTGCTGAGTAGCACAAAATGCGAAGTGCTGTAGATCTGAATTTATGCCTTTTCAAATTAAACCAATTAAAAGTAAACCAATTTGACATTACTCTGCGGTGCACGAACAATGTTGATCCTGTACATTGTCATCTGTAACCATGACAACAGTAAGACGAGGCTTCAGTAAACACTCGCCTCCAATTTAGTTTTTAGTTTTTCTACATATCCCTCCATGACACATTGAAGTCCCACCTGAATGAAAGGTGGTCCTTTTATGTCCTTGTCTAAAAACACAGACAAAACTGTAAACAAGATAGATGAGTTAGCAGCAGTAACTAAGGGGGCGGGGCTTATTGGTAAGTCATTTAGAGAGACCTTTTCATCCTGAATCAGACCTGCTTGAGACCCCCTCTATGGGGGTCAACATCATCAAACTCTGAAGCTAAGCTTGTGGTTGTTTTATATTATATCGCTGTAGCCTTTAACAAACACTTTAAGAAACAAAACCTGAAGCATAAATGTGCATCAATCCCATTAATTTAACATCTTATATCTCTAATCTAACCTTATGTTTAAAACGTGTTTTAAAGGTATCTGCACACTGTGAAAATAGTCATAGAAGGCGTTAACGTTGTAAGTCTGAGCATGAATTATTATTTATGTCATTTACTCAAGCGCTGCGTGCGCTCACTGGCAGGAGTGTTTGATCATTCCTGCGGCAGTTTGGATCTTCTATTTTCATCAATGCTGCTATCGGCTTAAACTTCACTGTTTGAACAGTTTAATCACAAATTCATACGTGACTCATTCACGTTTCATGAAAGAGTCACGTTGTGTTAATACAGTAGCTAGCTAGCTCGTAAACGCGTTATGCCGAATGTGAGTGAGCTAACAACATTCCCGTATCCGAAACCGCTCCATAATTACTATACACTCCACTGCATTCCACGGTCACCATTGTCGCCGAAGTGCCCTCAGTGTATCCCACAATGCATTGAAAAGCAGTGTGCAGCCGATGGTCAAAACAAAGCATTCAGTCATGTGACCCGGTTTTGGAGCCTGTTTTCCAGGAACACGCCCATTGCACGGTGCTCCTAGCTCCTCCAGCCAAACCCCGCCATCAGACGAGTACTGCGGGATATATTGTTTAACATGCTGACTCGACGGCCGACACTGGGTTCGTACAAACAGATGGTTGCTTTGCAAAAGGCGGTGGCATGATGGCTACACATAAAGAAGCGATAATCACTAGCCATTGGCTGAGCTGACTGCTGATCATATTAGAAAGAAATGTCATGCTTGATATGAACTGTCCTGTTGTCCTTAAACGATTGAGACCAATGGCTTTTTGAACCAGGCTGTAAATTAGTTTATTTTTACTCTAAAGTTGGGCATTTTAACATGAGGGTCAGTGGAGACTGACTCGCTTTTGGAGCCAGCCTCTAGCGGCCAGTTGAGGAACTGCAACGAAACTCACTACCACATGAAACTCAAAGCAGAAGGGAGATGGTTGGCACTTGGTCAACCATCAGACCATTGTGCACTGCGATCAAGTAGGAAAAATAAAACAAAGAAAAAAAAACAGACATGTGAATGTTTGTTATGAAACACTTACAAAATATGTACATGACCACATGATCATACACTTTACTGATTATTTACAAACTAGATTGTGGGATTAACTTGTCTTATGCAACACAATTATGAGCTGAGCTAAAACTCAGTGCAATGAAAAGATCAACATGTAAGACAGACAACATTAGTGTGATTTTATTTTATTTGAAAAGAGTCTTCACATTAGTTATAATATAGGTTTTAAGAACTCTATGCAGTAACGATTAAGATGGCAGCGGTTCAGTAATGTTTTATCTGGTTAACAGTGATGACGCAGACACAGCGCCAACAAAACACCTCAGTAGAGTCTGAAAGTTAACGTAACTGCTGAACTAGGTCTCTAGAATCAAATCCGTTCAGTGAACTAGATGGTAGTTGGTGTGGTTTCATACACGGCTCATCTCAGTTCAACGGGCTGGCAGGTCGTTATTTTCACATCCCAGAATATTCTAGTTGTTTATCTAACTACCTGACATGGCACTGCGGTGTGTTTTTGGAAACTATAACCACAAATCAGACTGTTTACTACATTGATTCAACTTTGAAGTCTGTTTGGCGCTGTCTGCCTTGTCACAGTTACATACATATTCATATAATCTGGATATAAAGCATGTCATCTAGATGTATTTCACCGATTTCAACAATAAAGTTGATAAAATCATCATAAGAAAAATCCTGGAAATTCTGCCACCAGAGCCTGGCTGCATTTGTCTATTTTCATCAGCCAACACAGATGTTTTCCAGTTGAAACTGTAGAAATACAGTACCAGACTAAAGCTGGAAACTTTTAAAAATCAATATTAATTATAATAATAATTAAATTATTTAATTTATATTTTCTTCCAGACACAAATAGGCCTCTAACCTGCTGCAATTGAAAAGAAAATATGAATACTTTAAAATATTTTTTATGAGTCTTTAACTGCTGTGAGTCCTAAATAAAAAAAATAAAAAATCGTAATCAGAAATCAGTAAAAAATAAAAAAATAAAAAAATATGCACATCTATAAACGAAATGGTAAGAAAGAGGCATTGCAAGATTAACAACAACATTATTCACACAATACCAAGAGGGAACAACATCACTAATGTCTTAGAAGAACAACTGTTGCAACATGGGAATGGTTTTAAAAGCATTTTTCCAGGAGAAAACCTCAAGTGTCTAAAAAAGAACCTGGAAGCATCTGAAAGAAGTAGCAGATCTGGAACAACGTCCTGGGCAAGTCCCCACATATAAACACATCAATGACCAAGCTTTGTCATATCTTAAATAGCTCCTCGTTCTAAAAGTAGAACAGGAGGTAGAACCTTCAGTTATCAGGTTCTTCTCCTCTGGAAGCAGCTGTCAGTTTGTGTTTGGGAAGCAGACACCCTCTCTTCCTTTAAGATTAAGTCCTAAAACATTCCTGCTTGATAACACTTGTAGTTAGGGATGGCTCAGGTGAACCTGGAACATCCCTTAGTCATGCTGCTATAGGCCTGGACTGCTAGGGGACCTCCCATGGTGCACCTCTCCTCACAACTCTATTAATGCCACTATTGTTGTTGTCATTAACCTCTGTTTCTTCTGCCCACCAGGTGTTCCTGCTCGGTTGTTGCTGCTCTCTCCTCTTCTCTGTCCTCTACGCCCCACACCAGTCCAGGCAGAGCGCCGTTCTTTTTGAGTCTGGATCTGCTAGAGGTTTTTTCCCAATAAAGGGAAGTTTTTCTTTCCATAGTCGCTTGGTGCTTGCTCAGGATGGGGATTGTAATGAAGAAAAGTTTTGACGGGATCTGTTTGTTTCCTCAAATAAGCTGTTTTTAAAAAATAGCTTTGTATTACTTGGACTCATTTGTAATGAATGAATTATATTCTTCTCGTACCTTGAGATGACATTTCTTGTATAAAGGTATAAATAAAGATAAACTAAAAATGAACTGAAATGGATAGATGAAACCACTGTGGAGTTGTCTGGTCTTAATGTCCAGCACCGTGTTAGGAGGGAGCCAAGCAGGATTTCAGCAGAAACTCTGGATATCGTCTGTGAAGATCTTTGGTGGAAGGGTGATGGTTTGGGCTTCTTCTACAGCGTCAGGACCTGGTCACCTTCCCTTTATCGAGTGGACCACAGCTCCCTCACTATTCTAGAGGAACCAGTAATAAAACTCTAAGCTGAACAATTAAACCCAGAATATGTGATAAATATTTAAAAGCAACTACCTTACCCAGTAATAGCTAAATGTTTGACTCCAATTACCAATAAAATCCTACAGAAAAAAAACACCTTAACTTTGCCCGTCCTCTGTCCAATCAGATCCACTCGGAACACTGGAAGTCTATTTGGTTTTATCTTAGATTACAATGCAGTATTGTGTTGTAACAGAGGATCCTGTTAGTGGTTCATTTGTGCTACAATTATGTGTTACTTTAATAAATGCTTCTAGTTCCAAAGGATCATTTGGACGAGCAGTATCCATACAAGATCCAAAAAAACATTTTTAAATAAACCACAACAGCAATACCTTTATTGATAGCTCAGCTACTTATCTCCAACAAAAAGACAGATGGGTCAGGAGGACCTATTAAATCCAGACTCACCTCGCCCAGATTAACTGTCATGGTCAGGTCTTTTTTTTTTTTGTTCTTTACTGTCCACATTTCTAAGTTCATTAAGTCAGATTTTTTTTTTTTATTTCTTAGCCCCCCCACAAACACAAACCCCACCCCCTCACACACACACACACACACACACACACACACACACACACACACACACACACACACACACACACACACACACACACACACACAAACCCCACAACTTTTGTTTTCCTTTACATGCACCTAGAACGCCCCATTGTAGCTCAGTTATCTTCAGCAAAATGTACATATGCTAACTAAGTTTATTCTGCAAGATACACTTGAATTTGAAGTTTAGATGAACAAGTCTAGCAGGTTTTCTTTTTGTAGTGTAGTACATAAATGGATCTCTACAGCTCTTTATGAAGGTTTTGAACTCTCCCGTCTTAATGGAGTTTTAAAAGATTGGGGGCCTCTAAACAGAATATTGCCCAGGACCCTCAGAAAGCTAGAACCAGCCCTGAGTAAAACCACAAGTGAATGTTTTTCCTGTGCAGATCATTTTATTCTTTGAGCAGAAAGATGCTGTTCTTGTTTTCAGACAGTCATGTCTCCATGGTCCTGGAAAATCAGGCAAAAACGGTTGCAGTGCATCCAAAACTGCAGCACAGGCCAGGCTTTATGAGAGGACATAGATGATGATCTTTCACCAACACAGAAATATTTTCCACTTTATTCTTTTTATAAACAGTATGTAATGTCTTTGTTTGCATAGATTTAAGGTTAGTATATATTCCCTCATTCATATCGATGTAAATCATCGCTTCATCATCAGACCTCCAATTCAGAGGTCTGATTTTTCTTTCAGGATGAAACAGAAGGTGTGAAGCTTCCTAGAAATGTGGAAAATGTCAACAAATGTCCTCTGAGAGGCTGAAAAACTCACCCGGATCATCCAGCAGAGGAAGAAACAAATCCGATGCGAGAGCAGATGTTCCGTGTTCCTCTCATCCGCAGGACACAGTGTTATAAAACCAGTAGCTTTCAACAATAATGTGTTTGGGTACCAGCAGCACCTTTGTCACTGTAACCCCAGTGCTGTCTGACAGGCGGGAGAGCTACGTCTGCATGTTGTAGCATGGCACTGCCGTATGGGGGCTGGGTTAGAAATATGTGGCCCAAACTGGGCTTTGTTTTGGTCTTTCAGTTTTCATCTGCCGTGCAAAACAATTTAAATTGTAGTTTACAAACACAGCTCATTGTAATCGGATCGCTTTCATTCCTCTTTCCAGAGTTGTTTCTGTCTATATACGGATTATACTGATGAATGGAGCCCCCGCAGCCAGCAGCGGCCCCATGACCTGTAAGGTCAGGCCAATATCCAGTATTTATGGAGAAATAAAACGAGCTGTCACCTACAGTTACTGGTAGTTTTATAGGATTACAAAGATATATGTGTTGTTTTATAAAGTCAGATTTTTTTTGGGGGGGGGGGGGTTATACAGTTTATATAGTCAGAAAATCAGATCATATTGTTATTATATTTTCTTATAGATTTGCAAGTCCATCACTTTATAAATATAAACCTTTTCTCCAAAACCTTTGTAGTTTCTAAAGTTAGAAACTGCCAATAAAGTTTTCCAATTTTGATTTTCAATGAATATTTAAAGATACTATTTCAACAGACCAATTTAAACCAACCAATACATTCTGATAAAGAAGAAGATAGTTTATGTTAAAGAGCAGATGGAAAAGGTGATTTGGTTTGTTTGACATTTAACATATTAAAATAAAATTAAGAAAATTAATTTAATATGAGTGTAAATATTATTTTAAAAATTTCTACACGGTCTAATGAAGTTTTATTAAATAGCACTGAACTGCACTAAATTGAATTGAATTGAATTGAATTGAATTGAATTGAATTGAATTGAATTGAATTGAATTGAATTGAATTGAATTGAAGATTATATTCGTGCTGGCATCGAGAAGAATCCACCGCTCAAACACAGAAGTGAAGGGTTTTAGTTTCCATGGTGCCTGTCACAGTTTCTCCTTTTCTTCTCTAGTCATTGTCCTAGTCATAATGAACTGTCCTAAGAAGTTAAATGTTTTGATAGTTTATTAGGTTTAATAAAAAAGTTCAAAGTATGCAGAAGTAAGTGCAGTAATTCAAAAATATCTGAAAAACATTTCTGAATAAATTGTGTGTCACAACTCCTACTGCAGGATGTTGTATTTATTTTCTAAGCCTTAACAGAGAGGGGAGGAGGTGATGAGACATTTATCCCCATGGCAACTGTCTCCATGAGCATGTGTACCACCCCTCCCCTCTGCTCACTGACTTCGTTCTTCTGGTACAGTCAAGTGGCATCCTTTCAACTTGGGTTGAGGCAGAGCTAAGATTTGTTGCAAAAAAACTGTTTCGGTCTCAAACATTTGATTTTACATCCATGACAACACTGAGGACGGTGAATGTTTTCGTACCGCACCAGGAAAAACAACAATAACAATAAAGCCAACGGGTAGCGGTTATCACGTCTTCATCCATAATCATCATGCTTCACAAAGTATTCAGTAGTTTGTACTGACACCGCATCTGATAAACGCAGCAGGGATTTTGGATTTCGCCATCAATTCAACACTGCAAACAGGTGATTCTGCTGTCAGCGTCTGCCCGCTGTTCTGCCACCATTTCAGTGGAGATCAACTGAACCTGACCTGACCTGACATACGGTGGGCCTGCTCCTGTCAGCGTCCAGAGCAACGTGGCTGTACTGTGTTCGCCCAAAAACAGGCTTCAAAACCGCTTTTCAGAGACCAACGAGTCACGTGACAGTTTATGGGTATGCCGGGCGACTCAGCAAATTAGAAGTTAGAAAGCTGCCCTCAAACAAACCGTAGCTGTTAAGCAACAGAAACACGTATTAAAACAAAGTTTGAATCATGAGTGGCGACATCCTTTGAGAATACACAAGTGTACTTTTACCATGGTGCTGTGGCCTGTTTGTACGTCTGTGAAACTCATAAAAGGCAAAATCTCAAAGATTGTAAACTGGATGGAAAAACAGATCCATGGTGGTGTCCAAACTGTGTCGTATTTAAAGTTTTGGTGGGACATTTTTCTATGAAATAGAAGACAGAATAAAAGTAAAGTTAGAAAAGTTTGCACTGCAAAAACAGCCCCTCTAGAAATAAGCATAATATTCCATAAATCTAGTCAAAAATGTACTTATTTTAAGCAAAAATATCTTTGATCGTGGGGTAAGAATTTTTTTTTGACTAGAATTCTTAAAACTAGAAAACTAGTCTAATATATAAGTAGTCTTCTAATTTTCTTACTTAGAAATCATTTTTTGCAGCGTGAAAAGTAAGGTGTGCTCGGTGCCTTGTATTGGCACCTTTTATAATAAAGAAAGGAAACAAAATCACTATATTGCGAATCCAGACTCCGTTGCATTCACTTGAGTCATTTGTCAGATTTATTTTGGCTCGATTTGTTTGGACTTGTTTGTATAAAACCTGAAGATGAGTGGAGCTGCGTCACAGTGTGACATCTTACCTGTGTGACCTGTGTCTCTTAAAACAACTAAACCGAGAACGACACCATCTGACATAAATACAGCACACACAGAGGAAATGGAAGCACACGATGACTGGTTAGGTAAACGAAGTCATGAACGCTCGTGGGACATAAACCAGGCATCAACCATCACTTCCAGCCCGTCTCGTGCAGAACTAAGATTCATTGGCGGTCGTCAACTGGCCGATAGAGGCGGGCTCCAAAAGCCAGTCAGTATGTATTAACTCCCATGTGAAAACGTTTACAGCCTGGTTGATTTCACATCCATGACAACTCTGGGGAGGGTGAATTTTTTGGTACCTTGGCAGGAGAGTTTATGTAAGGCATTACATTTATTTCTAATATGATTGATTGACAGTGGGCTCAGCCAATGGCCAGCCGTTATCCCTGCCTCATCAGGAACAGACCTTTCTTTGAAGTCCAAAGCTTGTGCTGTCAGAGGCTTTGAGCTTCACAAACGTTTGCAGCTACACGTCATCGTGGCCTTCTTCAGCTGATCTGGACTTCTTCTTTTGAAAATGTTACTGACATGTGCATTTGCACGTGGATTACAAGTGTCTCATGACCTCGGGGTAGGTCATTTGTGGTGAAACTTTTTACTTTATAAATCACAGACGAGGCAAATTCTCACTAGATTTAAATTACAGAGGTCGTCTGTAGTTATTACAAATTACCGCATTCCTCACATAATTTTAACTCAGTGCTGGTGGGCCATTTATCAGCTTGCAAATTTGTAAGGAAGTTGTTTTTGGAGGGAAATTCAGAAATTCTTGATTTAAATAATTATAAATTTAAAAGAAAAATAACCTCTAGCCATCCCATCCAGTCAGATTTCTCCCCCGAATATGCTATCCTGCCAGGTAACTTTTTAAAATTTATTTAAAAGATAAATCATTGATTACTTTTCCTTCAAAGGTGATTTTTTTTCTTACAAAGTGTGATTTATGAACTGATAAATGTAGGGTTTTATTTCCACACATACATTTGTGAGTTTATGAAGTCAGAAACAAACAAAAATCCCTGCGATTTTTCTTTGATCATTTATGTGACAAAGAAACCATCAACAACAGAAGAACTGATGTAAACAGCAGAAAAGACGAGACCCGCAGCCTGTAAGGCAGCGAGCAGGGATGGACAGACCTGACACACCCAGTGGCCCCCCTCTCTGAAGGAGGGCTGCGATTTGAATGCAATGAGACGATTGTATTTGTGGAAGTGGCCAATGAGAGCCCAGCAGGCAGCAGGCTCGTCCAATCCCAGCTCAGAAAGCTCCGGCTCGAGCGGAGCTCCAACATCAGTCACCAAGCATCCTGAGCCTGAGAAAACCTGCATCCATTTTCACTCAGGGGGAGGAAAGACGAAGGAACGAAGTCCTCTGAGCTGAGTCAGGACAGATTCAGTTCCTGGTTTTCTGATGTAACATGAACGTTTTATCGAGTGTCGAGGGCTTTGTGAATACAGTTAAATCTAAAACATAGGTGGAAGTAGAGCCGTATGGGTTTTAAATGTGGTTAAATCTTTCCCCGTGTCATATTGACTACATCATTAAAGTGTCATGAACCACAATCTCTCACATTTGTAGAAGATCCTAATCAGCCCTTTTCAAATGTTGGCCAAGTGATGCTTAGGTAACGCCTACAACTGAAGCTACGCATAAGACAACCAAATTTGAGCTTTTTTGTTTAATCAGCTTTTTATACATTTATATTGGAGTTGTGTCCCTGTAAATTACATTTTATGAAAGTTTATATTTTTCACAGAATGTTGTCCTGATTGTCGGTACCAAGGTTCATTAACTGGAACATTACAAAACCATCACAAGATCAGAGCTAGTTCTGACTGATTTCAGAGGTTCCGGTTGGCCAACGGAGAACCTCTCTGGCTACACGGCCGTTTTCCGCCCGTAAAGGTTCCTGAAGGCCGTTTTTACAGCGCCGTTCCTGGTGATGGAGAGACGCACAAATAGCCCGGCCCTAAAAAATCTACCCACAACTCCCACTAGTGGAACTGCGCCTATTGATGCAAAGGGCTACTAGATGCCAGCTATGTGCTGATTTGACACTCGTTTTGCAACTGCAAAAATATAAAAGGGCAACTGAGAAAAATGGTTTATAAATTGTTTTATAACTAATGTCCAAATCTAATCTGTTGGTTTGTTTTTTAATGTAACAGATAAGTGCATCACCTCAGATCATCTGAAAGTGTTTGAACTCCGCCATCATGCTGCAGTTTTACTGAGGCGGGGGCCCCAAACAGAAATTTACCCAGCATCCCCAGAGAGCTAGAACACGGCCCTGCACAAGATACAAAGACAAAGAGTTTTTAGGCTCCACCCACATGTTTGATTGGCACATTATTATGAAACAGATCGTCCACATTTTCATTTATCCATGGACCACGCATCATGAATACCAACTTCTATTGCTTTATTGGCTTCAGATTAGTTTGTTTTACTTTTAGCTTTGTGAAAATGGCATGAGCATGTTTTTTGTTTTTTTGTCTAAATCAGGGGGAACCGGTCCGATTATTTCAGAAGCTCAACACAAACCGCCACCTGGAGACAATTCAACATAATTACAATGGTTTATAAATAATGAAGAGCTTTTGCTGATCATAAAACATCTGAAATGTCTTTTTATAATTCTCAGATGTGACACATTTTAAGTTTTAGACTATTAACTGTTTGCCTTATCTACCACTGCTAATAATTTATTTTTATCACAATTCTTTTTTAGATTTTCAAAATGTATGAATACTCCAAACAGAGAGTGAAGCTTTACTTTAGCAGTCTGCAATATTGGGGTTAAATGATTGGAAAAAATAAAAATACTGTCACCACAAAAGACCTGCAAGCTCAAATCTGTGCAGCATCAACATACATGGATGTAGTTTTCCAAGGATCAAGTGAATAGCCTATAATTGCCATAACTAAGCAGCTCTGAACGCAGCAGTGCCAGACAATCATCAGAGCTTCTCCAACATTCAGCAGACACTCCCACCCCCACCGGTTTACAAAAGGACACCCTCCCAGACCCCTCCCCCAACACCAGCACCCAAACCCCCAACCTCCCGATGTTTGGAGCAGGTGCTACTATAGAGTGACCTTTAAAAAAAACAGATTTTATTCACAATAGAAGATAGAAAATACAATAAATGTTAAGAGAGGGACATTTTACCGTTTCACAAAAATTATTAGTTCATTGGGAATTTGATGGCAGCAACATGTTTGAAAAAGTTAGGACATAAGCAAAAACAAAAAGAAGATTAAAAAACAAGTGGTACTAAAAAAAATAACAGGGGAGATATCTTACTGTCAATTAGGTAAATTGGCAATTTTTATATAATATTAGCAAAAGATTTCAAAAGCCTAAAGAAATCTGTGCGTTTCAACAAGGGTCAGCATTCAAATCAATACTACAGCATCCTCAGTCAGTATGAAGAACTGGACAGACCCCAGTGACGTTCTTCTGAAGCTTCTTCTTAGTCACCTTGTTGACAGGAACCGACGAGGCCTACTGGTTCATTCATGAATGGAGTGATGGGCACAACGAGCAGTCTGAAGCCAGCCGGAACACTCCCACCCTAGTTCACTTCAGACTAGTTCAGTTCAGACTAGTTCACTTCAGACTAGTTCACTTCAGACTAGTTGAGTTCAGACTAGTTGAGTTCAGACTAGTTCAGTTCAGACCAGTTCACTTCAGACTAGTTGAGTTCAGACTAGTTCAGTTCAGACTAGTTCACTTCAGTTACGACAGAAACGCTGTTTTAACTAGGTTGGCTTAGCCTATGCTAATCTTTGATGTTCAAATGTTCCTTTCCATTAATTCTGATCAAATCTGTTGAAACATTCTAATTTCAAATGTTGCTTCTGACACATCCGAGTGCTGGACGCTGGAACCAGGACTAATGGAGCTGCTATGGGACCCATCGTTGCTCGGCCCACTGCTCGGCCAGTCAGCTTTCACAGAAAATACAAGAAACAAGAGGTTTTGTCGTGAGCACTCATGCTTGCTGTAGCTCAGACAGCCCTCCTTTTTAGATGTCGTTAGGTAGGGGTGTGGTCAGTCAACTTGAATGTGTCATGAATGTTGTGGTTTATATTTAATGTTAATATAATTTTACCTGATCAGGTGAGGCTAAAAATTCACCCCTCATACAATATCAGCAGAGGAACTGCAGCACTGGATCCAGCCCCTAGAGGTAAGTGGAGGAACTGTAGGTCTGGATCCAGGCCCTAGAGGTAAATGGAGGAACTGCAGCTCTGGATCCAGACCATAGAGGTAAGTGGAGGAACTGCAACTCTGGATCCAGACCCTAGAGGTAAGTGGAGGAGCTGTAGGTCTGGATCCAGGCCCTAGAGGTAAGTGGAGGAACTGCAGCTCTGGATCCAGCCCCTAGAGGTAAGTAGAGGAACTGTAGCTCTGGATCCAGACCATAGAGGTAAGTGGAGGAACTGTAGCTCTGGATCCAGACCCTAGAGGTAAGTGGAGGTACTGCAACTCTGGATCCAGACCCTAGAGATAAGTGGTGGAACTGTAGCTCTGGATCCAGGCCCTAGAGGTAAGTGGAGAAACTGTAGCTCTGGATCCAGCACCCTAGAGGTAAGTGGAGAAGCTGCAGCTCTGGATCCAGACCCTAGAGGTAAGTGGAAAAGTTGTAGGTCTGGATCCAGACCCTAGAGGTAAGTGGAGGAACTGCAACTCTGGATCCAGACCCTAGGGGTAAGTGGAAAAGTTGTAGGTCTGGATCCAGACCCTAGAGGTAAGTGGAGGAACTGCAACTCTGGATCCAGACCCTAGTGGAAAGTGGAAAAGTTGTAGGTCTGGATCCAGACCCTAGAGGTAAGTGGAGGAACTGAAACTCTGGATCCACACCCTAGAGGTAAGTGGAGGAACTGAAACTCTAGATCCAGACCCTAGAGGTAAGTGGAGGAACTGCAACACTGGATCCAGACCCTAGGGGTAAGTGGAAAAGTTGTAGGTCTGGATCCAGACCCTAGAGGTAAGTGGTGGAACTGCAACTCTGGATCCAGACCCTAGAGGTAGGTAGAGGAACTGCAGCTCTGGATCCAGACCCTAGAGGTAAGTGGAGGAACTGCAACTCTGGATCCAGACCCTAGAGTCAAGTGGAGGAGCTGTAGGTCTGGATCCAGACCCTAGAGGTAACTGGAGGAGCTGCAGCTCTGGATACAGATCCTAGAGGCAAGTAGAGAAACTTCAAGTCTTGAGCTTGACCCTAGAGGTAAGTGGAGGAACTGCAGCCCTGGATCCAGACCCTAGAGGTCAGTAGAGGAACCGTGGGTCTGGCGAGGTGGTCTTAGAACCAATGATGTGCTCAGCTCTCTTCACAAACCTCCGGAGAGATGTCCTGTCAGCAGCAGAGAAGCTGCTGTACCAAGAGGTGATTGAGCCAGTCAGAACACTCAGTGGTGCATCTGTAGAAGGTGTGGAATGTGTGGTGTGTTGTGGAATGTCCTGAGTTTCCTCAGGAAGAAAAGTCTCTTATCGACAGTTTTGACTGGTCCAGTGGTGTATGTGATTCACGAGAGGTCCTCATGAGTGATTTGAAGACACGAGTAATGTGCACACCTAGGAGTTAGAAGGAAGCCATCCTCTCCACCTCCAACCCTCCCATATTGGGGAGTGGTCCCTCCTGTCCCACTTCTTGAAGTCTATAACCATTTCCTTTGTTGATATGAGACCCAGGATGGTGATGTCATTTGAAAACTTAAGGATGGTATGAGAGCTGATTGTTGCTATATAGTCATAGGTCATCAGGTCATAGAGGAGGGTGCTGAGAAGATCATCCTGTCTTCACATCATCCTAGCTGCTGTAAACACTGCTCTCCTCCCTGGATCAACATTTGATGATGATGATAATCCATCCACAGTCAGAGGCCACCTGTCCATCTGTTTCTGTTCTCTGCCTCCCTCTGCTGGTCTCTGCTGGTCTCTACCTCCCTCTGCTGGTCTCTGCTGGTCTCTACCTCCCTCTGCTGGTCTCTGCTGGTCTCTACCTCCCTCTGCTGGTCTCTGCTGGTCTCTACCTCCCTCTGCTGGTCTCTGCTGGTCTCTACCTCCCTCTGCTGGTCTCTGCTGGTCTCTACCTCCCTCTGCTGGTCTCTGCTGGTCTTTACCTCCCTCTGCTGGTCTCTGCTGGTCTCTACCTCCCTCTGCTGGTCTCTGCTGGTCTCTACCTCCCTCTGCTGGTCTCTGCTGGTCTCTACCTCCCTCTGCTGGTCTCTGCTGGTCTCTACCTCCCTCTGCTGGTCTCTGCTGGTATCTCCTCTGGTAGACCTAACATGTCAAAGACTTGACTAAACGTGACACGAGAGCTCCAGGACGTCCTGTGTTGCAGCATGAAGCAGTTTGGGTGGACCTCATGTGAAAAGGAGCAGTTGAGCTTTTAGTCTGAAGGATCTCACCAGACATACAAGAACTTTCATGCCTGATCTCTGAACATGAATTAGGTTTTCAGACAAACAAGCCAGTCTGACTTTAAACTACTAGTGTTGCCTTTTCCTGAATCTCACATTCAGGTTCCAGCGTAAACAGGGAGCACAAGTAAATACAAGTTTCTCCATATTTCTTTATTTTCATTCTGTTTGGTCGGTGATGTAACGTTATCTGGGGGAACTAAATCTATTTAATAACACAGAGATCACGTCTCTCCAGTTTTAGCTTCCCTGCATTGGTTCCTCGGAAAAATTTACAATCCAATTCAACATTTTATTACTTGCATATAAAGTCCAAAATGGCCTAGCGCCGCGATATTTGTAAGACCTGATAGTACCGTACGTTCCTAACAGAGTTCTCCGTTCTCAGGGTGCAGGTTTACTCGTAGTTCCTAGAAGATCCAGATGTAGATCTGGAGGACGGGTCTTCTGCTATCAGGAACCATCACTACGGAACCAACTTCCAGTTTGGGTGAAGGAGGCTGACACCACCTCCACCTTTAAAACCAAACTTCAAACATTTCTGTTTAATAAAGCATATACTTAGTACTTTAATGTGTTAGGACCAGTAGTCACAGCTGCAGCTGCAGGACCAGACTGGAGCAGCTGGTCTTCAACAGCTTCATCCTGGATCTGCTGCTGTAGACCTGCTGCAGGGGGACCCCAACATGATCCACTGACCTGCAGTCCCACCTCTGACCACCTCAGTGTCTGCTGTCTACACCTGTTTATATAGTCGTCTCTGTAGATCACCAACTAACCAGGTATCAGTCATATTGTATCTGGTCTTTTGTACGTTTGATGATGTGTGTCTCCTCTCTGCTCCTCATCCTCTCTTTCTGATCTCCCTTTTCCTGGTCTACCCGGCTGGCCTTCGATAGAAGGGTGCCCCCTTACCTTACCGCCATTCGGATCTAATTCATCTGTACTCGTCAAGGGGTGTTTTCACACTGGAACTTTTTAGGTTTTCCCAAAGGAACTCTGGTAATGACTGGAACTCACATGGGTCAGTGAGAATACAGCAACTGCAGTCTGGTGCTCACAATAAAACGACTGTTGAGACAAAACTCAGTACTTTTGTGGCTTCACCTCCTCGATTTGACCCACAGGCTGTAAAACTGCTGGACAGATGTCCTCTGCAGGTTGTCTGAAGGGTGGTTTTGAAGACTCTTTTTCCCTTTTACCTAACCCTGACCCATGTGACCCCTGACCCAAATGGACGGGACAAACACGCCCACCTTATGTCAATCAAAATTAGCATGGAGCTCAGCTCTTTTAGGTGATCCATGCTGGACATTTGCAGTATAAGATTCACATCCAAACATCAATTTAGTGGTGAAATCAGAAATGATTGATGATGTTGCATTGCAATAACTGATGGCATCAAAAATGGCTACTACTGGCTGTAATCTGACTATCAAACATCTACATCCTGTAAAAATATATTGCTTTATTAAAACCCACCTGAAATACTACAAAAAGCCCTGCAATGTTGTTCGTGCCTTTTTAGTTGCTGAAAGTTACTCTTTGTGTACTCATCCATCCATCCATCCATCCTCTTCCGCTTGTCCTGGTCAGGTCAGCAGTAGTCTAAGCAGGGAAGCCCACACATCTCTCTCCCTGCCCACTTCATTGAGCTGACCTGGGAGGATCCCAAGGCGTTCCCAGGCCAGCTGAGTGGCAGAGTCCCTGCAGCATCTCTTGGGTCTTTCCCCGGGTCTCTTTCCAGTGAGACATGTCCAGAAAACCTCACTGCAGAGGTGTCCGGAAAGCATCCTCATCTGGCACCTCTTGATGCGGAGAAGCAGGGAGTCTATTCCGAGTTCCTCCCGGACGACTGAACTTTTCCTCAAATCTCTAAAGCCTAATTAATCCCTCTCCAACAAATTGATGGTGTCGTGATGCACAGCCTCTCTGTCGTTGTCAGTACTCCTGAAAAGACCTCACCGGCGAGGCTGAAGAGTGTGATCCCTCTGTACTTGGAGCACACCCTCCAGCACCCCTTTATAAAGAGGAGGCTCACTATGTCGGGTTTTTGCCTCAGCGAACATGGAATTCACATTCCGCTTGTTCTGCCGGTACCCATCAGCTGCCTCTGGAGTCCCACAGGCCCAAAGCTGACAGGACTCCTCCTTCAGCTTGACGGCGTCCCCAACCGCTGCAGTCCAGCAGCATGCTCGGGGATTACCGCCACCGACCACCTCATGGCTACAGCTCTGGTCAGCTGCCTCGACGTTCCTCGCCTCCCTAAAGCTCACTCTGACAGGGGAGTCTGCCAGACGTTCCGAGCAGACGCTCACACTAGGTCTGGGTCTCCCAGGTCTGACTGGCAGCCTCCCCCACCATCAGCACCAACGCACCACCAGGTCGTGATCAGCCAGAGTGTCATGTGACACACATCACCCCCCCACCACCGATCGTAATGATGAATGTGCGGTTGAGGAAAGATGAAACATCCAGCAGTGTTGTGCCGAGAACATTTATTATACATTCCGAGTCACAGAAATCATCTTAAAATGCTTTATTTGCAGACTGCTCTTCCCGTTCAGTTTTTCTACAGAACACTTGGACGTGGATGTGAATCATACTGGTGTGTTACTGGTTCAGCTTTCATTTACAACATGTTCCATAAGACATAAAAATGACAGATTACCTGAACAGGATGGTTTTTGTTTTTTTTAGTCATTCCAACCACATTTTTATATTTGAAATACAGTGACAGCTAGTGTTAGTGCAGTAAATAAGACAAGACTAAAATGAAGGAATCCCAGGAATTAGACCGCTTCCCGACAGCCCCTCAGTCCTCCGTGTCCTCATCAATAACAGTTAAAGCTCAGCCATTTGTTCGTTGATCAGCCGTTGAGTTCTTGTGATTCTGGGCAGGTGTTTATGTGGGAGAGGGCGGGGCAGAGGGCGGGGCAGAGGGGTAAAACGGAGCGCTGACACGCCAGCGGGGACATCGGCTCACTTCAAGGTATAATAGATGATGAGGATGAGAATAACAAGGGCGATGGAGCACACCAGAGCCAGGATGCACATCTTCTTACGGGACTTTTGCTGTGATTCAGACAGCAGGTTACTGGTTATTGATTACTGACAGGAAGCGAGAGGCGGCTGTGAACGTGACTGGTCGGGGCTCACCTGGTAGTACGCCGCTCTCTGAAGCTGCTCCGCTCCTCGTTCTACGTGAACCTCAGCGTTCTCCACGTTAGCCTCAATGCTATCTGCAGCACAAGACACAACGCACGTCAGCCAGGAAACAATCTGAATCGTGTCTCTTTTTATAACCTGGTGACTCTCTGCATCCGCTTTCACCAGGAAGCTTTTTACCGTTTCAGGTAGTTTTTCAGGTAGTTCAAAGACTTTAGGATGATCTGTGGTGATCAGTTAATCCGTTACATTTTAAGAAGAAAACAGGCCACATTTACATCTACTGGAATAACGGCAGCAGCAACACTCACCGATCATCTCTCCCTGGTCGTGAATCATAACTGCCAGGTCCTTAAAGATCTGGTTTACATCCATGATGTCGGACTGAAATGAACAAACAGATGGAATGAGGTGAACACAGGCGTGTGGAGTCCAAAGACAGCAGCCCAGGAGATGGTCCTCCTGTGTGTTGTGATACGAGTGGACGTTTCATATGTCGACAGCTCACCTCCAGCTGTCTGATGTTGGTTTCTCGCTCCTTGATGAGCTCCAGGTCCTCCTCGGTGATGGCCACTTCTTCTGTCTGGGAGGTCATCTGACCCCAGTCATCTTGGCTTTTCACAAACACAACAAAGCAAAAACACCAAAATTAGAAACTTCTTATTGAGCACCGACCTAACTGGCATCAGCGATATGGCTGTAAATGAAGGGGCGTGCCCTGCAACGATACCTGAGCACTGTACGATGGGGTTAGGCTTTACAGCAGTTTAGTCCAGCAGCGGACTTTAAATAGTTAGAAACTAGTTTATAGCTCTTTACAGTTAAATGTGATGCAACAGTTTGCCTCGATTAGACCACTGCTGATGTCCTTCCTTCTTGGCATTGTATTTACCCTCCACTGTTTTGCTTTTTTAAGAAGTAACAATAAGTTCATAATAGTTTGCAACAGGTGTCCCTATGCAGTCATTGCAGGGGTTTGCTACCACATTGTGAGGCAACATTTATTGAAACAACTACTTATGTCTTATTATATATAATATATATTGTGTTAAACTTAAAATGTTGGGTCTCAGTTACCCATGTCAAAGCTCCACATGAATCACGAATGACGGTCACTTACTTATCGAAAGAGACAAGTTTTTCATCCCGAAAATTGTCTTCGGTCTAAAAGAGAAAACAAAAACAATTGCTGAGTCAACATGATTCATTAATGAGTGCAAATATATATTTCAATAAAATTCATTCAATTTGTTTTTTAACGATTGCTCACAGACGAGCACCAGCTCTCCACCACCATTCAGGATAAAAGCATAACTCTGCACCAAAACATATTTAAACATATTTTTTCACAGCATCATTTAAATACTGTGAAAAAGAGAATGAATTAATAAATAAGTACAATAAAAATCATATGGGTAATCCTAAGTACCCTCATGATTCAACAACATCTAATCCACCTCTATCTCACCATCAACCATAGTTTCTAGATTGTTTTATAACTCTTTTCTAGGCTAATGTGCAGCAACAGTTGCTTCTCTCAGAGGATTGCTGATGTCTTTCCCTATTTGCATTGTGTTAACACACACCTGAATGTTCCAGATGTGTGAATGATCAAAGTGAATGATCAGAGGTCTGTGCACCTGCTGATGATCAGTTCATCCTGGCTGCATCTTACCTCTTTAAATCCATCGTTACTATTAAAAGGATGGTAGTATTGCCCACATTTCTTTGTCAGTGATTGGAATTTTATTTCTTTGTTTTTCTGGAAAACCTGACCTCGTGATGCGCTGGACTTACTGATAGGCGGGACCCAGCTCTCGCTCTGGCTATCGACTCCCGCTCCTTCTCCGCCGCTCGCCGCTGGACCGCCTGGAAGTTGTTGAGAGCTGCGGAGAAGTCGTTCATGAGCCGGTCCCTCTGGATCTTCTGCTGCCTCTGGATGCAACAACACGAGGATGAATTTATTAGTTCACGTTCAAGAACAGAAAACATTTAACTGACATCAGTTAAATTTAACCACATCTTAAATAAAATGAGTTTGTTTTGGATTTGACGGCCGCAGCACGTCTCAAACTTGTTCAAAATAAACGCAGCAAACCGCAGCAGGCAGAAGTTACATCCAGCGGAGTTTTCTGCTGAGGTTCCTCCACCTCCTTCCTCTGACAGGTCAAAGTCTTGTTTTCTGTCACCTTAAATCTTTAACGACGTCACAACATGCAGCAGCTCTGGAACCGCAGTCATGACCAGATAAATTAACACCATCAGTGCTGCGTATCTGTCTGGATGCAAACACTCGTATCCCAACTGGAAAAACTCATTTATAAACTCACAAATTTATAAGAAGAAACTCAAACTGCGTTGCTTTGAACTTGTAGATTTGTGAGAAAAATCAGAAACTGTAACTTCATGAAATTATTTATTTAGGAGTACAAAAAAAAACCCTCTTAATTTATGAACTTCCACAATTAAAAGAAACGGAAGCAAAAATCACTTCATAAGAGTTTTATTATGTTTTAACTTTCCATTTACAAATCTAGTTACTTGTAGTTTTGAGTATGGATTCACTTGTTTTTATTAGTTTTAATATCCAAAGCTTTGTTTTAGTTTAGTTTTTGTATCAGTTTTAATGTTAGTTTTATTTTTTTTTCAGTTTGAGGTTTGAGAATTTCAAAAAGTCCTTTCTAAATGTAAGAGGACAACAAAAAATATCTGCAACTCAAACACAGAAGACAGCAGTTTAGTCTGACTAATTTAATTAAAGTAGTAATCTGATATTTCAGTTTCTTTCATAAATTTACTTGGACTGGATGAAGGTACATTTTCAGAACCGTTTTTAACTCTGCGCTGCCCCCAAGTGGTGACTCTGCTCCCTGAACCGGTTTAAGTCCTCAGAGATGAACCAACGAATCCTGGTCAACACCTACCTGCTCTGAAGGTGATGGGGATAAAGGGATGGAGCCCAACTCTTTCAGGTGTTTGTTGGTTTCTTTGGCGAGCTGATTTGTGTAGTGTTGGATCTGCTGCCTGGAACAAACACAAACATGTTCAAGAGGACTGCAGACAGCCTGGTGAACCTGGTGAGCCTGGTTCGTCGGTCAAGCAGTCAGACCATGTGGAAGGAAGCAGATGTTACTGCAGATGTGCTGGTACGTACAGACGGTCCTGAAGCTCGCTGGTGTCCTGACTGGTCCCCAGCTGGTTCACCAAAGTCTTGATCTGCGCAGCTGTCGGGAGAACACAGTCAACGTTTAAACCCTGGATTTTACAGGTCAGCAGAGCTACGGCTGCAGGATTCCAGGAATTCCCAGAGATGGAAACTTTCCTTGGGGAGTACGGGAATGAACCAGAACTTTCTGAAGTTCAGGTTCGTCTGGAACAGGAAACTGAAATAAAAGCAGGAAAACATCTTCCGGTGGATTCGTGGTTCAACAACCAGGTTTTCTGTAAACGTCTACCCTGTACTTTCCTCCATCTCCCGCACAGATCATTTCCAGAATCTTCCACACCAGACCGGAACCGTCGAAGATGCAGAGTCCGACTTCCCCCAGAGCTCATCTGGACTGTTTCTGTTCTTCGGTCCAACAAAAGGTGTAAACTTTTTGAAACCTTCCAGAACATCCCAGTTGTTGGATTAGAGTTTCTTTTTTTTAAACTTTTTTAATGATTAACTCCTATAAAACATCCAAGATAAACCACTTGATTCCCAAATTTTAAAACTCCTCAGTTCAACCTCAACCTAGTTTCTGAAACTTTTACAGAATTTTACTGGAAATGTTCTGCTCTTTTGGAAATCATGACGCCTCATCCCACAAGAACCGAACCGGAGCAGAATCTGGACCACAGCAGCGTAGCTGCGTCCAAATACACACCTTCAACAAAAAAATGCAAACCGTGTTTTGAACCCTGTTAAATTCTCTTTTTTCTATTTTTTATTTTTTATTTTGTGTGAATAAAATGTGATGAGCTCGTCCCCTAATTCAACAACTGCCCACCCAAAACACAACGCGTTTGTGCTGATTAATATCAAACCTCGCTGGAGCAACAAAGCTGGTGAACCTTCTTTGGCAGCTGAAACTTCTAAAAGCTCTTCAGTAACTCTGGACCAGTGAAGAAAGGCCAAATCATGATGTTCCCTCCACCATGCCTCACTGGATAAACCACCCTGACTGTTCAGACTCATGAACAGAGGTGATTCCAGTTCCGGTTTTGTCTTCAACTCCTCAGCTGTTCCTTGTGTGTTCTTCTCGTCCTCACAGAGAGTTCTGCAGTGTCTTTAGTCTTCTTGGGTGGACGTCCACTTCTACGAAAGTAGCCACAGGGCTAAACCGTCTCCATTTCTCCACAGTTACTAGTCTATGGGTTCACCCTGCCAAAACCAAAACATCATCTCTGTGGTGAAGCACGGTGGAGGGAGCATCATGATTCATCGATCTAAAGCTACTGAAAGCACTGGACTGAACTCAACGCTGCCAAAGGAGGTTTAATTCCAAGGGTGCACTTACTTTTTCCTCAAGCGCTGTTAATATTTAACAGGTGGAGTAAACAAATGGATGAAAGATGATAAACGTTTGTGTGTTGCCAACTTAAGAACATTGTGTTTTTCTGTTATTGTGACTTAGAGATCAAATCACATTTTCAGAAGAATTAAAGCAGAAAACAAGTTAATTCAGAGGGGTTCACATACTTTTTCTTCCCACTTTACATATGAAAAGATTACAGCCTACAACAGTGCCTAAATTAGCTGTAATAAAAAAGCTGATAACTTCATGAAGCTCAGCACAGATGTTTACAATCCTTCTGTGTTTAAACACTAAACTCTGATGTTGTATGCTCCGGAGCGCCGTCACATGACCCGTTCTGGGGGTCTTATGACTGTGGTGTGGTTCAAACTAAAGCAGAGATACAAGTGAAGGCACGTACTGTTCTGTGTGATCTTCTGGATGTTGGAGCTGCAGGTCTGAATCAGTGAGCCGAAGTCCTTTGGGACCGGACGAAACTCTGCTTTACCGAAAGACATGTTTGCAGCTCAAATGTTCAACTCTCACTGCAGACAAACAGAAAAAAAGGCAAATGTGATCATTTTATTTGACTAAATTACAGAATATGTGCAAAAAACGACATCATATACTTAGGTTCCTCCTTCAACGAGTCCATGCATGTCATCAACATCAGTCTTTCACATGTGTAATTCAATTGGCCGTCTACTACATTTCTGATCTTTCCCTGAAGCGGCTCATTAGATGTTTGCGTGCGCGTTGTAGGATGAAATTGAATGTTTTTCCACAGAAGGTCGTACCGATTGTCAGTATCAACTTTTGTTAAGTTTGAATTACATCACCAAACAAGCCAAGGAAGAATTGTAGGCCACTCCCACAAAACGATCAATCAAACGTCCTTTAACCACTTTTATTACAATGTCATGTAGATTACGTTTCCACATTTCATGAAACCTGTATTAACAACATCAGACTGGTTACTTTTTCATTTAGTTTTTTTTAATCAGGATTTTGCACAGTCGAGAATTCGTAGGTTTTTCATAGAAATTATCATAATTTGTTTTTTTTTCTTCTTTTTCCAACACAGGCCAAATGCCTGTGTATAGTAGCCAGACACGCCCATTTGGCCGCTGAGTTTGAATACACGTTAGATCACCGATCTAGGCCGCTTTCTTCATCACAGACCCGCGTCCCGGGGTTCCGGACTCCTCCGTCACCTCGACTCTTACCGCGGTTCCCTCCAACAGAGCTTCACACTGGGCTCCACAAGGCTGGGATTTGTGCCGACATTCCCGACCTGCCGACTGGAACCAGGTGACCGGTGACAGGTGACAGGTGACCACATGCGTCACGTCTGACCGGAACCGAACTACTTCACTCCAGCACCTGTTAGCCTGCGCGAGCTAAACTGTTACCTATCGGGCCGTTGTTAAAGCATCTCTGATGAATGGCATCAATAAGGCAGTGATAATAAAATAAGGACGCCTTCATTCTGGCCCGGCTGGATCCGAGTTGACGGTTTAGAAACATCGAGGTCCGGATTTAGCTTCAGCTCCGACAACGCTAACGGACAGTTGTTTGTTTACACTGACGTGAGTCAGCGGGCTCCGCCTAGAGGTGACACCTGACACTAGACCGAGAAACGGCATCAGAACAAACCGGTCGGTGTGGTTTGGTACCTACGTTTTAGTCGGTAGAAAACGAAAACATCGAGGGAAACTGTCGTCCTGTGATCCGCTATCAGCTGAGACGTCAGACCCGATTTACGGAGCGACCAATCAGCGAGCACGGACGAAACCCAGTAGCTAATCACAGTTCAGAGTTTCTCCTCGTCATCCCAGCATCCAATCAAATCCGACGTGGGCCCGAGCGTTAAAGAACTGGACTTCCTGATCTGCAAACAGGGAGGAGAGGGCGGTGACGTTACCGGTTGGATGTCAGGGACCGTCAATGAATGTCATGTTTAAAACGCACTAGGGACCGTCAGTAAATGTAGGACTGGCGTCGATGCCGCTGCTTTTGCTTGTTTCCCGATGTGCTGCAGTGGCCCGCGGGCCACGGGGACCACGGCACGTTTACTTTCATTGCACATTTCAGCAACAAGCAATTCAAGGTGCTTTACATGATAAAATCAAGACAAGTAAAGAGAAGAGACAAGAGAGAGGAGAAAAAGAGGTCATGAAGTGCAGTGGCATAACAAAGAAACATTACACTTAAGGTAGAGTAGTACAGTGTAGTACTAAAATTAACATTGTTTAAAGTTAAATTCAAAATGGTTTAAATATTTTGGTCAAAGGCAGGTGTAAACAAAGCTTGATTTAAAGGTTAGAGGAGCCATTCTCTCAGGGATTATAGGAGCTCTGTGGAGCTACAGGTACCACAGAGTCCACTTCACAGAGGTCCTGACGTGGACAATCCACATCTCCAGCTCGGTGAAGGAGGCCTGTTGCAGCACTGATTACTTCAAATGAGAACAAGATTTACATTTTCCTTCAAACCCAACTCAGCTTTATAAAAAACTTCTCAATCACAAGTGAACCCCAAAGTGCTTCACAGAGTTAAACAAAAGCAGAGAAAGATTTAAAATGTAAATTTATTTTAAATCCTACAGGAGGGAAGGGAAGCTTGTTTAGGAGATACGTTGTCTCTCCTAGCAGCTGGCAACTGTATTTTAATTCACCTGTTAGATTTTGAGGGAAATCTTTAGGTATCTAGTTAAAATTTCAGTATTCTAGTCTTGACATGACAAACAGACATCGTAGTACATGAGTATTACTTTGGGGCAGGATTCTCCAGATGTTGATGACATGACACCGATAAACAAAGTCTACTCTAGAGAGAGTTAAGAGACTCATTGTGGTCAAAAATTACTCCGGGCACCTGATTTTCTCCTCTGGCTTCTTAGATAAATAGACTTGAGTGTCATCAGCATAACACTGCATGTTGCCAAAAGGAGCATGTACAGAGAGAATAAAACTGATCCCAGTCCAGAACTCTGTGGACCACCATGACCGACTCAAGACTGTGGATGTTAGCAATGTCTAAAAACCAGAGGAGCCAGTTGAGGTGGCTTGGGCATCTGGTCAGGATGCTTCCGGCATGTCCAGCAGGGACAAGGCCCAGAGACTGACCCAGGACCTAGGACATGCTGGAGCAATAGGTGGCCTGGTGAACTCTTCAATATTCCCTGGAATAGCTGGAGCAGGTCCCCGGGAAGAGGCTGCTGCCCCTGCTACCTGAGATTGGATTAGCAGAATTTAATGGATGGATGGATTTGGGATTATCGGAATCTCATGGAAGTTTCCATCAAAATATGTTTTATGATGGCTAAACCCCGAAGACTGAATTCAGAGTTGAGCTGCTGAAGGTTCAGTCGTTTTGTTGTCCTTCACCTGTACCTCCGTGACATTTGTCTCAGAGTGGTCGCTGGTACGCTGCTACAGTCTGTAGACTCCTAACTTTAAGTCGGTATCAGGCTTGTGCTGCAGCAGCTGCTCAGCAGCTCCGGTTTTCGGTGCCACAACACTCATCTTTTTGTGGTGAGTTTACGCAGCTGCTTGGAGTTGGAAATGTAATTTGTTTATGTGTTTATAGGATAAAGGCTGAGCTTTTTCCTGCCGTTTTAGTGTGCTTCGTGTGACGTGTGAAGGTTTATGTGATTGAAGCAGCTACCTAACTTCTCTACAGCTGTTTCTGGTTTGGAAACGATGAAACATTTACGGCTTCAAACTGTTCACTGGAACAGGTTTTTGTTAGTTTCAGCTGTCACATTTGTTAAATACTAGCGCCGTTGGTAGTATGTGAATCACAACATCAGCAAATAAAAGTGCAGGACATTCTGACAGATTATATCGCTGGGACTTTGAAGTCCCTGGTTATGTGAGCTCTTGTTTATCAGCTTCCTAACTCAAAGATTACTGGCAGTTTGTGGCTCTTCAAACGACTTTTGTTGTGCACTCGCTCACTAAAAACGTACACAGACTCTGTAATTATATAATTTAACGTTTGAGCCCATTTAATATTTGACAAGCACAACCTCATGTGAACAGTATATACTTTTATCTTGTTTTTTTTATTATTATTATTTTTTACAAAATGAATAAATCATGTGGGCAATCCTAAGTACCCCCACAAGTTAACATCTTGAAAAGTCACTTTTTGCCATTAAATTTTGAACTAATTGTTTCCTGTATACATTTTTCATCAAAACAAGCCCAGACCATCATCGCTCCACCTCCGTGCCTGACAGTAGGTATGAGGTGTTTCTGCTGAAATGCTGGGTTTGTGTTCCTCCAAACATGGTTCTGGACATTAGGACCAAACATCCCCACTGTGGTCTCGTCTGTCCAGAGGACGTTGTCCCAGGAGTCTGCTGTTGGTTCAGATGCAGTTCTGTGAATCTCGCTCGTGCTTCTTTTTATACAGAAGAGGTTTTCTCAAAACTGGTTCCATCTTCTTCTAACTGTGCCGTCATGGACTTCAACATTTACCGTGATCAGCGAGGCAGGTACCAGTGACTTTGAAAGTTACAGATTATAATCTTTTGGTGTAAACTCACTCTTTGCGAGTCAGTAAGCTAAATAACAAATTTAGTGTGAATAAAAAAAAGCAAAACTTGAATGACCTTTGCATCATCTGCATCTGGTATCAGCTGGTCGGATAACGGTTTAAATAGTTTCAAATGCTCTATTCTTGCATTTTCTAGATTGTGATGGTATCAGGATGACAACTCTGAGACAGAAATTCACTCAGCGCACAGTCCAAGAACAAATGACCAAATTCAGTAACTCAGCTCTGAAGTCAATCCTACTTGTATTGCTTAGGCATCATAAACCATATATCAGTAAAAACCTCCACTAGATTCATGTAAGTCTCTTCTCTGTGTGAAAGGAAGACCAGAGTTAGACAGTGATAGGCGCCAAAAGACTTAGCAGAAGTTAAAGGTAGAGTCTAAACGCAGACAAAAATAAATACATTAACTTGAATGAAAGCTTTTAAAGATTGTATGTTTAAAACACACTATGTTTTCTTTTGCTCTGAACTGATGTGCATTTGTGAACTTCCACCAGTGTTTTTGGCTGTGAGGATTCCAGAGAGATGTCAGTCATCCAAATCCTTCAGGCCGTTCCTGAGATACGTCCTTAAACGCTGCACACGGGGACATATTATTATCACTTTATCTTTTAAAATCATCACCTAACCATCACCTGTTCCGTGCCGAGTGGAGTCATTAAACCCCACTGCCTCCCAGGGGAAGAAGAGTTGGGTACCCGTGGTGATGACACCACCCGGTCTGGAAATCAGAGAAGCCAGTCTTGTTGGTTGTAGTTTACCGGCCTCCTGCTGGAGCTTATCTGGAGTTTCTGTCTGAGTTCTCAGATTTCTTATCTAGTTTATTGATCAGTACAGATAAAGTCATCATAGTGGGCGACTTTAACATTCATATGGATGTTGACAACGACAGTCTTAAGTTGGCTTTTGATTCTCTTCTAGAATCGATGGGGATTTTACAAAAAGTTAACGAACCGACGCATTGTCTTAATCATACTCTTGATCTGGTCCTCGTCTACGGTGTAGAACTTGATAATCTGTTAGTGTCACATGTAAACTCCCTCCTATCCGACCACTATTTAATAACGTTTGAATTCAACATTGTCAACGTTACGCATAATAGGAGGAATTACTTTAGCAGGTGTCTATCCGATAAAGCTATCACTAAATTTAGGGAGGCCATTGCTCTTAATCTTCTTACAGTGGAACATAGTGAAGCAGTTGAGGGCTGTGACCTCGGTTCTACCTCTGCAGACGTTGATTTCCTTGTTGGTGGCACTGCAGATGTGTTGCATACAGCTTTAGATGTAGTTGCTCCTTTGAGAAAGAGGGTCTCTAACCGTAGGAGCTTAACTCCCTGGTTTAACTCACATATTCGTATGTTAAAACAGAAAGTGCGTAAAATGGAAAGAAAGTGGTACTCTAGTAGGTCTGTAGATATTTATTATGCATGGAAAGATAGTCTAATAGTGTATAAAAAAGCGCTTCGCAAAGCTAGAACAGCCTATTATTCAGTGTTAATAGAGGATAATAAAAATAACCCACGTTTTCTGTTCAGCACTGTAGCCAGGCTGACAAAGAGCCACAACTCTGTTGAGCCGTGCATCCCTGCAGCTCTCAGTAGTGAAGACTTTATGAGCTTCTTTAGCAATAAAATTGTCAGAATTAGAGAGGAAATCGGCCAGGCCCTCCCGGCAGTGGCTGTGGGAATTTCTTCAACCTCGGCGACTCCCTTATGCTCCGACCTGACTCTAGACTGTTTTGTTCCTGTTGACCTCTCTGAGCTGACCTCAGTCGTCAATGGATCTAAATCATCCACGTGTCTGTTAGACCCAATCCCTACTCGACTACTCAAAAATGTTTTCTCTCTTATTGGACCGACAATACTGAAACAGATCAACTTGTCCCTAGTCTTAGGATATGTACCACAGGCTTTTAAAGTCGCAGTAATCAAACCATTACTTAAAAAACCCTCTCTTGACCCAGACATTTTAGCTAACTATAGACCAATTTCCAACCTTCCATTTATCTCTAAAATTCTGGAAAGGGTAGTTGCAAGCCAGCTGTGTGAGCATTTGTATAGAAATGATCTATTTGAACTTTTTCAGTCAGGGTTCAGGATGCATCATAGCACAGAAACAGCACTGGTTCGAGTCTCGAATGACCTTCTTATGGCCTCAGATAATGGGTTAGTGTCCATACTGGTTCTGCTGGACCTCAGATAATGGGTTAGTGTCCATACTGGTTCTGCTGGACCTCAGATAATGGGTTAGTGTCCATACTGGTTCTGCTGGACCTCAGCGCTGCTTTTGATACTATAGATCACAGCATTTTACTGCAGAGGCTAGAGTATGTTGTTGGGATTAAAGGGACAGCTCTAGATTGGTGTAAATCAGATCTATCTGATAGATTCCAGTTTGTTCATGTTCATGAGGTTTCTTCCGTACAGACAAGGGTCTGCTATGGTGTCCCGCAGGGTTCAGTGCTAGGGCCAATCCTGTTCAGTTTATACATGCAGCCCTTGGGAAGTATTATCCGGAACCACGGCATTAATTTTCATTGTTATGCTGATGATACGCAGCTGTATCTGTCTATGAAGCCAGATGAAACAGAACCATTAGACAAACTTCAGATGTGTATTAAGGACATCAAAGACTGGATGTCCAGAAATTTTTTGCTACTAAATTCTGATAAAACAGAAGTTGTTGTTTGTGGTCCCAAACAGCTTAGGAAGGGATTAGATGGTCTTGCGATGGCCTCCAGTAAAACTGTGCGAAACCTTGGCGTTATATTCGATCAGGATTTGTCATTTAAACAGCATATTAATCAGGTTTGTAAAACTGCGTTTTTCCACCTCCGTAATATCGCAAAGATTAGGACCATCCTCTCGCAGAGTGATGCCGAAAAACTAATTCATGCGTTCGTATCTTCTAGACTAGATTACTGTAACGTGTTGTTGGCTGGATGTCCAAGTAATTCTCTGAACAGCCTCCAGCTGATCCAAAATGCAGCAGCGCGAGTGCTGACAGGAATCAACAAGAGAGACCACGTCTCTCCAGTTTTAGCTTCCCTCCATTGGCTCCCTGTAAAATTTAGAATCCAATTCAAAATTTTATTACTGGCATATAAAGTCCAAAATGGCCTAGCGCCGCGATATTTGCAAGACCTGATAGTACCGTACGTTCCTAATAGAGCTCTCCGTTCTCAGGGTGCAGGTTTACTCGTAGTTCCTAGAGTATCGAAATGTAGATTTGGAGGACGGGCTTTCTGTTATCAGGCACCATCACTCTGGAACCAACTTCCAGTTTGGGTTAAGGAGGCTGATACCACCTCCACCTTTAAAACTAAACTTAAAACATTTTTGTTTAATAAAGCATATAGTTAGTGTACATTTAGTACCTTAATGTGTCAGGGCCAGTAGTCAAAGCTGCAGCTACAGGACCAGATTAGAGCAGCTCATCTTAAACAGCTTCGGTGTAGATATGCTGCTATAGGCCTCTGCTGCAGGGGGGCACCAACATGATCCACTGAGTGGTGCCTTTCACCTTCTCTGTTTCTCTTTGCCTTCTCTGTCTCTTCTTCACCTCAACCCTCATTTATTAACAATATCCCATAAACTTAATTGTGGTCCATTGTTCTGGTAGTTTTTTGTGCTTGTCTGGCCCTTCTTTTCCTCTTCTTTGCATGTCCTGCGGACCAGAGCCTCAGGAGCTGCTTGCTGACCTGCAGTTCCACCTCTGACCATCCCAGTGTCTGCCTTCACCTGTCTGTGTGGATGTCTGTTGGATGCTTGCTGACACCCCGACCTGCAGTCCTCATCCCTTTGGATCACCGTCTATCCATATATCACCCATATACACAGAAGTCTTATTGGACTACCAAGGACAGTTACTAATGTATCCTATCTTGTACCTTTGACGGTGTCTCTATGTCTCTATTCTTTCTTATTTCTTGCTCTACCCGGCTGGCCTTCGGCAGGAGGGTCCCCCCTCATGAGCCAGGTCCTGCTCAAGGTTTCTTCCCTCCTAAAGGGGAGTTTTTCCTTGCCACTGTTTGGCTTAAGGTTTTTCTTCCACTAGGGGAGTTTTTACCTGCCGCTGTTTATGTAAAAATTGCTCGGGGGTCATGTTCTGGGTCTCTGGAAAGCGCCTAGAGACAACTTGTGTTGTTATAGACGCTATATAAATAAAATTGAATTGAATTGAATTGAATTGTCCGATAAGCTTTTTAGTATTATGACTTTTTTGACGTTAAAAAAAAATTTAGCTCAAGAAATATTATCACTTCTTTTTCTTTTTCTGTCATAAAACTACAACCTAATTTCCTTTAGACATTCCATTTAGACAACTAGTCAAGTTTGTAAATTGCCTGATATTTCATGCCCCTCTGAGGACTTCAAATGTTGCAGAAAACTCAGTCAGTATTGTGACAGTAAAGATCATGGGAACCTGATGTTTTTCTGTTTTAATGTTTTTTTACCGGATTGTTGCTTTGCAGTTTTCCAGAGCTCCAACCTGACTGGGACCAGTTTGACCAGCTCAGGCCACAGCTGCTCCGTCATCCGCTGGGGTGGGGGCCAAGCGGCCATCCAAGACTCTTCCATTCAAATGAATATCAATCATTTCTTGATCTGTGAAGCTCTGTGATTGGCTCACGGCAGACCAACCGTCCAGCGGTTGATGGGAGCCTCCGTCCATTCACCAACAACAATGAAGCTGAATGTGTAATGAGCTCCGTCCATCCAGCCGAGGTGTCCACCTCCAGCCCTCTCAGAGTAGATCTGGACACGGTCAACAGCTGAACCAAAGGAGGACGGCGATGCTTTAATGACAACAGGAACCGTATCAATCAAGAACTTAGTTTTGGGATAATAAATACTGGTGGAACCTGGACCAGTCATCTTTCCATTGGGATTATTTTTCCAAGTTTTTGATTGTTTTTTAGGACAAGAAGCTTTAATGTCAGTTGGGCTGGAGGGAAGATGAAAGCAGTCGTCGTCCTCACATGTCTGTCAGCTTTCCAATGTTTAAGTAAGTATTGTCATGTTTTGTCGTGTCATGTTGCTGAAACTCTAAATATATGATTATAAATTCATAAACTATCAATTTTACTGTGAGTACAAACTGAGTTTTTGACCAATTTGTCAAACACAGTCAAAGGAAGTGTGAACTGGAGCTACCTTCAACATATCTTCATGTAAATTTGAGACAACCTTTATCAGCTTCAAGAAACACCACGGAAACCTCTGATGGACAGTTTTCATCTTGATCTTTAACAAAACTTCAGACCTTTAGATCTTGCATAAATATTCACATATTGTAATAAATCAAATAACATTTCACCAAGTAAATCCAGACCTTGAAGAACAATTATCTTCACTGTTTTGCCATTTTTGAGTATAATCATGAAGTGACTAAGTTAGTGGCGTCTTCAGGGGGAAATGAACCTGACATTTTGGGGATAAAGTCATCATTTTACAATGTAAAGTGCTGGTGAATCCTAGACTGTGGATGAAGTTCCCACACTTATGTTATTTTAAACACAAAGGGGACATTTTTTTTCAACATACTTTTGCCCTATTGTAAAATTATGACTTTATTCTTATAAACCTTAAATTCTGTATTGTGAAATGGTAACTTTCTTTTTGAAGAAATTGCAAAGGTTTTTTTTGGTTGATTATGGCCATTTTCTCGTAAAGCAACCATCTTTTAACCATAATACTATGATTTATTTTATTTCTTGTAAAACTGTTGTATACTCATCTGATTAAAACTTTTTTGTCATAAAACTACAACATAATTCGTATAAAATTACTATTTAGGTTTTTTTCAAATGAAATTAATTTTATTGCTGTATGGTGTGACTTTTTTGTGATAAAAGTAAGACTTTGTTCTTCTAACTAAAGATTTTGACTGTATTCCCATAAGTTAAGAGTAATTTCTTTCTTTTAAAATTGTTCCTTTTATCTCTTAACTTTTAACAAGTAATATTTTGACTGTTTCTTTCTTCTGAAAGCAACATTCTGTTCTTGTATTGTTGTGACTTGTTTCTCGTAAATTTACAACTTTATTCTCGTAAGCTCTTAAAAGTAAGTAATTTCAATATTAACATAATACAAAAGGCAAAGATAATGTCAGTCAAAGTGCTTTTACTGACACTCAGAGTCACTATCTAGAAAATAAGATACAAATAACAACCTGGTTTAAACTGAAGAGTTCAGGACAAATGTTACTTTTGTTTTGACTTTTTTTTTAAACCTAAAACGTCATATTCGCAAAACCAAAGTTGTAGAAGGCATGAAGATGAAATGAGAATGAACAGGGGCAGACAGAGGATGGGTGTGTGATGGGGCCCGTGCTGATGTTGGGGGGGTCTTTAACTCACAGACTGGTTTCCATCTCTGACCAAAGCCTTTTTTGTTGGGTCAACAGGCCAGTCTGAGTGTTGGAGGGGGGACGGACACAATAGTCCCACCCCAGAGACCTCAGACCTCGGCGACCTGACCCTGACACCTCATCTCCATAACACTGCCCCCCGTCTGCGCTCATATTCAGACCTCATTTAAGATATGTGTCTGTAAGCCAACCCCCCCACAGCTGCCCGTGACTGTGTCCAGCCCCACTCACACAGTGTCGATTATGGAGACGGCTTCTGTTTAATCCGCAGAGGGGGTGGCAAGGTTGATGTCTCCTGCAGTGAAACAGAAAGATAACGTCTCAATCTGGAGGAAAGTGGTTCCTGTTAACAGGATTTAAACCGTGGAAATGTACAAACACGATTCTAAAGACAGCTGTGACAGTTCACACAAGTCTTACTGGGAGATGCAAGACAGTCCCTGAAGAAGATGTCATGAAGGGAGTCTGTGTGGGCAAAACGCTCGCTCCACAGCGTATCACGGTTAATGGGGTGTGCACGTGTGTGGGAGGCCTCAAGGTTTCATCAAAACACGGGAATATTTGCTATCTCTCTCACCATGGTCCTCACTGCTGCAAACTACTGACATCAGGAGTTAATGCTTCTCTTTCAGAAGCTGCATCTTTAGGACCCGGTTGCAGACCCGGATGCAGACTCGGTTGCAGACCCGGATGCAGACTCGGGTGCAGAGCCGGTTGCAGAGTCAGTTGCAGAGCCGGATACAGACTCGGTTGCAGAGCCAGATGCAGACTCGGTTGCAGAGCCGGTTGCAGAGCCAGATGCAGACTCGGTTGCAGAGCCGGTTGCAGAGCCAGATGCAGACTCGGTTGCAGAGTCAGTTGCAGACTCGGTTGCAGAGCCGGTTGCAGACCCAGTTGCAGACCCGGATGCAGACTCGGTTGCAGAGCCGGTTGCAGAGCCGGTTGCAGACTCGGTTGCAGACCCGGATGCAGACTCGGTTGCAGAGCCGGTTGCAGACCCGGTTGCAGACCCGGATGCAGACTCGGTTGCAGAGCCGGTTGCAGACCCGGTTGCAGAGCCGGATGCAGACTCGGTTGCAGACCCGGATGCAGACTCGGTTGCAGAGCCGGTTGCAGACCCGGTTGCAGAGCCGGATGCAGACTCGGTTGCAGAGCCGGTTGCAGAGCCGGTTGCAGACCCGGATGCAGACTCGGTTGCAGACCCGGATGCAGACTCGGTTGCAGAGTCGGTTGCAGACACAGTTGCAGCGCTGAACCCCACCCTGGCAGCCCCCACCAGAAAATCAAAGCTGATCAGCAGCTGACACACACGTTTATAGATTCACATTAAACCCATAACCAGTAACAAGTATGGTTCTGATACTAACACATGACTGTTGTTAAGTACTGTTCTGCATTAATCTAGCAATGATTTGACATAAAAACTCCCCATAAAAATGATGGGGGTGTTCAAACAAACTTCATCCGTCAGTCACATTTCAGTAGTTTCCCTTTTATTTGGACTCTATTTACAAATGTAACAGCAGGAGACCAGGGATGGACGTTAGCAGCAAACCCACCACGATTCCTCCAGAAATTGCTTGGTTTTATGATTCTTGTTCTCATGTACTTTTCTCCACTGACTGGCACATCGTTTGAATACTTTAAGAACCACCTTGTTTTGCTTCTTGCAGCAACCTCACTGCAGTTTCTCTAGAAGCTGTTTCTCCTGAGAACAGTTTCTCCTTTTTCATCTCATTCTGTGTGTTTGTGCCCGTGAACTAATAACATACTGTCAACGCGTCCAGTCTCCAGTCAGCTTCCTACTGCTCCCAAGTCTAGTTACTTCACCTTTTCATTGACACTATCACTGCTTTTATATCTCCAGTCTCTACTTGGACTCCTACAACTGCAATGACAGTCTAGTGTATCAAGCCCCAGAGAGCAACCCACTGATAATTAGGAGGGTAAAGAAAGAAAGGCATGATTTCAGCTCATATTTTCTCTCTGTTACAATGGCTTCAGAATCAAAATTAATTTATTAGCAGCAGAATTCAGTGACAAGAGAAAGACTGAGTTTAACAGCTGCTCCTTTATATCTAAACTAACTTCTTTGCTTTTCCGGCCCTCCGGATGGTCCTGGCGCTTGTAAAAGTCTACACACAAACAGACCTCAGATTCACTTCACTTTTCTTTGCCATCTCAAATGTATGCATCCTTCCAGAGTTGGGTTTTTGGCCCCTTGTTTTAATGAGACATTGTCAGAAATCTGTGAAGTTCAGGGTCATCAGTTTCACTACACAAAGGCAGCAGAGGGGGAGGACCTCACGTCTGACACCCTCTGCCTCCATCCCCCCTGAATCTACATATCCATGCTCTTGACCTCTGACTGTGTGAAGACCTTTGAGGGGCCTGGAGGGGCCTGGGGCATCCAGCGCTGGCTGCTATAGAGCGAGCTCGCATTCATTTCACTCCCTTAATAAGATACCACTATATCCCTAGTCTGATATTTAAAACTGTCCACTATCATACATGACCAGACCAAGCCAGCTGGAGTAAAAACAACCCCACATCATCCTCCCTCCGCCAGCAGGCTTGACAGTAGGTAGAAGATCTTTCTGCTGAAATGCTGTGTTTGGTCTTCCCCAAACATGGGACTGGACATTAAGATCAGATAACTGCTCTTTGGTCTCATCTGTCCAACCAGTTCCAGAAGTCACCTTTTTTATAACCTTTTTTTTTTAGATTAATCTACAGCAGCAGTTGTTTCTTTGTAACCTCTGCTGATGTCTTTCCCTGATGGAACTGTGCTGGCACATGCAATGCCACTAATGTGTTATTGTTGATCAGATATTAACATTAGTAACCATGCTGCCAGAATATATTTCCCCCCCCCCCCCCCCCCCCAGCCCATCTGCCCCAGGAGGCATGGATTTCATTAACAGGGGTGAGGGGTGGGGGCCTCAGGGGGTCACTAGGGGTCTATCAGCCCACCCAGACCCAGGTGACCAGCAGATCGACCATCATTTCTGCTGACAGCATCTGCTGAGGGGGACCTTGACATCACAAAGGCGGCAGATGCTCGTTCATGGATTTACAAATCAAAGCTGCTTCATCCTCTGCATGGCCACGTTTTCATATTTGAATATGTCACCGTTGTGATTCAAAAGTCTGTTTTATTTGTCAGAGAGATGTTCTGACCCCTTCGCCAGCACATTGAGACACAAAGCTCTGTACTTTTGTTTACCAGCCCGCTGAACCAAAATGCACAAAAAGGAGAAAAGTTTTAAAAAGTCAAGACACCTGAAGTTTAAGGAACAACTTTCATTTCAGGTTCATCAGAAAACCTTCAGAACCAGCATGTAAACAGAACAACTGTGAAACAGATCAAAGATTACAAACCCAACTTACAACCGTGCTGATCAAATACTTCAGAGGGCTTTTATAACCGAAACTGCAGGGTTACGCTGAGCTGCATCAGAGACACCACAGATACCACTGTTCACCCGGGATGCTTCCAGACCAAAACCAGAGCTGGTACCGGTGCTCTGTTAGAGCTCGTAACGCCACAGCACACATTATCCCTAAAAACGAAGGGTAATGCTCTGTTAGGTCTTCATTGGCGGTTCAGATGTCGCGTTACTGACAATACTAATCGTGCTAAAGTGCAAGACTTCTTGTGTAAGGACAGGTTATTTTGAATATGATGCTGTTATTTTGGGATGATATCCTGGTTGGGGGTGAATGTGGTGCAGCAAACATGGTTCAACAGACAGCAGCACTTACGAGCCATCTCATCTGTATTTTCTTTACAGCTAGTGTCTCTGACTCTTCACAGACATCATCTGTTCGGACTAGTTCTGTGACTTATAGGTTTTTTTTTTTGTTTTTTTTAATTCTAACCTACATGTTGTTTCTAGACAGACATGTGGTTTCAGGGGTACCGAACAAATATCTCAGAACCACATAGAAGCAGGGTTTATGAGGTAGATGGATATGTTTGCAAAACTACTGGAGACCTTTTCGAGGTCCAGCGTGAATGGGGCTCCAGAAGTGATCCCTGCTTGACATAGTTTGTTTCACACAGACAAAGCTCCATGGGGACATTGATAAGGTATCCTGCAAGTTCAAGTCCGATGGTGATTGTTAAGACGTCGCAGCTGGGAGGCCAAGCCTCTATTGTTGAGCTTTAAGGTTCTTTGCATATGAGGGCATTAACACCAAAAAAGACGGAGGAAAAATAGGAAAGGCTGGGGGGTGTCACCAAGGTCACGGAGGAGAGGGGACGAGAGTGAGGAAGAGCGGTCTAGTGGCATGGGAAAGTCACCTCGGAGATGGGTCTGAAAGGACGGGATGAGGTGGGAGGGGCTGAGAAGACGTATGAGGATGGGGCAGATGGTGCCCCTCATGTTTGGAGGATGGCAGGAGTTTCTGACAGAGGTTGATGGGGGCTGGGTGCAAATACGCATCGTCACAATGCCATTGTCTCCGTCAGCTCTGATTCAATGGAGGCGCTGCTACGCTGACTCCTGTGTTTCCCTCTCCAGCACAGACATTTTTGTTGTTTTGTTGGCCTTTTTGGTTGAGTTGGTGGCGGTCAGTCGGACCAGGTCAAGATGAAAAATGAGTTTCCTTTAAAACAAACAAACAAAACAGACAGCTTCATGGAAACTATAAGCTTATTTAGACTTCATTTGCTTCCAGTGCAACCAAATAAACGGGTTCACTGTGTCGCTGGAGGACCTAGCAGTCACCTAAACTATGACTGGAAGCAGATTTATTTACATTCATCTCCAGAATATCAGTATGATCCAGTTTTCTGAGCCTGAAGCAGCAAAACGGCTCCAGATCACCGAGGAGCTTTAACACCAGGGAACATTGTATTTGATTAATTTTAATAAAGAATTCAGTCACTGGCCAGTATTTGGGTAAAATGTGCCGTAGTTTCTCCAGAGCAGATCATTTTGACCTGGATTGTTCAGATCTGTGTACACACAACGCCCAGAGGGAAAGAAATCGCAATGGTCTTAAAGAAACAATTGTTGTTGTACACTTACCTGGACAGGGTTATAAAATCATTTATCAAATAATTTGGAGTTGAGGGTTCTACAGTGGGGAAGACTACTCATTAGAGGAAAACATTCAAGTCAGTTGTGAATCTTCTCAGGAGTGGATTTGTCCAGCAGAACTTGCTCAGGGAAATACAAAAACAAAAGCCCATGACAACACAGAAGACTGAACAAAACCGTTTACCAGGAGAAAACCTCTTCTGTCTGAAAAGAACATGGAAGCACGACTGAGGTTCACGAAACTGCATCTGAATCAACCAGCAGACTTCTGGAATGAAGTCCTCTGGACAGATGAGACCAAAGTGGAGATGTTTGGTCTTAATGTCCAGGACCATGTTTAAAGAAAACCAAATACAGCAGGAACACCTCAAACCCACCGTCAAACACCTTCCTCCAATGTTTAATGGGATTACACAACTCTTAGTTGTGATATTCATCTTACACGTATAATGATGAAAGCATTCCTGTGTCCAGGTGTCCTGGTGGCCTCCGAGTTATCTTTTCTCCGAGAGCCCAGCGATGTGATTGCAGTGAGGGATCGCCCGCTGCTGCTCGACTGTCAGGTGCAGGGTGAGGAACCTGTCGTGGTCACCTGGCGGAAAAACGGGGTTCCTCTGCCCACCAGCCCGCGGGTTCAGGTGCTGGAAAACGGAACGCTGTTGATCCAGAGGTTTCAGAAACGCAGAGAGGGTGGCGATGCTGATGTAGGCGAATACGACTGCGGGGTCCAGAACCGGTACGGGCTGCTGGTCAGCCGCAAGGCCCGAGTCCTGCTGGCATGTAAGTGGTCACCGATGGAAAATGTCTGTTTGTTGAGCAGATCTAAGATACACTTTGGTTGTACTAGAAGTTATTTTGTTTAATAACCGCAGTCATATGCAGATGTTTTGATAAAACATTAGAATTTTACTAAACCACATCAGGTTTCTCATGGTTCCATTGTTTACTGAGAAACATTTAATAATATTAAAGTTTCAAAGGCCTTTACTGGCAAGTCCTTTCGATTTATTCAAAGTGACAAAATGAATGTTAATTTTTCCTCTTCAAAACTATCCCGACACATTAGATATAAACTTGTGGATCAAACGCTGGTTGATGTACAGACTCACATGTACTGAGCCCCGAGATGAGCAAGTTCATGGAGTAAAAATCTAAATCTTTCTCTGAAAAAATAAGATTTTATAAAGTTTCTTTTTATTCCAAAATGCAGGTTTTTTTAAAGCCATAATTTCAAAACATTTCCCTCGGAAATTTTCAAGTTTATAAACTTGTTTTTTTCTTTGATTTGGGATATTATAAATTAACAATTCATTTATTTTCTTAACAAAGTGCAATTTAATGTGTTAAGAACTTTTGTGTTTTCTTGTAAATTTGTCATTTTATCGAGTGAAAACCTATCTGTTTTCTTGTAAACTTATAAGTTTATAAATTTGAAATTAAAACAGTTTTTAAAGTAAAACAGTCAGAGTATTGCTAAAGAGATTTACAAGGTGAAAAAAAAATCAGTTTCTGGTCTTGCACATTTGTGATTTTATTAAACGTGAAATTGTGAATTTCTCATAAATTGAAAATTTTATATTGTCAAAAATTCTTAATTTAAGACAATGTGACATTTAGGTTTGTGGAGTGTTTTATACATGTAATAAAACATGGTAATTGATGATTCATTATGCAATAAAAAAAAGCATAATAATTAAAAGTGATGGTCAAAACTGTTAATGACATCACAGCAACATAATCTGAGTTAAACTGAAGCACAAAAATACTTTCTCCAGGGGTTTTTACAAGCTAACACACATCTGTAAACACATCTTCAAATGCAGTACAGTGTTTATAATGTCTGTCATGTTGAAGATTTCCTTCATTAACATGACATTTTGTTGATATTCTTAAATAAAGTTATGAGCACAGCCGTTTAGAGAATCAGGGAGGACCGCTGACATAGAGCCGCTAATGGCTAACAGCTAAGAGATCAGTAAGAGGGCCACAAAAAGACAGAATTTTAACAACTTTATTCTCGTAACTTTAGATCTGTTTATATTTCAGCATGGCCCTAATGCTCCCTCATACCACACGGTCCGCCGTCTGTTTACCACGGCTGCAACACTGTTCAATAAACAGAACCGCGCTGCGCAAACCCAGTCAGTTCAATTCAATAGACTGTAAATTACAATTTACAGTCCAGGTAACTGCTGACGTAAAGGTGCAAAAATCCACTACGTAATGTTTTCTTGAAGAGCTATGAGATGTCTGAGGTTTGAGTTACTTGAGATCATAAAACTGATTCCCAAACTTGAGAGAGCAGCGACAGCCGTCTGTTGCAGACACTAACGTGTTACAAGTACTTACAACAAAACCCAAATACTGTTCCCTCACAGCAAGAAGGTTCCTGGTTCGATTCCCGGGCGGGAGTCTTTCTGTGTGGAGTTTGCATGTTTTCCCTGTGCTTGTGTGGGTTCCCTCCGGGTACTCCGGGTTCCTCCCACAGTCTAAAACCATGTATGGTAGGTTGATTGATAATATTAAATTGCCAGTAGGTGTGACTGTGAGTGTGCACGGTTGTCTGTGTCTATAAATGCGGCCCTGTGAAGGACTGGTGACCTGTCCAGGGTGGACCCCCGCCTCTCACCTGTAATGAGTCGAGATAGGCTCCGGCAGACCCCTGTGAGCCTGCAAAGGATAAAACGAGTATAAAAACTGGATGGATAGATGAAGGCCTGAATTTTGTGTATTCTTCTTCTCAGCTCTTCCAAAGTTCCACACCCACCCAGAGTCCATGTCTGTGGATGAGGGAGGCGTTGCTCGCTTCCAGTGTCAGATCAATGGAGTACCTGAGGCCAACATCACCTGGGAGAAAGACAGAGTACCACTGAATACTGTTGACAGCAGGTAACACAAAGACAATGAGCAGAAACCGGGGTTTCATTTGTACTTGGACGTTCCAAACCAAGGTTTGACTAGAATGTCTCTTGAGGTTGGAATTACACTCTGAAAGAGAAAAACACACCCTCACCTACCCGAGCTCAGGATTCAACATGCCTGCTACCCTCATCAGCAAAGGAAACATTTAGTTCTGTCTTATTTTACTCACACAAGTCGGACAGCTGGTGTGTTGCGACGCTGTTTGTATGTGATAAATACCACGTATAGCGTTGATATGAATTGATAACAATGATGAGTAGCAGCAACTGCTAGACTGATGTCTGGAAACAACTTCAACTTTACTCTTAACACAATCTGGCTTTTTTCTTTTATTCAAGTGCCTTCTGTAGCTTTGGATCAGCAAGACAATTCAAAAATATGATGCTCCCTCCACCATGATCCTGCATTTGGATGATGTTTCAGTTTAGAGCAAAAGCTTTGAAATAAGCCAGTTAGAGTCAATGATTTTCACATCTGGAAATGGCAAACATCTCGGTTCATGAGTCTATCATACAGGAGTCGTCGAACAGGCAGGATGTCCATCAACACATCAACCTAGAAGCAAAGTGGAGGGAGTATCAGAATTTGGGCTGGCTTTGCTGCATCAGGATCTAGACCACTTGCCATCATGGAGAGCCAAATGAATTCCCGTGTTTATGAGAACCTCCTCCAGGATAATATCAGAAAACAGCGTAATCACACAGGGTTCACATACCTTTTCCCACCACCGTGGTTTTCCAGTGGTAGTGATAATTTTCAGTGCCTCACCACCACTTTGGCTCTTTGTCCAGGTATACCCTACTTCCGATGGGCATCCTCCAAGTGACTGGGCTGAGGAAAGTAGATGCTGGGGTTTTTCGCTGCGTTGCATCCAACATCGCCAACACTCGCTACAGCAATGAGGCAATGCTCAATGTCACCGGTAGGTAAACATCTGTGTAGCAGGGACTGAACCAGAGAAGAGCTGTCAACTGAACTGGTTTCATGCCAGGCCAGGTTTCCCAGTCTGGACCCCACTGTGGTGTCCAGACCTAGAAGGTTGGCATGGACGCTACTCTTTTGAGCAACTGAAATCGAAAAATCTGTATATAAAAAAAAAAAAAAGAACAAAAAGGAAGCAAATGCACTTTCATTGGAGTTCATCAATTCTTCTGTTTTGTTTTGTTTTGTCCTCTAAACCCCCCAGGTGCAACTCCCAGAACCTACAAGGAGCCAGTCATCCTGTCTGGACCCCAAAATCTGACCATTACTGTCCACCAGACAGCCATCTTGGAGTGTATTGCCACAGGAAATCCACGGCCCATTGTGTCCTGGAGCAGACTCGGTACCGTCAGATGATTCAAACAGGGGCTTTGTTAGTGGAAGAGGGTTTAAACTAGTCCTTAACTTTGGTGTTAAACCTCTTCTCTGTTTGTTTGTGTCCTTTAGATGGACGCTCCATTGGGGTGGAGGGGATCCAGGTGTTGGGGACGGGGAACCTGATGATCTCAGACGTTTCCCTCCAGCACTCCGGGGTGTATGTTTGTGCTGCCAATCGACCCGGTACCAGGATGAGACGAACCGCACTTGGACGGCTTGTGGTCCAAGGTGAGACAGACATCAATGTCTGCAAATGTTTTACTTAATCACAAGGTCTACATTGGATTAAGTTATTACACCGGTGTGTAGAGATCAGACGGGTCCAAAACCAGTAAAGGACTGATTTTCTGGAAGGGAACACCTTCAAACGCAAATTTTCTGTGCATCAGAGTTGATAACTGGCAAAGAAAATTGTAGTCCCTTTCAAATTAACTGATCTTCTCCATGAATTTGCCATAAAATGTGATCTGAGCTCCTCAGATAGCCCTAATCTGGGCGCCTTATGGCATTCATGGCTCAGTTGTAGCTCTGGAAAGTGTTAATAGGACCAACAAAGTGGACGAAACCTGGGTTTTGCCATATGTTGTATGAGCACGATGTGGCCCGGATTTCATGAAATAGTGTTGGAATGATGAGGAACCGGACTATTGGCTGTGGACATTTGTCTGACTTCAGATCCACATCCAGCTGGAGACAACAGCATCAGTCTAAGGCAAATGTGGGCCAAAGCAAACTGCAGATATGGGACGACTTTAGGCCAAAGATTCTTTGATATGTTGGTGTAGATCACAGTAACAGACATATAAAATGTTACAAAGTTAGATCGATGTGTCTTCTATTTTTAAATTAGGTTGGTGATTAGGAAAAGAGAGATAGAGCTACAACGGCAAATTTACAACATAACCGCAGAAAGATGTACCATCTCAGCATTCTTTGGAATGTGTTTCAGGTCTGAAATGTAAAAGTTGACGGAGATAAAAAAAATTAATTGACAAAAAAAATGAAATATCTCGGGTTCATGCTGTCTGCAAAGTTATAAAAATCATATAAATGGAAGGATCACATGTATGTCCTTTTATATTTTCCATCTCTTTTTCACTTGAGTTCTGTAATCTACACTCGGAGCCGGAAACCTCCGATAACTCACGTGTAAAATATAAACCCGAACGACTGAAGCCGCTTTGACAGAACGGATGTTTGCCTTTACGCCTCTTCTTTTGTTCCTTTTCTCTGTGACTCTGTGACCAGATCAATCAATACTTCACATCACCCTCTCACACTGATTGGCAATGCGTCTAATTAAGGCAGGAGAGAAAGGGCTGATCTTTAAAATATTCATTAATTTATTGATCAATATTTTATCTTTATGGGGTTAAAAGAGAACAAAGAGCTTTAGGTCATGTGATCCACGCAATGTGCGTCATAAAGATTCAGAAGGAGCTGAAATGTCTGCACTTTAACGCGTCAGATATTAGAAGATCCTCGTAGCGCAGAAGGCGACGCTGGGGTTTAATCCACTTTTATTGATCGCTTTATTGATACTAGCTGACAGTTGGAAGCACAAATTGTTTGGAAATATAATGGAGAAGGAGGAGTCACCACATTCACAGCAACGACTCTGAACTCCCACGGCCTGACTGCTAATCGGTTTAAAATTTAGTGCAAAAATGTTCACGTCCCACTACAAGTATCAATATCAGTCACTTACATTTGTAAATATAGGCGTCTGTAACTTGGTTGGTTATTCTAGATTATGGCTATCATGTGACATCCGTGTGTTGTAGGGTATTGATCATCAGAAGTTTTATCAGTTTTGAGTTAGGCCACGCCCACACATCAGATTCACCCGTGAGTTTTTGTGAGTTTTTTTGTGATACTGAGGTAGAACATTTTAGGACGGAGATGCTTTCATGGCTGAGAGTAAAAGTGGACGGTGAAGGTGACGATCCTTTTTCAGGTCAACAGATGTATGAACTCTCACGCTGCAAGTCCACGGTCACGTTCACAACGATAACAGATGGAAGGACAAAAAGAGATGGTCAATGGTCAATGCAAGGTGCAGCTGGGGGCTGGGCCTCCATGGGGAAGGGGGCGGGGATTTTAGAGCGACCTCTGATCTATGACCTCAGCCCTGACAGAAGGAGTGGAAGGTTACGTCTCTGGAAACGGCTGCAGGGAGGAGGAGGTGTGGTCTGTGACGGCAAGATGGATGGCCCCCTCACAGTGGGGTGGGGCAGCTGGGCGGGCACATCCAATAATTTTACTGGATCCTCCATCAAGTCTTCTCACCCTTTTATGCTTTGCTCCTTCGTCTCCATTTGTTTCAGTGTAAACATCAGCTCCAAACTGGAATCTTCACCTGTCATCTGGGATGACAACCGTGCGGTTTCTAACTGTGGAAACGTGATCGTGAGAGGTTTTGAGTCTGAAATGAATGACTTGATTCATTTCTGATTCTGACCTCTGACTAACCCTAAACCTCTCTTTATTCATCTGCAAATTCAAACAAAACTAAAACATGTGACTTCACACCACATGATGACACTTGGAAACTCCTGCTTTAAAAATTAGTAAGTTGGCGATAAAACAAAACGTTGAATTTTTTACGTTAGAGCTCTGCAAACGTATAAATAACAAACAGATGTTGTGTCACATCTGAGTCACAATTTCAGCTCGCACAGAGAAGAAGACCTTAAATGGCCACAAATGAACACAGTTCACTTTATTTCTCCACGAATGCAGGATGTTGCGGCTGAGCTGTAGCTTGGGGGCCCCCTGGTGGCTGCAGGGACCTCCAGACCCTACTCTGAACTGAGGAGTTTCCTTTGTTACCTGAAACACACCAAATAGTTTACTGGTGTCACCCACCACCAACCATCCTAGAATATGATGTCCTTCAGTCTCTGGACCCTGGACCCCTTATAGCCGCCTGATTCTGTACTCTTGGATAGTTTGTGTCTCCTCATTGTTGGAAGCTCTGTTTGCTTCCGTTTACACTTTTGTTTGGAGGAGTTGCCCGCTGCTAACAGTATAAAAGTGTAGAGGTCAACAGATCGATGAGATGCTGGGAGCTGGTCCAGCTGGGGAGGGGCCGCCTCCTTCACATATATTGTCCCTGAGTGGAGGGGTGGAGGGGAGGGTGTGGGGTGGAGGGAGCCGGCATCCCTACATCTGTCTGAGGACAGCTTCAGACCCACCGTGGACCTGCCGGTCAGCTGGTGGATGGGTTCTTGCTTATGTTGCTGGATTACAGGGACAAATGCCAGGAATTGAGCGGAGGATTTGTGTACAAAGTCTCATTTCAGTTAATTGTATTTTGTTCAGACACTTTGAAGAGTTTTGGCTGCAGTAGTGTTGCTGTACTTTATCAATGTATTTCTTCAGCATTTTCAGGGGCAGGTTTAGTGATTTGCTGATTGTTGGAAACCCAGATGTGGGGCCTTCTTTTAGCTTTTGACACAACCCCGACTCCAGCACAGAGACTGTAAACCCAGTTAATGATTTGAGCTTTTCCCCAGAATACAGAGACTTTTTTTACATTATTTTTTAATTAATATTATGTTCTTTAGATGAAGTGTTAAATTGTGTTAAATTTTATTCCTACCAATTCATGTTTCCACACATTCCCCTGTTTATAATCTTGAGTTCATTAACAAACTATTTTACCTCCTTATTTCCTGAAGCTCCTCCAGAGTTTGTGCAGTGGCCGCAGTCTGTCTCCAGACCAGCAGGGGGCAGCGCTGTGTTCACCTGTGTGGCCCAAGGCGTCCCTGATCCTCACCTCATCTGGCTAAAGAATGGCAAGGTCCTGACGCCTGGACACAACGTCAAACTTACCAATAACAACAGGTGATTAGAAGTTTTTCTTATCTTCACTGAGACAAGTTTATAAAGATTATAAACTTTGACCTGTCCACAAAGAACATTTTGAGGATTTAGAGATTAGAAAAACAGTAACCTAGTCCAGAGGAGGCGTCGACATCTCTGGGCTCAGAGGCATCTCACATCAGACACTCAGCAGGAACGTGACATCTGGATAGTTAACTATTGCAAAGTAATAAAAGCTTTACAGAACCAGGAATGAAAGAATCAAAATAAAATAGTAAATAAAAAAACAAATGTAAATTAACACATTGAAAAAATGTTTGAATGAAAACAAAAGTCAAGTATCAGAATCATTTAACTGTTTTTAAAGTTTGTTGGCCATATTGTCCCAAGGTTTTCTGATTTGGAGTTGTAGCTGTCCAAAATAGTACGATCACGAGCAGAAGTAGCAGCAGGAGGGTCAGTTCCATTCCGCTGATGAATCTGTGCGTTACGCCTGACGCTCTGAGTAATCGGGACGTGTCTTTGCAGCACTCTAGCTCTGACTCGGATCAGTTCGGACGACGAGGCCATCTACCAATGCATCGCAGAGAACAGCGCAGGCACAAACCAGGCCAGCGCCCGTCTGGCAGTGACCGAGGGCAAAGACTTACCTGCTGCCCCTGAAGGCCTCACGGCTAAAGCTCTGTCCACCAACAGCCTCCAGATAACATGGAGCCATCCACCCACCAGTTCCACCGAAACCATCATTGGATACGTCCTGCACATCAGGAGGATAGGTGGTGAGTGTAAACGCAAACATGATCAGTGAGAAAAGATGTTTTAGTTTACATGCCCTAAACAACCACGTGTTTGTTGGTTCAGAGCCTGATAGCATGGAGCTGCAGGAGGCCATAAGTAAAGGCACCTTTCAACACGATGTGACCAACCTGGATCCAGCAACTACGTACTCGCTCTACCTGAAGGCCTATTCTGCCCTGGGAGCCAGCCAGCAGTCCACCACTGCGGTCGCTACCACACTCGGAGGCGGTAAGAACAGGGGTGTTTTAAGCTTTTTTGGGGGTGGGGGCTTGGAATTCACACCCTTTAAGTTGATCTGTAGTGACGCATTTATCTGTTACAGTTATGTAGAAAAACAGCTAGATTTGTCAATCTATAGTTCAAATTTAAATTAAGCTTGAAAAATAAACCCAATAAACCCAATTTGTATTTAAAAATATAGAATTTGTGATAGCCCAGAAACTTCAACTTTATAAACTTTGCAAATTTACAATAAAGAGTAAAAAAAATTCTTTATAACTTTGAACTCTTTTAGAAATTTCAGAATTTCTGATTTTATCAAATAAATACACACAATGTGTGTATTTAATTTATTTGTATTCTTTTACACATGTGTAAAAGAAAAAAGGAGCAAATTTAGATTTTATCAACTTGCAAATTTGCAAGAAAATTTGTAAAACTGGACTTCATAAACTTACAAATTTGTAACATAAAACAGTTCTGAAAGTATAACCTGGCAAATGTAAAAAACAATATAACAAAATCAGTATCAGTATAAAGTCTAATTTTTTCATAAAACTCAGATCTGAGTCCTAATTGAAGTTTTTCCCAAAGAAGGACCAAAAAGTTTCTTTTATCTACTGACTGCAGAGGCCGACCTTGTGGCCTGGAGGCCTGTTAGCGTCACAGACGGGGGTCTCTGTATCTGTTTAGTCTTTGAATAGCCAGAGAGAACTCTGGGTAAGAATCATCGTCTTTCGGCTGCTGCAGTGACCCAGGTTCCTTTCATCTCCCACAAGTACAATTGTTGTGTCTCATCTATAACATCTGTTTTCATCCGTCTTCTTTTTCTGCGTCCTCCTCCAGTTCCGACCGCTCCCACCTACTTCACCAAGGTGTTGAACTCCAGCTCGGTGCAGATCCTCTGGGAGCTCCCCAGTAAACCCGGCAAAGCTGAGGGCTTCAGGCTATCCTACCGCAGGGTCCCCCACGCCGACTTCCAGGGGCCCATCCAGCTGCCCAGCAGCGTCAACGCTCAGACCATCTCTAACCTGGGTAAGTATGTTCTCGTCTTCGTTACGAACCAGTGACCTTGTTTGTGAGGAGCAAATCCTGATCTTCATGGTCCGGATCCATTGAATCCATCTAAAATTCAGAAACACATGTGCATTAATAGATGAAGTTAAAACTATAGATCTGAAAGAGATACTGATACTCCCCAGAAGGGTCAGAGTTGTGGTTCTGATAATCAAGATGGAACCTGATTTAGAGCTTACGCGAGTGATGCGCAAGAAAATACTCAACTTTAAAATCATTTAAATCCTGATGGGGACACTATCAGTACTTTAGTGGATTTATGCTGCTCCCATAGTATTATGTTAACTTGTGTATTAGTCTTTAGGATTTACCACGCTGTTTATTTAGATCAGAGGGTTGGCGGCCCCAGCTAATGTTTTAAATAATATAAACTAAATTATATTATAGTATAAATTGAAAATTTTCTTGGAAATACATTTTAAATATATATCTTTGACCAACAGAATTTAGTTTTAGGGTGGGAAGGGTTTAATCAGCGCTTGCAGAAAGACCGGAGTAACCCCGTACCCTCCGTTTCAGAACCCGGTGCAGTGTATGAAATTAAACTGGTGGCTTACAACGGAAACGGAGAGAGCGACTGCTCCAAGAGACTGGTGTCACTGGCAGAGCAAGGCATGAGCGACCCGATCACTGGTGAGTGTCAGGAATACTAAAATACTGAAATCTAGTCATGATCAGATTCTTCAGCTTTGAACTTTCAAAAGCTTTGGAAACCCCATCAGCATCCGGTTATGAGAGCTTTGACTGGAGCAATCCTCCAAAGATCTCAACACTGAACTTCTTAATGAAACGAACTGTTAAACATGCATTTTCCCCTTTTTTTAACTCATTCTTACAGGAGGAAACAGTCTTTGTCAGTGCAGGGATGCTGAAGCCTCTCTAGGCAGCGTCGTTATTGGCATCCATATTGGCACCGCCTGCATCATCTTCTGCGTTCTGTTCCTCATGTTTGGATACCGTCGCAGGTAAATACCAACAGCACATCCATCCGTTCTGGAATGACCCCGAATCAGGGTCATTTCTAGCTTTTTGGAGATCCCGAGCAAATTCAGTTTCACAAACCTCCAGTGTGAAGGCAGCATTGAAACCCTTTAGGAGGATCCATGGAGATGCATTCACGCGCTACACGTAACAGAAAACAGGTCAGAGTTGTGAATCTAACGTTGAAATTCAACTGGGGCTAGATAAATAAACCTAGTTAGGTAACTAAAACTTAAAACTTCACAACTTTGTTTAGAAGAACTTCGCAAACATCACAACACATTTCAAAAGAAGATGGGACAGTAAACTGTTTACCTCTCTGTGCCGTTCTTTCAGAAGCAAACAGGAAAACTGCTTGGGAACATCAATCATAGAACGTAAAGCGTGTCACCTGTATATAATTGAACATTTGTTTTAATTAGGATGATATTGAATGGGAGCATATAGAATTTCCCCAACACATTTTTATTTCTTTTGTAATGTGTTGCAGGTCTGAAATAAAAACTAGATTATATATTAACCAGTGAAATTGTGTTAAGGGGAGGAAAAGTATAAAACATCATGGGTTCATTCTGCAGACAGAACCAAGACAGAACCAAGTATGGATCACAATAAGTAACTTGCCTTATAACAAAAATGATGAAAACAAATTATTGTTCATCACTAAAATACCCAAAGACCACACAACTTCAGTGAGCAGCTATCAAGATTAAATCTTTAGTCATGCAAGTATACAGTTATAAATCATTAGTTCTTCTGTTTGCAGTTTGTTTTGCAGTAAAGGGACTCAGGACAACTGGTCTCCACCAAGAATGAATACAGGACACGATGGAAACCCTAAAGACAGAGCAAACTGTGCCAGGACGGAGCCCGAGGTACGTTGTTTAATGTTACTCAACTACTTTAAGTTGTTTAAAACACCGTACATAACTACTAGTCAAACAATGATAAAGTTTGGTTTGGCTATGTTGTTTGAAGGAGCTCTGTTGTATAAGTTTTGGTAGAATCTTTGTCAGAGAAACCAAAAGAAATAGAAGTTAAGTTTTGCTGCTCCGGTGGAATCAGTAGCACCCAAATGTGAGAGATTTGCTAAGTCATGCTAGTTACCAAACTTTAACAATAATCTGGAATTCATTTTTGAAGTGGCCAAATTCTGCTCATTTCTGACCATCTGTGATAACGTAACTCCAAAAGGCTTTCATTACATCAGAGTTAGTTATACAGAGGGACATTTCCGGGAAACGAGAGGACTGTGCTGGAGGCAGAGGTCGGGTAACGTTACTGCTAGGTCTCACCCGTAGACTGTACGTAACGGTGGACGAAGCAAACAAATCGTAGCTCTGCATGAGCCTCAACCAGGAGCCTCAACCAGGAGCCTCAACCAGGAGGTTAGATGGCTGCCGCTTGGTCTCACGGTGGTTCAGTATCTCGTTGTCCTCAGCTGGAGGGTTTCAGAGGTGGAGTGCTTGTGAGCACTGGCCATGATAGATTTCCTAGGAATTTTCTCAAAAACACCTCCAATATAGCCAAATATGTTTGGACTGCAGAAAATGTTATTTCTTTTTTATGTACGTTGTAAAATATAGAGACAAATCGGGCATCGACCCACCAGATTCAGTCCCCCTGCTCCCCTACTGATCCCTGGGGAGGTTTAGCTGGACCGGTAGACAGTAGCTCCACTGTACAGACAAACGTGGTTGTTTGCAGAATTAACTCCATGTTCTGAAGCGGCATTAAAATCAACTCAATAGGAAACTTTTGGTTGTCCAGTACATTAATATGTCCACACTTGCAGCCCTGCAGCAAACTTTTGTTTCTAACTTTTGAGGCTGTCACTAGCAATAAAAAATATATTAACTTCAAACATATCAGTTTAAGTTTGCTCCTTTGTTAAAATGCATAGACAGATAAACATTTAAACAGCTTTACCTAAGACGGTTAGTTTAGATTGTCCAACTTTTATCTCTTGAGCTACTCAGCCCTTTTGATGAACTTGACTTCTGAGAAGTGAATTAAAGCCTAAGAATCGAAGTCCTGTTGTCCTGTTGACTGTACAGAGTGCTACGACCAGCTCCTGGTTGGACTGGAAGGGTTTGGGGTGGTGGGGTGACCCCACTATACTGACCATTTGAGCTTGGCTCATGCTCAGCTATGATGCAAAACAGTCAACTTATTGGATTCATCAGTCCAGCATCAGATGAGTCTTGCTGAAGCAGTCATCGGTGAAGTGTCTCCAGCAAATAAATATGTTAGCACCTGTCCGTTACTGTCCTGAAAAACAAACAGCATCTGCTGTGTGATGGACACGAGACAACATAACCTTTTAAGGAAATTCCTGTCTCTCTCATGTAAGACAGAACCAGTGAGCTCAGAGCTCTCACAACCTAGGCCTTGTGAGACTCCATAAATCATGTTTGTTCATGCTTTAAACAGCTGTAACGTAAGTACTCCTCTTTGTGTAGGCTACAGTCATGCATAAGAGGATAGTTCACAGATGAGTCAGAAACCATGGACCAGCAGAATCTGAGCCCTTCAAAGCCAGCTTACGTCAGCTTTTGACAGCTAGCAGAAAAAACGATTTCACCGCCTCTAAAAGTGTCTCGTTCTGCCTGTGTGTAACTTCCTGTTGTTTCTCGTGACTCTTCCTGTCAGCAGGTGGCCTGTCCGACGCGTTGCCAGGTCATCATCGAGCAGCATTCATCGGGTTTGCCTGGCTCGGGCACCGGCTGACATTGGTCAACATAATCCCAACGTTCACACCCCTGATATTCCTTCCAACTTTCACAGCCAACTACATCTGTTACCCATGAATGGTATATTCTCAACAAGACTTAAAGCCAATAACCTGAATGTAGACCTGCAGACAGGACGTGTCCTGGTCCTCCGTCCCCCTAAACCCATCCCCTACCTCAAACCAAAGCTTGTTGCCTTTATTTCCTGCGCACATGGACGTGCTCATAGGAAACGCCTTCACAAAGCATTGCCACTCCAGATTATGTCTTGGAAAATGTGTACACATCCGACATGTCACTTTTTTCAGCGGAGGTCTGTTAAATAACCAAAATATTCTACCTCTGAGACCTTTCCTGAAACTTGACCTGGGAGGAGGTGTACAGCAGTCTGAAAACCAAAATAAAACCAAATATTTCCACCGACTGAGACATTCCAACTAATCTGCTGTGGCAGAAATTGCCTTCAGTTCCTCTGAAATAAGAAAAGGAAGAAACGTAGCGGCCTTTTTAAACGCCTTATTGAGGTGAGAGTTTGGTTTCAAAATGATTATTTATCACTTAATAAGCCATTTATGCTACATCCCCATGGGTGCAGTTTCATTTCAAAATGTCACTTCAGATCTAAACCAATCTGTGTTTATACTACTGTTTTAACTCCAAGTCAGAAAGCATGTCCGTCAACACCGTACCACCGTACATGTCGTTTCCACTCTGCTCAACATCATCCTTTTTTTCTTATTGTCTACAAATGGTCACACAATATAGGTTTGGCCAGTCATGGAAGGTTATATGATGACCTCGATGAGCAAATCAGGAAGGGAAAGTGCAGCTACATTATCGTTTTTAATTGCTTTTGTTTTTATTTGTCCACGCCGGACTATAGAAAGCTGAAAAAGGGTCATTCAGTGGATCAAAGATTTCCCCATTTCAACAGTTTAACTCATCAGAATGAGTGAATGGCAGGAGTAACCATAGCAACAGTGGCATGTTTTAAAGTGAAACCAACTTGGCCCACATTGGCAGGGGTCTGCAGCGGATAACAAAATTCTGATTTTTGAGGATCAAACTCCCCAAAGTAGTGATGATGCCAGATGCAAAGGTAACAAAAGTTTCACATTTTAAAGTGAATTATTTTGCAATTATTTCTCAATTTTTAAAGTGAATAATTTAATTCATGAAACTGACGTCCACACTACTCTCGGGACGGTGTTCCTTAAAGAATAAGACATTTTTGATCTGCTCCAGACATCACTTCCATTTGTAAATACAGTTGGGTCTAATGAGGACACGCATAACCACAACCCTTACATAAACAACAACGTAATCGCACACTTTTGTCACCTGATTTTCTTGTTCCGGTCACTACGTAGCCTTCCATTAATTCACATGACCATTGAAGGACGAAAAAGAAAATAGGAGAGAAACAATACAACATTTTCAACTGTGGTGTAGATGCCAGGCATAACCATAACTAGAAGTTTGACGTTTGAAAGTAAACCTGCACCAGGGTGGTTGTAGCTTTAGAAGAACCATGCAAACTGGCATTTTTCTTCACCCAAACAACATGTACAAACACCCGTCTTCAAAGAAAACTACCTCAGTCTGACAAGAACGTCTGAGCCATAGTTGAGGCCAGTCGTAGCCTCGTGATGCTGCTTGTGTTAGCCCACTCAACCAAAAACAAACCAAGAGAAGTCCCTTTTTCTTGACCAATGCCAGCCGGTGCTCCGTGCCAGAGACCCACCAGGCTTGTTCAGAGGGCGATGACCACCACGAGGAGGCTTCTTGAGCCTGAGCCTTACTGAACCAGACATCAACGTGAGCCTTAATGACCTCCTGTTCAAGGGGGGGACGTGAAGCGATTTTCATAGAACCCTCAACTTCCTTTGACTTGACATTGGAGATTTTAAGAGCACCATGTGGTGTCGCCTCCAGTTGCTTTAAAATGGGGTCCTCCATGGATGTGAAGAGCCCACCCATTCATCTTTGGACTCGGCTGTCGTAGGTCATGGGAAGTATGGATCACAAAGAGACCATTGGGGATTTGTACGCCAACCGTTCCATTGGTTCCAGTCCATCAAGTGAAACCCAATGAACCCAAAGGACTAACTTCATCAGTGCAAAACAGATCTGCACTCAAATGATAAGCCATGAACTTATCATTTCAGGCAACTCAGGTAAGTTACCTCTTCGGAAGCCAAACTGGTCAGCCCGGGGAGTTCGGTGACACCGAGATTGCAGCTAAAGAAGTTTTGCTGTTATTTATACCTCAACGCATTACTGAAGGTCATATTTCACCACGTCACTCTTTCCAAAAGGTTCTTCTATGAAAACCAAACTGAATGATACCCAAAGATGTAAACGTTTGATGGTTTTCTTTACGTTCCTTTGACATGTACTCGAGAGACTTCCTTTTCATTTTGGTTTTGGTTTTTCCTGCTTGAAAGGGGTCACCTGTGTGAAAAGTGCTTTAACTAAATCTAAGCCAAAAGAAGTTTGATTATTTTTAATTACCATTTTTTAAATAATATTTTCAAACCTTTTAGTTTGGAAGTTGTTTCAGGTGCACTCCTTCAACATGGAACTGATTTTATTTTGCCAATTCTGGCTTTTCATTTTGAAAAGTGACCAAATGGAGTTGTGTGATATTTTAAGAGACATATAAACACTAAAATTAGTACATGTTGTTTTTTTAAACAAGCTGAATTTTTGCCAAATATTTAGATATCTTTAAGAAATATGTAACCAAATAAGTGTACAGTTTTTAACATTCATATTCTTGATACTTTCTCATAACCAAAGCACAGAAACATGTGTGTGAGCGGAACGGAAACTTTGAATGGCAAAAGTAGATAAACCCTGAGGGCAACAGCGTTTGGAAAACGCATTAAGAGCCAGGAAGCTTGCTGTTGATAGGTCACCAAAGAATTCTAAACTACGACCTAAATCAGTAAAAGTTGGGATAACACAGTCATATTCTTACATTTATTTTAACTTTTACTTCTTTTGACACAGTATAAAGATCATAATATTTCATGATTTTTCTTGTCAGCTTTATTTATTTTGTTGTGATAAATACATTAGAATTACATTTCAGGCCACCAAACATTGTCAATTTAGTGCTAGTTATGGTAAAGAAATGTATTCATTTATTTTGAAACTGTGTCCAGTTGAGTCCTCGACATCTCTTGGCTCAGAGGCGTCTGGAGTGGACCATCACGCAGTGAAAACATGGATTGTACAAACTTAAGAGAATCACAAATCTCTGTATGAGGACCTTTGCTTCTTAAATGCTACAAACTATGAGAATATCAATTTATATACAGATAATGCTGTGATTTCAATTTAATTCTAAAATACAAAAATGCTTTATTAATTACTGAGGCATTTTTAATCAAATGAAATTAATTAACGTTTCCAATCAGTATTCCAGATCTATTTTGGAGGTGTGGAATCATGACAAATTAATCAGTATTTAATTTTTATTTTTTTTAAAAAAGGTTATGTCAGTAAAGCTTTTACCATTTTGTAACATTGTTATAACAAAACTTTAGAAATGTTCTGCCATAAAGAATACTGAGTGGTGAAGATTTTCAGATCATTTTTTGTCACATTACCCCTGAAAACATTTTTAAGTAACAGTACACGGTCATGAAATGCTGTTGATTTTTTGGTTTAAAAAATTCTCCATTTGCATTATTTAACACAATACAATGCTGGGTGGGAGAATATAAAATTTAAGAACCAGAGGTGCTCATACAGAGCCATGTGGTACTCCTCAGTTAGTGCCATAAACTCTACAAACATGGATTTTCTTAATCATGGCTTTTTTATCTAGAATTCTGCAAATAGGCAGAGACACCTTACGTGGGTGACCACAAGTTTCTTGCTTTAGTATCAATTAACTCATGCTAACCTATGATGCTAACTCATTTTACTATATTCATTCTGATCAAATTATCTATCCAATCTTGTTTCATATGCCGCTACTAAAATGACAGTTGAAATGAGGATGGATGAAATGTAAGAATTGATATCAAGAATTTGCTTACGAGAGAAAACAGAAGAGAAAAGCGTACAAAGAAATACTGCTTTATCTTTTATGTAAGCATTTTCCAGATCGTCCCAACCTTTACCAATTTTGTAATGACAAAAAAAAACAAACGGCCAACAATGAAACCTACTTCAAACTACTGTAAATACATTCTAGGCTTATAAAGTGCAACTTGTGATTAAAGATGTGGCTGGTTTGTTGATGGATCCCATCTTTCAGATCAGCTACAAGATCTTTTCCTGCCCTCGGGGTTTATTGTAGCCTTTTAAAGCAAAACAGTATCAAAATTAAAGACTTTTCTCCTCAATTCTTCATTTCCAAACAAGTGAAAGCTGTTTAACCAATGTGAAACCAAAAAAGTGAATTTTATGATGAAAAATCCAAAAATCTCTGTGTTTTTGTAGTATGAAGCATGTAGCGCTAGCTGTTGAGGAAAAGCATTTGTTGTTTCTGTTTGGAACGGTTCATTTTTACACCTCCTTTTATATGAGTCTTTTGGTTCTTTGGTTGTGCACAGGAAATGTTGCCAAATTAATGTTTGTTTTTATAAGTTTTTTTATTGTTAATATTATTAGGTTTGTGTATGTTAATTGAATGTTTTGTTTGTTTAAGGATGCTATGACGCTAACTGGTAGGATTACTTTGTAATGGCCTTTAAGCGAATAATGTGAGAGGAAGAGACTGTAAATGTTTTAAATTCACATTGTGCCCTAAAGAGCCCGCCACTAGACGAAAAAGAAAATAAAAAGGTAGAAATATAGGAAAGTAGAAACTGGTAGCAAATGCCAGCGAGAAACAAGGCTTTAATGATTCCTCCTGTTGTTTAACGTTAATTCTGATGTAGCCACCTGTTTCCTAAAGCTTTAATCTGTCTTCGACCAAAATGAAACGGTTTATAAGTAAAAGACAGAGTACAAATTACTGACAGAGACCGTAACTGACTTTATTTTGTTGCACAGTCAGGTCACAACACATTCAAGTTGGTTTTTAATTTTTCTACGGTAAGAAGAAAACTGGCAACAATTTTTGAATCTTAAGTTTAAATCCATGTCAGCAAAATAAAGCATGACAATGTTGACATTTGAGGAAAGAAAAAAACTTGCCAGGGAGGGTGTGTCAGATGTCTGACTTCACATACTAACTTTCAAGAGAAAACCCAACATTTTGACATCCTAAACTAAACTAATTTGTGACAAGACTCTAGTACAGTCACTGTACATACTGGAGGCATCATTTAAATTATTAATACTGATTAATTTAGATAGGCAAACTTTTTGTACGGAAAAAGTTTGGCAGAAATTAATAGAATAAAGCTCAAGCCAGCACTGCTAGCTAGAAAGAACACCGTCCCTTGAATATGAAAGTTCGAGTTTTAACCCACAACCGGCGTTGTGGCGGCCACGGCCATCCACAGGAACACGTTCAAAGCGCCACAGCGCTGCGAGCTCAGGCTTAAATAAGAAAATACCTCCTATGAGGTGTCAAATCTGAGATGAGGGACTGGTGATCTGTTTGAACATCCCTTTAAATGACAGGATCGAGAGTGGAAGTGGCACCAATTAGCTTTTTTCACTTCGTTTTTGTGACAATAATCTGCAAGGAGATCAATGTTCCTGGAAACCACACGTGCACTTCTTGCTACATGGCGACTTTAACTTTAACTTTTAACAGAGTGAGGCGGTGCTGAGCTGACAGCTGAAGGTGCGTTCCAAGTGGAACGCATTCCTGAAAATGTAAAACAATGAGTGGGTAACTTGACAGCACAATGTGGTTCATAATTTCACTTTTGATTTTCAAGTTGTAAACATGCTAAAGGTGGAAGAAATAATTATCTAATTCCTGTTAAATTGTTTGGTCCCTGTTTGACTACAGACTGCGTTGTCTTCATGTCTGGACTGTACTCTGTCTTTTTCTCATCATATTTCATCATTCCTAAAACCAAATAAAGACTTTTAGCTGAATTCATATTTCTGTTTTTGTCTTATCTTATATTTGTGAATATTTGTGTGGCACTAGCAACACAAATATATATATATATTATATATACTGTAACAGTGAGAAGTTAATAGGATCTGATTTCCTGAAGGCAATTGGAAAGGGAAGTGGAGGTCAGGGATGTGGTGGGTTTTGTGGACAGGAAGAGCTGGGTGTCATCTGCATCGCAATGGAACTTGATGTCGTATTTGCAGAAGTGGCCAAGAGGGAGAAGGTAGATGATGAACATGAGAGGGCCGAGGACAGAGGCTTGAGGTACACCAGAGGAGAGGGGGACCGAATGAGAACTGAATGTGCCTTCTCTGTCTCTGCTTCACCTCAACCCTCAGTTATTAACAATATCCCATAAACTTAATTGTGGTCCATTGTTCTGGTAGTTTGTTGTGCTTGTCTGGCCCTTCTTTTCCTCTTCTTTGCATGTCCTGCGGACCAGAGCCTCAGGAGCTGCTTGCTGACCTGCAGTTCCACCTCTGACCATACCAGTGTCTGTCTTCACCTGTCTGTGTGGAAGTCTGTTGGATACTTGCTGACATCCCGACCTGCAGTCCTCATCCCCTTGGATGACCAACTATCCATATATCACCCATATACACAGAAGTCTAATTGGACTACTGATGATAGTTACTATTGTATCCTGTCTTGTACCTTTGACGGTGTCTCTATGTCTCTATTCTTTCTTATTTCTTGCTCTACCCGGCTGGCCTTCGGCAGGAGGGTCCCCCCTCATGAGCCAGGTCCTGCTCAAGGTTTTCCTTGGAAGTTTTTCCTTGCCACTGTTTGGCTTAAGGTTTTTCTTCCACTAGGGAAGTTTTTACCTGCCGTTGTTTATGTAATAAACTGTAATAAGTTGTTTATGTAATTGCTCGGGGGTCATGTTCTGGTCTCTGGCAGACAACTTGTGTTTTATTAGACGCTATATAAATAAAATTGAATTGAATTGAATTGAATGTTTGGATTTGAAACCAGTTGAGGGGTGTATCAGATATTCCAATTGAGGCTAGTCAGTCAATGTGGATGGTGTGGGAAAGAGTGTCAAAAGCTGCACTCAGGTCCAGGAGGACAGGAATGGTAAGTAGTCCAGAGTCCGCAGCCATAAGGAGGTTGTTTTAACTAAAGCTGTTTCTGTATTATTAAGGGAACGGAAGCCTGATTGGATATATTCCTAAAGATGATTGTGGTAAAGATGATCATGATAATAATTATAATGTGCACAATCCCAAGTACCCCCTTACTGCTTCCATAGGATTTATTGTATGGCATCAATATGGACTTTTTATCATATTTGCAGTTTATTGTAACTCTATTTTATTGTTCTTTTGTGATGTCTGTCTATGAAAGGTGCTATAAACCTTTACTTACTTACTTATTTAAGAAGTAATCTCCAGGCAGGAGCTGTCAATCATCAGCACTTTATGAACTGACCGTCAGGTTTGCAACAGCAAACTTGGCACAAAAAGTACCAAAATTTGTGTTTGGTAGATTATTTCTTTGTTGTGACAAAGCTTCTTTGCATTCAGTCTTATATTGCTGAAAAGCCTGTTTTTTTTCCCTATTAAATGGAGCCACATTTATGAGGAACATGCATTTGTGAGCAGCAGAGCTGAGGATGTTGGTTGCACCCATGAAAAGTTTGTCAAATCTTCTCTGCCAATTATTTTGCTGTTGGTATTGACTCTTGTACTGTTGTCAGCAACACGTGCACTGGAACCTGAACTTGTGGAGGTACGTTATGTTCAGTGATGAATACAGATGGAGGTACATATACACCAGGTACCCCACAGGTGTGGTTGTCACCGAAAGAGGAAGGAGGTGAGTGTCACATCCTACATCTAGGATAAAACTACGAACATCAAATACATACATTTATTGTACTTTACAATGAAACATGTAAAAATTGGGATTTTTAAAATGTTAAAAATTATATACAGACACCTAATGTAAACTTTTATTTTTTCTGACTTTAAATTTTGAATATTTTTTTTGTTGCTAAAATAACTAGTAATTTTGTTAAAATAATGCAAAACATTCAAAATACATTTATTTTTTTGTTATGCAATTATCAAAAAAAAAATACTATAAAATAAGGAAATTCTTAAACAAATGTAAAAGTTCAACAATTTTTGTAATTTTTTACTCTTTTTTGTTTGGTTTGTTCAAATAAAATTCACATGTACCCATACAAGTTTGAAAAATAAATGTCTTTGTAATGTATTGATCATTTCCCCATTATTATTTCCCCCACAATTGGAAGACGTTTTGGGGAAAGCCTGGTCTGCTTAGAAGAGACGGCATTCATCCCACCCGGGATGGTGCAGCTCTTATCTCTAGAAATCTGGCTGATATTATTAGATCCTCCCCCTGACAATCCAGGGTCCAGGCCGGGATGCAGAGCTGCAGTCTTACACGCTTCTCTGCTGCTTCTCGAGGACTATCGCCTGCCAATAAAAAGGTAGAAGTAAATGATGTAATTGGAGATTCTACCAAGGTGCCAAGAGAAATAGATTTAGTATCGATTCCCCGTCCTCCAAATGTTCACCAAGCGCGACGTAATAGAGGCGTTAACCAAAATAACCTCGTAAAAATAAAAACAAATACGCATTTAGTGCGAACTAAAGACCAAACAATTAGATGCGGATTACTAAATATACGATCTTTAAGCTCCAAGTCTCTATTAGTAAACGATCTAATTACTGAGACCCGGAGTGACATTTTCTGCCTAACAGAAACGTGGCTCCAAGAGGAAGAGTTTGTTAGTTTAAATGAATCGACGCCGTCCAGTTACGTTAATTATCATATTCCTCGAATCACAGGTCGAGGTGGAGGAGTAGCGGCGATCTACGACTCCAGTCTTATAATAAAATCCAAACCTAAATGCGATTATAATACATTTGAAAGCCTCACGCTCAGCTTAAAACTGCCGAGCTGGAAATCAGAGAAGCCAGTCTTGTTGGTGGTAGTTTACCGGCCTCCTGCTGGAGCTGGTCTGGAGTTTCTGTCTGAGTTCACAGATTTCTTATCTAGTTTATTGATCAGTACAGATAAAGTCATCATAGTGGGCGACTAACATTCATATGGATGTTGACAACGACAGTCTTAAGTTGGCTTTTGATTCTCTTCTAGAATCGATGGGGATTTTACAAAAAGTTAACGAACCGACGCATTGTCTTAATCATACTCTTGATCTGGTCCTCGTCTACGGTGTAGAACTTGATAATCTGTTAGTGTGGCATGTAAACTCCCTCCTATCCGACCACTATTTAATAATGTTTGAATTCAACATTGTCAACGTTACGCATAATAGGAGGAATTACTTTAGCAGGTGTCTATCCGATAAAGCTATTACTAAATTTAGGGAGGCCATTGCTCTTCATCTTCTTACAGAGGAACATAGTGAAGCAGTTGAGGGCTGTGACCTCGGTTCTACCTCTGCAGACGTTGATTTCCTTGTTGGTAGCACTGCAGATGTGCTGCACTCAGCTTTAGATGTAGTTGCTCCTTTGAGAAAGAGGGTCTCTAACCATAGGAGCTTAACTCCCTGGTTTAACTCACATATCCGTATGTTAAAACAGAAAGTGCATAAAATGGAAAGAAAGTAGTACTGCAGTGGGTCTGCAGATATTTACTGTGCATGAAAAGATAGTCTAATAGTATATAAAAGCTAAATATATATATATATAAGCGCTTCACAAAGCTAGAAAAGCTTATTATTCATTGTTGACAGATAATAAAAATAACCCACGTTATCTGTTCAGCACTGTAGCCAGGCTGACAAAGAGCCACAACTCTGTTGAGCCGTGCATCCCTGCAGCTCTCAGTAGTGAAGACTTTATGAGCTTCTTTAGCAAAAAAACAATTGTCAGAATTAGAGAGGAAATTGGTCAGACCCATCCGGCAGCAGCTCTGGGCATTTCTTCAGCTTCAGCGACTCCCTTAGACTCTGACCTGACTCTAGACTGTTTTGTTCCTGTTGACCTCTCTGAGCTGACCTCAGTCATCAATAGAGCTAAATCATCCTTGTGTCTGTTAGGCCCCATCCCAACTCGCCCACTCAAAAATGTTTTCTCTCTCATTGGTACGACAATACTGGACCAGATAAACTTGTCCCTAGTCTTAGAATATGTGCCACAGGTTTTTGAAGTTGCAGTAATTAAACCATTGCTTAAAAAACCCTCTGTTGACTGAGACATTTTAGCTAATTATAGACCAATTTCCAACCTTCCATTTATCTCTAAAATTCTGGAAAAGGTAGTTGCAAGCCAGCTGTGTGACCATTTGTATAGAAATGATCTATTTGAAATTTTCAGTCAGGGTTCAGAATGCATCATAGCACAGAAACTGCACTGGTTCGAGTCTCGAATGACCTTCTTATGGCCTCAGATAATGGGTTAGTGTCCAAACTGGTTCTGCTGGACCTCAGCGCTGCTTTTGATACTATAAATCACAGCATTTTACTCCACGGGTTAGAGTTTGTTGTTGGGATTAAAGGGACAGCTCTAGGTTGGTTTAAATCATGTGTCGGACAGATTCCAGTTTGTTCATGTTCATGAGGTTTCTTCAGTACAGACAATGGTCTGCTATGGTGTCCCGCAGGGTTCAGTGCTAGAGCCAATCTTGTTCAGTTTATACATGCAGCCCTTAGGAAGTATTATTTGGAACCACGGCATTAATTTTCATTGATATGCTGATGATGCGCAGCTGTATTTGTCTATGACGATGAAACAGAAAATTAGAAAAACTTGTTGCATGTCTTAAGAACATCAAGGACTGGATGTCCATTAATGTTTTGCTCCTAAATTCTGATAAAACAGAGGTTGTTGTTTGTGGTCCCAAACAGTTTAGGAAGGGATTCGATGGTGTTGCGATGACCTCCAGTAAAACTGTACGAAACCTTGCTGTAATTTTTGATCAAGATTTGTCATTTAAACAGACTATTAATCAGGTTTGTAAAACTGTGTTTTTCCACCTTCGTAACATCGTAAAGATTAGGAGCATCCTCTCGCAGAGTGATGCTGAAAAACTAATTCACGGGTTCGTATCTTCTAGACTAGATTACTGTAACGTGTTGTTGGCTGGATGTCCAAGTAATTCTCTTAACAGCCTCCAGCTGATCCAAAATGCAGCAGCGCGAGTGCTGACAGGAATCAACAAGAGACCACGTCTGAAAGATTTAGAATCCAATTCAAAATTTTATTACTGGCATATAAAGTCCAAAATGGCCTAGCGCCGCGATATTTGCAAGACCTGATAGTAACGTACGTTCCTAATAGAACTCTCCGTTCTCAGAGTGCAGGTTTACTTGTAGTTCCTAGAGTATCGAAATGTAGATTTGGAGGACGGCTTTCTGTTATCAGGCACCATCACTCTGGAACCAACTTCCAGTTTGGGTTAAGGAGGCTGACACCACCTCCACCTTTAAAACTAAACTTAAAACATTTCTGTTTAACAAAGCATATAGTTAGTGTACATTTAGTACCTTAATGTGTCAGGGCCAGTAGTCAAAGCTGCAGCTGCAGGACCAGATTAGAGCAGCTCATTTTAAACAGCTTCGGTGTAGATATGCTGCTATAGGCCTCTGCTGCAGGGGGGCACCAACATGATCCACTGAGTGGTGCCTTTCACCTTCTCTGTTTCTCTTTGCCATCTCTGTCTCTTCTTCACCTCAACCCTCATTTATTAACAATATCCCATAAACTTAATTGTGGTCCATTTTTCTGGTAGTTTTTTGTGCTTGTCTGGCCCTTCTTTTCCTCTTCTGTGCATGTTCACGGACCAGAACCTCAGGAGCTGCTTGCTGACCTGCAGTTCCACCTCTGACCATCCCAGTGTCTGTCTTCACCTGTCTGTATGGATGTCTGTTGGATACTTGCTGACATCCCGACCTGCAGTCCTCATCCCCTTGGATCACCGTCTATCCATATATCACCCATATACACAGAAGTCTAATTGGACTACTGATGATAGTTACTATTGTATCCTGTCTTGTACCTTTGACGGTGTCTCTATGTCTCTATTCTTTCTTATTTCTTGCTCTACCCGGCTGGCCTTCGGCAGGAGGGTCCCCCCTCATGAGCCAGGTCCTGCTCAAGGTTTCTTCCCTCTTAAAGGGGAGTTTTTCCTTGCCACTGTTTGGCTTAAGGTTTTTCTTCCACTAGGGAAGTTTTTACCTGCCGCTGTTTATGTAATAATTGCTCGGGGGTCATGTTCTAGGTCTCTGGAAAGCGCCTAGAGACAAGTTGTGTTGTAATAGACGCTATATAAATAAAATTGAATTGAATTGAATTGAATATTATTATGGAAGAGATATTTCAGAAAACCTATTTAGTGGGTCAGTTTATGAAATCCAGTTTCGGGTGACGAACCCCTCAAGATGCTGCTGATGCTGAAAACATTTTATTGTGAAATACAGTACTGATTGCTAATGAAAGATTATGTGTCTGATATTTGAGGTTTGGGTTAAAATCTTGGTTTAATGGTACATCTGTTGGTTAAAACTTATACCTGCATCCTACCTTTAATTTGAGGGTTTTAATGAAGGACAGTTGGACTCTGTGACGTCAGAAAACAGCAGATTTGTTGTTGACTAAACTTGGTGAAATTTCAGGAAAGTATTTAAATGTTTTTATTTAAATGTCTACAAATATCTCATTTTATATCTCTTCTAACAGGCCAATCTTTTGTTTTTGTCGCCCTCTAGGGGCGGCAGAGGCTCTGTACACCTGTGTGAAGGAAATGCAGTTCTGGATAAGGTCCAGCAAACCCTCCAAAGTTTGTCATATTTTCAGTGTCAGGTACCCTAGAGACGACAGATTTTGTCATCCTGTAATCGCCGTTTCTAAGATGTGTATCAGTAGCTTTAGCATGCCTGCAGACAGTTTAAATTGTGCTCTAACAGTCAAAAACTGTTTTCAGCATCAGGCATCAAATTCACTCCACATTAAATAATTAGCCAGATTAAAAAAATACAAGTACTATTACTGATAACACTTTTCCAGATACACATCAGCAGCTGATCTACAGAAGTCACATGTCCATCCACAGTCCAGAATCATGGATCTGTTAAGTTGAAAAAGAAAACAGATTTGTGAATCTGAGTTCAACTTACGCCTAGCTGGCTACAAGGAGCAGAGTCTGGTTTTCCTTGTTGAAAGCGCTTGCAGAAGTTTAACAATCGTTTCTTAGAAACGATTGTTAAATCTCTGTCCCTATTTACATATTTCCTTACGTAACGTAACTCAAATGATGTAGAAAATTCCCCCCCGTTGTGAAAAATAACAATGCAGGCCATTCCGTACCAGAGTTCCAATAAGTTTATTTCTGCTGTGAAGTTTTAAAATGAAGTTCAACGGAGATCAACTCATCGTTGGATTCTAGTGGCCAATAGAGGAACTGCAGCTCGTCTTAATTCCGCATTACTTTCGATTCGTACGTTGGATTTTTGTGAGGTGGGCGTGTTCTAACCAACTGCTTAGCTCGTTCATCCTGGCCAGTTATCCAGTTTCGGAATAACCTGGTGGGCGGAGCCATCTCCTGAGCTCTGAAAATGGATCTTCAAACCACTCTTCAGAAACCTGTGGGTGACGCCACAGAACTTCTCTTGTTAACTTTATGGCCAGTTAAAACGGTGAACTAGAATCTCTCTTCACTTTTACTGGAAAAATGGCAATGATGTCACACTTTGAAGCAAATTGTTTCAACCTTTATTAAACATAACTCGCAAGAGATAAATATTACAAAGTTATTTCCTCCAAAATTAGCTTATTTTTTTTCAATCAATGCATAATTGTCAATCAACTGGCAGTATTCAAACAGCATTATTTTCTTTTACTTTTGAAGATAGTTAAATATCAAGTATGTGCAAAAGGTCAGGATTGATGTAAGCAAAACAAAAATGTCGTCAATTAGTCTCTGGTGGATGTCGGCATCTGTTTCAGTGCGACCAGATGTTCATTTCAATGTTTTCGGCACTAAAGACTCTTCTACATGAATTTGATAAAACCTGACTGAGCAGTAACATTTTTCCCTGCATTAGCAACAACTAATAGAAGAAAAAGCCAAACCGTACAGGAGCACAAATGTTATGCTGGTGTTGGCAGAGAAAGTGATCGCTGGTTCAGGTCAGTAAAGTCAGGTCTGACTCCAAAAATTAGAATCCCATATTAATTGTATCTGAATTATCTGAATTATCCCTGGAATTTCCATCTTCTTTGTAGCTACGTTAGCCACATGGTAACAGCTAAGTATGTCAAATCCTGACCAAAGATAAACCACAGTAACACACCAACTGTGGCTACGTAAGCTACATGCTAGCTGTGGTTGAGTTAGCCTCATGCTAATCATAGCTAAGGAAGCCACATGCTAACTGTAGATAAATTAGCTACGTGCTAACCATAGATATGTTGGCCACAGACTAACCACAGCTGCGTTAGTCACATAACAATCGTAGCAAAGTTAGCCACAGCTGCGTTAGTCACATAACAATCGTAGCTAAGTTAGCCACAGCTGAGTTAGTCACATAACAATCGTAGCTAAGTTAGCCACAGCTACGTTAGCCACAGCTGCGTTAGTCACATAACAATCGTAGCTACGTTAGCCACAGCTGCGTTAGTCACATAACAATCGTAGCTAAGTTAGCCACAGCTGCGTTAGTCACATAACAATCGTAGCTAAGTTAGCCACAGCTACGTTAGCCACAGCTGCGTTAGTCACATAACAATCGTAGCTACGTTAGCCACAGCTGAGTTAGTCACATAACAATTGTAGCTAAGTTAGCCACAGCTGCGTTAGTCACATAACAATCGTAGCTAAGTTAGCCACAGCTACGTTAGCCACAGCTGCGTTAGTCACATAACAATCGTAGCTACGTTAGCCACAGCTGCATTAGTCACATAACAATCGTAGCTACGTTAGCCACAGCTGCATTAGTCACATAACAATCATAGCTAAGTTAGCCACAGCTGAGTTAGTCACATAACAATTGTAGCTAAGTTAGCCACAGCTACGTTAGCCACAGCTGCGTTAGTCACATAACAATCGTAGCTACGTTAGCCACAGCTGCGTTAGTCACATAACAATTGTAGCTAAGTTAGCCACAGCTACGTTAGTCACATAACAATTGTAGCTAAGTTAGCCACAGCTACGTTAGCCACAGCTGCATTAGTCACATAACAATCATAGCTACGTTAGCCACAGCTGCATTAGTCACATAACAATCATAGCTAAGTTAGCCACAGCTGAGTTAGTCACATAACAATTGTAGCTAAGTTAGCCACAGCTACGTTAGCCACAGCTGCGTTAGTCACATAACAATTGTAGCTAAGTTAGCCACAGCTGTGTTAGCTGGGATGAACTAATCATAGCTAAAATAGCAAGCATAGATACTGATGTTTACGTGGGGCGGTTTAAAGTTTTCAGCACTCAGGAGATGGCTCCGCCCTCCAGGTTATTGCAACACAACTGTTCACTCTACCCCTTTACCCATTTTTGGATTAATCAGGTTTGGGTGGAGTCAGCTCCTTCCAAGATGGCGCCCCAATCAGACTGAAGACGGGCTCTGAACCGCCTTCAGGAGCCGGGGTGACACTGCAGACAGGTTTGTCCAGTTCTTAATACACCATCTATGACCTGAACCAGCAAAGACTTTCCTGCAAACTCGTCCAAAAATCAAGCGAATGCACCTAAAGTGATCGCGTTGTTGGGTGGGGGGAGGATCCCGAACGTTTTGCACATCTGTTACACAATAATACACAGTGATCACAAAACAAAATGACAAGCTTCACAATATTCATGGCTTTTTGTTTGCTTTTCTACACAATGTACAACCATTTAATTTTTTTTCTCAGTACAAGGAGGAAAAAATGCTTCTGTACAATAAGTCATTATTACTTCAAACCTAGCAAATATCGTGTCATTTATTTCATAGTCAATACATTTCTTTTTTTTTTTTTGTTTGTTTGCTTGTTTGTTTTTTTTAAACAGAACAGAAAGAAATCAGAACTGAACCATCAGAATAAAAATGAGCTCTGAAATCTAAAAACCTGATATTTGAAAACAATCTGCATGTCCAAATATAAAGGTGTGTGGATGCATCCGCAGAAACTTATGTTTTTCTTTAAATCCAAAGCGAACCTCAGGAGCAGGAGTGGAGATGCCATAAATCTTATCATGACTGCGTCACTACGTATAGTTTCAGCTGATCCAGCTCCAACTCATTTAGATTCTTTTCTGTAACCAACAGAGACGTGTCATCTGCAAACGTACGCCTCAGTTCTGTTTTGTAGGTTCTGATGATGGTCATGTGATAAAGACTTGGTGAATCAGACCGTTTAATCTGCCCGTATCAGACTGCAACTTCAGCACTTACAAACTGTAACGTTTGGTCTGCAGCAAAACAAAAATAACTCATGTTTTAAAATGTAACTGTACCAAAAGTTTTAGGGCAACCTTGAGGGCAAAAAGACCTTTAGAATAAAGTTGTAATATGAAGAAAAAGTCACAATTTCATTAGAAAAAGTGGCATATTATACATTTATATTATATAATCTAAAGTCAAACTTTTACAAGGAAAAAAGTTGTAAATGTACAAGACTGAAATCATAATCTCACAGGGGAAATACAAAAATTAAAATTTTATGAGAAAAAGTTACAATATAAGAATGAAGTTGTAATTTTAAAAGAAATGTTATTTAAAATATTGTATAAAATAGCGTTAAGACAACAAAAGTATCAATATTTATATTTTATTAGAAAAGGTATTGTAAAAATGTTTACTTTAATGAGGAAAGTTTTTAGAATATGTTATTGTTGTGAGAAAAAACATTAAAAAAAGGATTATAAAGAAATATTTAATTTTACAAAGAAAGAAAAGGTGAAAACTTGAGATTTACTTTGTTACTGTAGCTCGATTGCATTCTGTTGTAAGTCGATTTGGATAAAAGTATTTGATAAATTTAATGTAATGCAAGTCTTTCATTTACAGGAAAAAATATACTATGGAAAATGTGTAAATTCATAAGAAAGTCTTAAATGTACAACACTAAAGTACTAATTTTACTAAATCTATATTTTAATGGACAACACTATCAGTTTTAGAAAAAAAAAGTATCTGATCAAGAAAAAAATTATGAGAAGTACGACTTTTACATAGACAAATTTGCAATATAGGAAAAAATGTGTAATATCACAGGGACTAATTTGAATGAATTGTAATAAGCTGCAATTTTACAAGAAAAATGTTCTGAGAAAAAGTAATACATTTACAAGTCACACTAAGTGTAATTTTACAAATATGTATTTTTATGATTTAAAAAAGTCAATAAGGAAAAAAAAATGCAATTTAATGTTAAATTAGGCAATACAATATAGACCTAATTTTATGGGAGTAAAATTGCAATTTTATACGAAAGAGTTGAATATTATATGTTTTGTTTTTCATTGAAAATTATGCACTTTTTCTGTTATTTACTATTTTGTAAAGATTTGCTATTTTATTTTGCAAACTTTGCATGATTCTTGAGCATTTTCTACATTATATTCAAAAATGTCAACATATTTCACTAATTTGTTTTGATCCCTGCAAAATTACAACTTTTATCAAAAGTTTGACTTTATTCTCACAAATCTGCTTTTATTCTAAATAAAATGTACAACTTAAAAACAATCAAAACTTCATCTTCACAATGTTTATATTCTCATGAAAGTGTTATTTTTGCATATTTTATTCTCAAAAGACTACTTTATATAATATTGAAAAAACTCCCAATGTTACTCAAACCATGAATAACTAATTTGGGGTTTTTTTTCTAGCAAATTTACAACTAGTTTTGCAAAATTACAACTTTATTCTTGTAATTTTCTGACTTTATTCTTTCAAATTCAAGACTTTTTTTTATTTTTTCCCTTGAGGTAGCCCTAAATCTCTGTTGTATCTCGGCACTAAAGCGGTCAAACCCAAAGTAAAGTCTCTGTGTGAGAAATAACTGAACCATGAAGAAAGTGGGCCGGGGTGCACCTGAAGTGGCTTTGTTCGCTAGTTTGACTAGCTGCTGAGCAGACTCAACAAAGACATCCAAGCTGACGCCACAAAACTCCACTGCTGTGGAAGAAATAGTTCTGTTCATATCAAAGGAGTCGACTGCTCAGTCAAACACACAATGATGGGAAGTGCTTCAGTTTATTCCACCAGTTTAAGTTCGAATAAAGTGAAAACCGTTCAGCTGGTTCCTGGTGGTTGTAAACTCGGAACAGCTGGGTTTTAACGGCGTCATCGCTCTCTGTAACTTCACTCAAAGTTTTGGATTACCTGCAAAAAAAAAGTCTCATGATGTGCAGCTTAACTCTGACTTTGTGTATAAAGTTGAATGCTAGTCACGAGCCAAAAATGTAAACAAAAGGAAGGAATGATCTGTGTTTACTAATGTTTGAATAATGTTCATGAACCAGAGATGGAGACAAAGCAAAAGTGAAAGTTAAGCGTGTCCAGAGTCAGTTGAAACTGATCTTGTATGATTTGACTGTAAACAAGCGGGTTTGATCACAGTGACCACTTCGCTGTCAATTAGACAAGTCAGATGGAAATGTTGTGGCCAGCCGGATCAATTCAGACCCATTCAAACCCAAACTGACGTCACAGCCCCACATCCTTCTGTTAGACGTAACCAAACTCCATGAATAATACTGACCGAGCACTGCCGGAAATAGTGCTGCCACCAGTGATGGTGGCAAAATTCCAGAAATATAAAAAATGTCAGTGTTTCCTTAGAAATATATGGGAATCAACAGGAATTTACAGAAACAAAGTGGATGTTACAGGTAAGTCAATGCGAGCTAATTTAAAGTTAAACTAAAAAAAAAAAGTAGCATGACATTACCTAAAACAATAAAATGCAGTAACAATTATTTCCACCCTGAGATCTATTAAGCTTTTACTGGCAAGCTTAAATCTTATATTAAGAGATAGCAACAGTATCTATAAAGGAAAAAATACACACATATATATATATGTATATATATATATGTGTGTATTTTTTCCTTTATAGTATATCTTTCCTTTATATATTTATTTATATATATATATATATATATATATATATATATATATATATATGTGTGTGTGTGTGTGTGTATATGTATATATATATTATGTATATATATGTATATGTGTGTGTGTGTGTGTAAGTGTATATACACATACACACATATGTACATATACACACGTGTGTATATGTACATATGTGTGTATGTGTATATACACTTACACACACACACTAACATATACACACACACACACACACACACACACACACACACACATGTACACACACACACGCACACACATGTACTCACACGCACATGTATACACACACGCACACACATGTACACACACATGTACACACACATGTACACACACATGTACGCACACATGTACACACATGTACGCACACGCACACACATACACACACGCGCACACACACACGCGCGCGCACACACGCATGCACACATACACACACGTTTAATATTCACGTCTTTTGTTGTTCAGTTTAGTTATCCATTAAAGCTGTAGTTGCAAAGATAAAAATGTCCTTTTGCTTACTTGTACCAAATATTTATATTCTTGTTTCCATATGATAAATAACTACAAATTCCTAATTTATTCCCATAAATTCCAGTCAATTCTAATTTAAAATTTCCAGTTTGGAATATTTCTAAAATTCCCAGCTTAACTTCACATGGAAAGTGGAGCGCTGACGTTAAACGTTTCCAGTCAAGTGTCTGGATTATCCGTCTTCTTCCCTTTGATTATGCAAACATCTGCACTCTGTTGTTAAAATGACTGAGGTCAACTAAAGTCATAAATCTGTGATTGTGGCAGTGCAATGAAAATTAAAAACTGAAAATGAAATGACGTGACCTAAACTGACTTTTCAGTCATTGCTGTTTTCCAAACAGTGGGCGCCTGTGCTGATGCTGGTTCATGATGTGCAGCAAATCTATGTACAGGCTGGGTCTGTCTTGTCAAACTCGGCACACTGGGATTCGGAGGGGACGCTTCAGGTCCAATCATTTACTGATCAACACATTAGTATGAAATCATTCATCAGCCGTTAAAAAAACCCACCTGGATGCAGTCTACAAGAGTCAGGACATCTGAGCCAGCATGTACACCTCTCAATCCCAACACTCCTTTTCACCAATAAACGAGAGGATAAAAAAGAAAGAGAAAATAGAAACAAACAAACAAAAATTTCCAATTGGAAATATGAAAAGTGCTCCTCTGGAGTGAGGCAACTTGTGTGCGGAATGCGCACACAATGATTGATCCATGTTTCGCTCGTATCTATACACAATCCATACAGATCATTCAAAAGTTTCTGTTTCAGGTTGATTATCGTCTCCACGGGCAAGACCTCTCAGGTCTGCCACCGATTCATTAGGAGACGCCGCCACAAAAGGAAAAAAAAATAAATCAAAAGGGGGAGTGTTTAGGGATGATCTAAAAACAAACAGATCAGGACCTGGACTTCCAGGTTGGATGCCAAGGAGCTCCAGGAGGGACATAGGAAAGTATCCTGAATAAGCAACGTTATGGAGGATGTTGGCACCGAGGGATGGAAGGGCGATGTCCTCTGGTTTGTTCCCTACTCCCTGCTGCTTCGTCCTGAAATGAAGAACATGAAAACCTGTGGATGACAAAAAGGTGGAGCTGTAGGAATCCTCTTCCCATCTTCACCTTTCCCCAGTCTTCTCCAGTTGGTGAGCTCTGTTGGTGGCAGGTGAGGAGAGGGGCCTCCTTGGGATCTCCAGTTTTGGATGTGCATCGGCGTGATGATGGCTCTTGAAATGGGAACCTTCCAGCGAGACGATCCGATTACAAGCGCTCTGCTCTCAAACTTTCCATTTTCAGAATGGCATGCTCTTTCCAAGAGCGAGCAGGGCCCAACACCGTCAGTTTTTTTTTTTCTGTTTGTTTTTTTTTTCCACTTTGTCATATCTAAGTGAGCAAACTAATACTTTCGACAAAGCTGAGAGTTGTTAAACTTTATGTTGCATAGCAACCAGAGTGCACCCTGTTGATCTTCTGTTAGCAATAGTCCGAGTTTTGGAGCGAGTAGAGGGGAGGAACATGAGTAAATGATCTTAGCAAGTCCACAATGACTCACCAGGTAAAGAACAAAAACATGAAAAAAAAAACGAGAAAAAAAAACGAAAAGAAAATCTGACTTTATAAACCTGCAAGTTTGCATTGACAAAAAAATTCAACTGCGTCTTTATAAACTCTCAAATTTGAATTCATTTTCAATAAAAAATTATATTGAATTTCTGAAAATTATCAGCCCAAAAATCTTTATGGGTTTGCAAATTTGAAAAAGACAAAAAAAATTAAACAAAAAAAAAAAAAACTTCGGGATTTCTGACCATGTACCCCAATTTTAGGAGAAAAAAAAAATATCACTTTAACTTGCAAATTTGCAATAAAAAAAATTTGCAATGTCTAAAGAAAAAAATAAAAAATACTTAATGAAACATAAAATATAAGATTTTTTACTATAAACTTAAATTTGCAGGTAAATAAAGAAATTCTGATTTTAGTAAACTTTGTAAAAAAAATTGTAACGCAAACTCGACACCAACAATAGTTTTGGATGTGAGCAGAAAGAAAATAAAACAAAAAGTGTAAATGACCTTAGTAAGCTCACAATGGCTCGTCGTCTCTACTAAAGAAACAGAAAAACACTTAGGAAAAAAAAAAAGCCTCATGGGTAATAGGAACTGGAAAACTGGCAGGTGCAGGTATAACAGAGCTCCCACCAGCGATAATAAAGGGAATTGTAGAAGAAGAGGGTTTGTATAATAAGAACAACTGAGATGCACTGACAGTTTGTGTTTTGTCCACCGTTTTAGGTCGTCATGGGTTCAGGTAGGCACACGGACAGGCACTGCATGCGATGGAAATGTGAGATGGGAATACGGGTGGATCCAGGAAAGCCTCCGATCGGGATAAATGAGGAAATAGCAGAGCTCATTTCTGCCCGGTGATGGACTGCGATATGGACCGGGGCGGGATCATGTCCAACAGGTACTCCCTCTGCCGGTCCGCTAAGCTCGAGGTCTTATGGGCTCCAACCGCCGCAGGATTCAGATACGCAATATTCAACCCTGCGGGAGAAAAGAGACGGCACTGTCAAGTCCAAAGTGCAGTCCAGTGGGTGGGTGCTGTGCCAGCTTCTGTTAAAATGACCTTAAAATGGCAATAATCTGTTCCAAGTTAAGAAGAAAACAAGTGGGAGTTCAGAATCTAAACTTCCATTTCAACGTGAGCGAACAAAACAAACCCAGCTAGCTGACACAAAAACACAAAACTGCAGCAACGAGGAAAGAGAAAAATATATAACTCTTAGGTCTGGATCCAGACCCTGGTGGTCCGTAGAGGATCTGCAGGTCTGGATCCAGACCCTGGCGGTCCGTAGAGGATCTGCAGGTCTGGATCCAGACCCTAGCGGTCCGTAGGGGAACTGCAGGTCTGGATCCAGACCCTGGCGGTCCGTAGGGGAACTGCAGGTCTGGATCCAGACCCTGGCGGTCCGTAGAGGAACTGCAGGTCTGGATCCAGACCCTGGCGGTCCGTAGAGGATCTGCAGGTCTGGATCCAGACCCTGGCGGTCCGTAGAGGAACTGCAGGTCTGGATCCAGACCCTGGCGGTCCGTAGAGGAACTGCAGGTCTGGATCCAGACCCTGGCGGTCCGTAGAGGAACTGCAGGTCTGGATCCAGACCCTGGCGGTCCGTAGAGGATCTGCAGGTCAGGATCCAGACCCTGGCGGTCCGTAGAGGAACTGCAACTTTTCCATCTTGTCCTGGAATGCTGGTACATGGTAGCTATGGAGACTGCTACACGTGAACGCTCACATGCAGTACGAAACAGCCCTCGTTCTGACACCTCAGCCACATTTATTTCCACAGTAACAGATTGAGTCATATTTTTTCCCCTCTTTTGGCCTCCTAAACGTTTCTTCTGTCAAAAGTTGGAAAGGAAACAACAGTAATCATCCGTACTGTTCCAGCTTGTTGCGCCCTTCTGTTCTGGTACTAAAACCACCGGGTCACCTTGAGGTGGTTGGTAGGTCAACAAATGTTCACCACGTCCATGCAAACTGGTGAAAAGGACACAATGAAAACCAAATGCACTTTGAATCAGCGAGGACTCCTGATGGTGTTTAATCCAGCAACAGCTGCGTAGCAATGATCACTGGACAAACCAGGAGGAGCAGGAGGTGTAGTTAGGGTAGCTACAACCATGTTTAGCCATCTTTTAAGGACATTTGTTATGTAGCAACATGAAATCAACACCACCACAGACTGAGTAACCAGCTACATTAATCAAAAGAATGTTGGGGTCAGGCCTTACTGCTCCAAAAGTTAAACAACTTCACACATTCAGTAAAAAGGGTTTGATGGAGGTGTGTGGTTTCTGGATGTGCACGGACAGATGTGGGGCCGAGGTTCAGGAACGGGGAGGAGCTAGGTCGCACAGCTGCGCTACATTTCTAATTAGTCTCCATCTGTAGATGTAGTCATGTGCTGAGATCCAGGAAGGAAGGGCTGTACCAGATCTGAGCTGGAGCTTCAGCTGCTGGGGAGTCACAACTACGTAACACTTAGTGGTGTTGATCTTACAACAGACTAGTCTCAAATTCAGCAGGCTGAATCCTTGTTCCCACCAGCTCGGGGGCATCAGTACCTGGGATGTTGTAGATTTGACGGCGGCTGTCGTGCTGCAGCCGGTTGCTGCTGCCTCCGCCTCCACCGCCGCCGCCGCAGTGTTTGGCTCCAGTCATTCCCATCAGGCTGCTGGCCACAGACAGCTGGGAGGCCTGGGCGAAGTTGGACAGGACGCCTCTGGCAGAGTTGGACAGACCTCGTTGCAGAGAAGCCTGAGGCTGGGGGGCCTGGGGACAAGAGAGATCACAATTAACCCCAAAAAGCATGTCCCCCGATGCTCTGAGACCCCAAACCCACTGAAAATCCTGAAAGATCTGATCCCGTCCTAACCACAGAACCAGACCCATATCAACTATCTCACCTCTAAGATTACAGAAAAGGTTCTGGCTGAGGAAGCAGAACAGTCAGAGGAACATTTTCAAATTAAGAAGCTGTTGTCCGAGATGGAATTCTTCTCATTTAGATTGTTGTAATATCTTTTTTACCGGCGACTTACTCTGATACCATTTTATATTTCCGTATCGTCTGATAATGAGGACTGTTCTGAAAACGGTGTTAGTACCTTTTTTTTGTTTTTTTAAATCAAGAAATTAAATAATCTTTTAAAATTGAAGTCAGATAAAGAACATCCAGGAAGTGCAGCCACAACAATGTAAAATAAAGACATCTGTATCATCACGTGAACGCACCAGAGGTCCAAATCTCCACCATAACTGACTGACTCAACTTCTTTTATCTACATAAATATAACCAGTCAGCCTCGGAGCGTTTGGAGCGTCTGGAGCGTCTGGATCAGTTTCACAGATGTGTTTCTGAACTGCAGCGCCAGATGTTCAACTACGCACTGGAATCCACCGTCTCCAACGTCCGACAGCAGCTGGTTATCATCAGTTCTCTGGTTTCTGGCTTTCCTGGAGAATTTCTTTCATTTCTGCGGCTGCTGTGCATTTTCCATATTTGCCTCATATTCTTCTGTTTTCATTAGGGAATGCCATTTCAAAGCCGTGGCACTCATTATCATTTGTCTGAATCATTATTTTTCCATTTCTACACTTTTCATGGCTTACAATTTTGTTTGTTCAGGATTCAGAAACTGATGAATCCTTCCAGAGGGGAGGAGCGATCCACATCATTTCCAACGCGGTTACCACGGCGACTGTTCGGGTTTTCTCCACTCGTCTCGGGCTTTTGTTTGGACCGTGTGTGGCCGGACAACAGCCGGACGCTGCACTGGGCCACCTTTAACACTTCCTCAGACATGTTCTACTAACTTTGAATTTAGTTGTGCAGAACGTCCGTCATATTCATCTGTGAAACTGCTGAATTAATGCACTTTAACAAAAGTCCCCTGAAACTGCAGCTCCATGACGTTTTCAGTGTGTTTGCACCTCTGGATTCATCGCCGCTGTTCCCCAAAGTTTACAACAGCTAACCTGTGAGATCCTGAACCTTCGACTTTTGCTGCTTTTTATCAACATGCTGGTCAATTCTGCCCAAGTGAAAATATCACGCTAAAGTAATCTTCAAGTCAGTATTAGTTTATTCTAATTGCCTCGTGTTCATACATCCAACTGTGATAACAAACTTGATGCGGTGCACTGATGGGGCGGCGCTTCAGCCTCAGCTTCAGCATACCTGGCGGAGGGCGTGTTGTCGAATCAAGCCGTCAGTCTTGGACACGCTGGAGCCAGTAGCAGCTGAACTGGGAGACAGGGTGGCCTGCTGCTGAAGCCTCTGCTCGATCTCCTGAAGGACACAGATCATTCAGCACTTCTTGGGTGTAAAATCGGGGCTGTTTCTGGCTCTGTTCTGAGCACAACTCTGTTGAGAGACCCCTACTTTGGTGACTGGGAGTTAATCTGGGAGTTAATCTGTTACACCAGATTTGTGAAACTACAATTGAAATCCAACTTCAGCTAAGTAACATTTATTTTACTGAGGCTAGATGAGGGTGCGAGATGTCAGGGGTGTGAAATTACAAAACTCAACATGCAATTTAGGACTTTAAAATAATATCTGAAACAGTTAAATATGATAAAAACCAGTTTACTCCACATACAAAAACATTATAATTAAAAAGAAAAAATATCAAAATTTTTAACTATTATAATCAAAAAGTTGAAGAGAAGAAATTCTTAAAGATTAAAAAGAATTTCTGACTAAGAATTCCGATTAAAAAAATAAGAATAATAATTATGACAACGTAAATAATCTGAAAATCTGAAGGGAAAGAAATGAAATTACAGAGGCCCATTTATGCTGGACGCAGACGACGGGCACGCGGGCGACGGGCACGCGGACAGACGGGCACGCGGACGACGGGCACGCGGACGACGGGCACGCGGACGACGGGCACGCGGACGACGGGCACGCGGACGACGGGCACGCGGACAACGGGCACGCGGACAGGCGGACGACGGACACGCGGACGACGGGCATGCGGACATACGGACACGCGGACGACGGGCACGCGGACGACGGGCACGCGGACAGGCGGACGACGGGCACGCGGACGACGGGCACGCGGACATACGGACACGCGGACGACGGGCACGCGGACGACGGGCACGCGGACAGGCGGACGACGGACACGCGGACGACGGGCACGCGGACATACGGGCACGCGGACATACGGACACGCGGACATACGGACACGCGGACGACGGGCACGCGGACGACGGGCACGCGGACGACGGGCACGCGGACATACGGACACGCGGACGACGGGCACGCGGACATACGGACACGCGGACGACGGGCACGCGGACATACGGACACGCGGACGACGGGCACGCGGACGACGGGCACGCGGACGACGGGCACGCGGACAGGCGGACGACGGACACGCAGACGACGGGCACGCGGACGACGGGCACGCGGACGACGGGCACGCGGACAGACGGGCACGCGGGCGACGGACACGCGGGCGACGGGCACACGGGCGACGGGCACGCGGACAGGCGGACGACGGGCACGCGGACGACGGACACGCGGACGACGGACACGCGGACAGGCGGGCACGCGGGCGACGGACACGCGGGCGACGGGCACGCGGACAGGCGGACGACGGGCACGCGGACGACGGGCACGCGGACGACGGACACGCGGACGACGGACACGCGGACAGGCGGACGACGGGCACGCGGACGACGGGCACGCGGACAGACGGGCACGCGGACGACGGGCACGCGGACGACGGGCACGCGGACGACGGGCACGCGGACGACGGACACGCGGACGACGGACACGCGGACGACGGACCATTTCGTCCGTGTCCTGTGTCGTTTGCACGTGTAATTTGGTCCGTCGCTATGAAGGCGAGAAACCCACTTCATTTTTATTAATCAGCGTAGTTGGCCAGGCCCAGAATGAGACTTTAAAGCATCACATGTACTGGACGTCGCGGCTGACCTCGTGGACTGGGCCGCCTAGTCCCTACAGGGGTTCTGTACATGTGTATATAGTCTGCGTATGGAAATAAATGGTTCCGTGTTAGTCTGGGAAAACTGAAAATTCAAGTGATCCTTTTAAGAAAACACTAAACTGAAATAAGCGTTTTGTGGAATATGTTTATAAAGAAAACACAAATGGTGATGCAGATGTTGGCACTGACCTGCTCCTGCTGCAGCGCCTTCACGAAGGCGTTCTTCAGCCGGTTGGTGTGCTCTGCTTTCAGAGCCTTCTTCTGATTGGACGTCATGCACTGCTCACACAGGATCCGCCCACTCTTCTCCTGCTTCCAGTGGGGGGTGAAGTCAGTCCTGCACTGGGCACAGAAGAAGGGCTCCATCCGTGCCAGATTCCCTCTGAGTTTACCTGGAGAGACAGCCTACATCAGCCCACAGCGACCCCCACAGCACAGTGATGGCACTGCAGCCACTTTAAACTCAGATACAAAGACGACTCAGTTTCCTTCCCAGGAACACTTTGATAATCAACTTTCACTGATTGATACATTCATTTTTGAATTTCTGGTGTGAAGAAATTCCAAAAAGTGACATCCCTGGACTGTCAGACATCTGGGATGGACACATGCTTTGTACCAAGTACCACGAGGCTGTGTGCGAGTACCTCTGCTTCTTCAAATCCACATGCTTCCACGCAGCATCGTCTTGTTTTATTATATAAATTACTGTTCACACACAGTAGACACATGTTCCCAATCAGTATATTTTTTGGAAGAAATGGGTGTGGTTTTCTCTGGAAATGAGAAAAGGAGCGTCCAGATTGTCAGGACCAGTCCAAAGGACAGGCTCTGTGGTGGTACGGAGTTGAATAACTGGAAAATGTCCAGGTCCTTCAATTCATTTTAATTTATTTAAAAATGCAACAACGACCACCACGTACTGCTGTACACATTGCGGCGTGTTTTATTTTAGGAAGAATGAATCTCACAGATTTGCAAGTTCGTGAACTTCAGATTTACAACCAACTCATCTTCCCGTAAATTTCCAAACTGCTCTCATTTATTCCTTCTGTCCTCAGCAGTCCATCTCCCCTTTAACATCATAAGTCTGAATGATGTTACAATAAAAGCCTGTCGTTGTATATCTATAGGAACTTAAATCATGCTTGCAGGATAAAAGGGACAAAAACGACACCTGAAACTCTTCATCACTTGTTGTCCTTCATGCTGGAACACGTTTCAAGAGTTGTGAGCAGGAATGGCAACATTATAATGTGGTAAATGCTTTACTGCCCAACACTTAACAGTGTGACGGATCATGGTTCAACATTTAAAAAAAACCTGGAGTTCTGACTTCACACCACACCCCCCTACAATGGCATTGTAGGGGGGTGTGGTCATGCGTCAGCCTCTGGTGTGGGACACAACCAAGTGCACCTCCAGGGGGACAAGTCACCACCAGTGAAGATCTAAAGCCCACACGTGGTGAGAGGTGGTGTTGCCACTGAGAATGCTTAAACAGAAAGATGGTGAAAATGCTTCTGGAGTTTCTTACCCTGACTGTCCAGCACACTCTGAACCACCTCCTCCAAGCCCACCATGTAGATAAACTCGCTGTTGGCAGCGGAGGGCAGGAAGTGGAGGAGTGGGGCGGGAGGTTTGGGTGGGGGGATCTCCAGCAGGGTTTTCTCCAGCTGCTTCCTCAGGGCCAGCTTGGCCGCCGCTTGGCTGCTGGCCTGGTCGGCCATGGAGCTCACACCGCCGCTGGCAGATCCGGACATGGTGGATGGGCTGACGGCCGAAGCTCCACCCAGTCCGGCCGTCACGCCCCCGGCCCCCACTGCTGCTGCCGCCTGCATGTGGGCCAGGTTCATGTACATGGCGCTGGAGCCAGAGCGCTGGGAGGCTGCCACCTGCTGACTGGCCTGCAGGACCACAGAGATGCTCCGTTTAATCAAACCTTTAAGGTTCTTCAGACGATATATTGACATCTTGTTTGCATGTTTAACCAGCAAAGCTGCAGGAGTCATTTTATTATTATTATTATTATTATTATTATTATTATTGTTGTTACCGGTAGGAGTAGAAGTAAAAGTACTCATGGTAGTTGCAGAGTTTTTCTCCTTTTTCAGCCTTACAAACGCCTGGGCAGCAAAAAATATATAATATATACATATAGAATATCTATGTACCAACGCCAAACCTGACAATCATACTTACCTTGACAGGCCTCTAGGCGGCGCCATTACATCTCAATTGTCATTTAGCCCTGTATGTTGAGAACCGTTGGGCTACTACAAAATAGTCCCTTAGAAGTTCCTAAATCAAACCCACCCATTCCCACTTATTACTGCTGCTGATGCTTTCCTCCCAGAAAACTGAAAACTGTGATGGACAAAAAGAAACATGGCGCTGTGAATAAGTCGTGGGTCCGTTCTTAGACGTGTACATCAGCCTCGAGGCGTCCTGTCCACAACGCTTTGAGAACGGCGACTGTAATCTATTACTGCTTCCAGAAACAAAACCCGTTTCGACCTGAAACGACCTCGTGTCATCAGCTCGTCATCACGAGGATGTAAAGTAATATAAAACAGCTAATTGTGACTGAAATAAGTTTCCTCTGGCTGGATCCCTGATGTCCACTGATTTTCAGTTCAGTGATGCTCGTAGTTTACGTCACACGTTTCTCTCGCACCTCAACACTTGTGCGGCAGCGTCAATCATCTGCAGGGAAACGTATTCTTAGATTTCGTGGTCATCAAACTTTCCTTTCAGCTTTTTTTTTCTAAACTTGTTTCATTCCAAAAAAAAAAGTAAAAAGTAAGAGTGAATTGAACTGTCATGAACATGACAGTTCAATTCACATGAACATGTCGCCGACCTGTCCACAATTAATCTACGTGTTGTAGATGCTCGTCTTTTTAGTACCACCTACTTTTCCAGCTTTTTGTTTCCGAAACATGTTTTGCTGGCTTCAAACTCAAAATAATCATAATCTAACTTAATGTAATGCTCTGTTTTATTCACGTTTTTTTTTTGTTTTTACACAACGTTTTGTTGGAAGTGGGCGTGTCCCCTCAATGAAAAACCAATGCGCCTGTAGAGGCGACGACGTGGAAAGAGCCCCACCTGTTGGTAGTTGACGGCGTTGGCGATGCTGCTGGAGCTGGAACGGGTCAACCCGGGTTTGGAGGAGACCCTCTGGCCCTGCAGCTGGGAGGGGTTGGGGGCGATCACTCGCTGCGACATCAACATGGAGGGCAGGTTAGCGTTCGCTGACCGGATGACTGTGTGACCCTGAAAAACACACACACACGAAGGTTTCCGGAGGGAAAAACCCAACAACGATCAAAGTTTTGGTGATGCTTCAGCGTAAGTCACTAACTTTAGTAGACATGTAAGTACTTCTGTAATTTGAATGCTGTTAAGCAGTCGGCCAACTCGTACTTGTTCTAGACGCCAGTAGCAACTGAAGCGTGCCGAAGTACCCTGAAACATCTTCTCCCCTCTAATCTGTTTATAACAGGTTCATTCAAGTCTAACTGACTTCCAGGGTCCTGCCAAAGAAAACATCTCCACAGCATGATGCTGCCACCACCGTGCTTCCCTGTGGGATGCTGACGGTACATTATTAAAAAAAGAAAGTCTGATTTCAGTGGGTCCTGGTAACATCCGGAGGGAATGCTCATCATCACCGTCAAACACGAACTCACATGGAACAAACATCTCATCGGTGATGATTCATTTCCTCACAGAGCAACTGAAGCCTCCTCACTTCCTGCATGAACCATCCACACTGCTGTTCACGTCAACTGTACTGCGACCACATCCGTGACGGTTCTGTAAGCAGGCTGGATGCTGTGGAAGACGCTTTACAGAACCCGGCCTGCAGAGGGCAGCAGCTACATGCCGAGTTCGCCGCTAAACAAACCCATCAGGTGTTCAGCCCACAGATTTCTGGGGATTTTCTAAATATTTTACCGTTTCTAAAGCCAAAGATTGAGGGGGGTTGTTTGTTTGTTCAAAGTCTGTAACTTTCTAAAGTGTGATTTTCAGTACTCTTCTCCCAATGTGAGCGTTTCTATCAGAGATTCTCTTACTTACTTGCTCACAACTTCTGTTTAACTAAAACTGAAACCTGAAATTTCTATTAGCTCAACTCATTTCCTCTCTTTTAATCCACAAACCCACTGGTACCTGTGCCGTGCGGAGGTTCTGAGGCTCGGTGGTGTGCAGACCGGGTCTCACCGGTATCTTTCCCAGACCGGCAGAGCCATGGATCTGCGGAGGCTGAACGGAGGAAGCAGAACTCTGGACCACCGGGACCTGGAAAGTCGACAGCCAGCATTTTTAGCATTGCATGATGGGAGCTCACATTTACCTCACTTTACTGACATGGTAGGTTACACTGTCCGTCTACATTAGTGACCAGACTGCTCAGAACACAACAAACGTCACGTCAGTGTGCCGATACGTCAGATTGCTGCCGTCGTCATCTGCTTCGAAAGCAAATAAAAAAAAACACAGCCTACACAGATACTATCATTTACTGCAATACGTTTAGTTTTTGTGATACTGTACAAAGATCAGTTCATGCATCACAGCTCCGTGAGGTTGTTATTGGTGGTGATACCTTCTGCACCACGTTCTCCTTCTGCATCTGACTTTGTCTGAGCTTCTTCAGCAGGACGAGACGAGCCTCCTCCAGACGAAGCTCCTCCCTGAGAGCTTTGATCATCTGCTGCCGCTCTTCTCCAGTCTTCCCCTGCAACACAAAATCAGGATGAAAATTTAAACGCACTTAAACTGGAGGAATCTCGTGGACCAAAGTTAGATTAACCACTTATTTTTGACTGAAGAAATAGTTTTCAATGTTTCCTTGTCAGTTTTCACACATCTTTAACAATCTTAGGCCAACTGTAAAACTTAATGGCTAAATAAAATGGTCTAAACTATTCCACACCGCATAATCTGATTAGTTAATTAATCGTGTCCGTAATCAATAGAATAATCAACTATAAAATGGCCGTTAGTTGCAGCGGCGGACCAGCAGCCTCATAATAAAGTGGTAAAAGCTTCCCCAGCCTTGTTTTGCTGTTGACCAACGCCGTGAAGCTCGCCATGGCGGCGGTCTACAGTCAACAGCGGTCTGGATGCTGCCGTTCTCTGGCGCCGTCGGGCAGCTTTACCTTGAACATGTCCAGGTTGGCCTGGTGGAGGCGCTCCTCGGGTCGAGGTGTGGTTCTGGGACTGGACGCCTCGTTGTCTGACAGGATGATGACGTCTGGGGACGGGGTTCGTCTGTCGCGGTCGGCTTCACTGCATGGCGGACCAAGACAAACGACACGCCCTCTCAAGCACTGCAACACTGGAAGTTCATTAACCAGACAGCCGGATGCGCCAGGAACATCCAGCACGTATGTGTACTTACGACCAAACAGACTGCACTTCATATTTATTTGGGATCAGTTCCTGTAAATAATCATTATTTTCACATATTAATTTTTATGGAAAGTTTCCATATTTGAGCGTTTTTTTCCCCAATTTAACTTCCCAAGCAAAGTTTCTGGAAGTTTTTCTAAATTTTCCGATATATTTTGCATCCCTTTGCAATGTCGTTGAAATTAAAATGCAGGTTTTTCGGTCTAAACTGAACCAGAACTATCCTCTCTGCCCTCTGCCTGTCTTTTTCCGACTAAATTCCTCTCTCACCATCTTCTTCCGGCGCTCATGTCCACCGGCTCGTCCATGATGTTCTCCTTCCCGTTCTTGCTCGGTCCGACATGGGCGCCATGACCGCCGAACCTCAGACTTCCGTTCAGCTTCTCCTCGTACGCAGCTCCCATCAGGCTCTGGTGGTGGATGGCGCTGGCCCCGGGGCCCTTCCCGTCTCCAAGGGTCCCTGGGACCTCCAGGGCCGCGAGGTCGGCCAGGTCCTTCCGTTTGAGCAGCGCCAACATCTTAAGACGCTCCATGGCCTCGTGGCCCTCCATTTTGAGGCGCTTGGCCAGCGCTTCCTCGCGCTCGCTGGGCGACTCCAGGCCTCGCTTTAACAGATTTAACCTCAGCGCCTCATCAGACATCCGCTCCATCCTGAACGAGACAAAACAAAAAGCTGTTGGCTCTCAACAGCTTCAACGCGCAGACAGCAGTCATGCTCCTCTATCTAGCTGCTTGTGCTTTTTGAAGTTCACACTTTTAGATGATCTGTTCAAAAATAAAAACAGAAAAAACTGGCTGGATTTGTGAATCTAAACTACACGTCTAAGTTGAACTGGTAAAAAAGTAAACCTGACTAAACTGACATCACTTCCAGTCAGCTGAGCTCTGAGCTTTGTTAACTTCACAAATTCTATGAAATCACAAATCTGGGAAAAATGAAATTGGGAACTTATAAACAAATCTGCTAGAAAACTCTTATCCCAAACTAGAAGTACATTTCTTAGTCATAATCTCAATTTCTCTGTAAAGTACTTAAATGTTCTTACGTGGGTGCCCACATATGAAAACAGATCATTTTTCTGACCTTGTAATTTTAATAATCTGCATCTACAGTAACAGCTCCCTCTCTCCATTTCAGGCACAGTGGATTGGAAAACTAACAGACATCATCATGAATGGATGGATGGATGGACGGACGGGTGGACGGCTGGACGACCGGACGGACGGACGACATGAGCAGCTGACACTAAACTCATTCAGATGGAAGTTAACGTGTCCGGCCCAGAACAGCTGGACTGTGCTTGATGGCGTCAGAACCAGCTAGAAACAACAACGCGCCAGGTTCAGGCTCCTTAAACATTTAACCACACAGTTTAATACTTTTCCAAATACAAACATCTACAACCTCAAAAAACAAAAAGAAAACCCTGCACAATATGAAAACTGCATTAATATCAGTAACATTAATATAAAAAAAGAAAAACTACCGTGGCAGTCCCAAGTACTCCCCTAATGCCTTCACAGGATTTAGGAGGGTAAATTAACCCAGAAGCTACTAATCATCATCACTGATGAACTGATCATCAGCAGGGGTGCAGACGTCTACAAAAGAAGATGTGGTGGTTTAGTGTGGAGCACTCAAGTGTGTTAAAACAATGCCAAGAGGGAAAGGCATCAGCAATGGTCTTAGAGCAGATATTGCTGCTGCGCATCAATCTGTAAAAAGTTATTAAACCATTTCTGAACAATGTTGGGTTCAACTTTCTACAGCGAGACAGATTATTCACAAGTGGAAAACTTTTAAGTCAGTCTCCAACTTCAATCTTTCCAGGATTTGGGCCCCTGGATGTTTCAGTGGGTTGAGCGGGCGCAATTTGCTGAGGCTGTTGCCCTCACGCTGGCAGCGCAGGTTCGAGTCCCAGCCTGTGGCTCTTTCTTGTATGTGTCGTCCCCCTCTCTAGGCTCTCTATGCTCTCTATATGCCCATTTCCTGTCCATCTGCTTTGAGTGGACGCCACTAGTGCCAAGAAAAAGAAAAAAAAAATCTTCCCAGGAATTAACATCCCAGCAAATTTACCCCAAGATCACACCATGTGATGCTCGGGGGGGCAAGAGCTACACCTCAGAGCCCTCAGGCCCCACTGCACATGTTAGATGTTAAAGTCCACAACAAGACTAAACCAGTACAGTTTGTTTGGTAGATTTACCAGGAGAAAACCTCTCCAAAAAGAACATAGAAGCACAACTGAGGTTCACAAAACGGCATCTGAAAAACCAGCGGACCTCTGGAACAACGTCCTCTGCACAGATGAGACCCAGGTGGAGGTGTTTGGTCTCAATGTCAAGAACCACGCTTGGAGAAAACCAGACGCATAGTAAAACCCTCCGTTTCAAGCGCGGTGGGGGAGGGACGGCGGTCTGGGGTGGATTTCCACGGGTCCTGGCCACCTTGAGGGTTCTGAACAGAAAAGCCATGTGACAGACTGGTAGTGTTCTGCTGCAAATTAGAGTTTATATCCTCACAAAAACTAAAAAACATTACGTTTATTTCATTTCAAATTCCTCTGTTTAGTCACCAATTTGACTTTAAACAAAAAAAAGAAAAAATAATAAAAATGTTTAAAAAGTCCTGACAAATCTAAGAATTTCACACTGAGCATGCTCAGTAAGATGATGCTGTTTAAAGTTACGTTTGTTGTTTCAAATGTTTTGATTGTTGTTGCACAAGCTGGTTTTTTTGTCTTAGACGTGGTACAAATTCCTCTTCGGTTATAAGTTAATAAATAATTCTTAATTAATAATTCACTTTTTATACTTTCAGTGGAAAGCTTCAACACATGCTTCGCAGTATTCCAAGCGCCAACACGTTTAGTGATAATTAAAGTAAATAAAAGTAAAGAATCCTTTAAGGCTGCACATGTGATGCATGTACTGAACCAACCAGCGTCGGTTCTAGGAACCACTTTAGGCTCTGACCAGTGTGCCAATCAGACAAAACTTTCTATCACACAGGCGCTGCATCTTTAAAATGATCAATAAAATGTTAGTTAGTTACTGTATTTTGATATGAAAGTGACCATGTTTAATCAACATGTGATTATGGCTTTTTATTGATCGCTGGTGCATGAATCAAATCAAATAAAAACCGCTCTGTTACACGTTTTATACATTTTCATTAATTTTAAATGATGAAATGTGCAATTTACACCCCTAGAAGCAGCCCTTCCCCTGGACCAACACCAGGACCAACACCAGAACCGAGCTGGGAGCATCAGTGACTGGGCTCCGGGCTCCGGGCTCCGGGCTCCGGGCTCCGGGCTCCAGCTGCTGATGCTGCTCTGTCATGCCTGACGTCTATTCTTCCTCTCAGCCGCCACTCGTTCTTTCTGTCCTCTATTGTGTCTGTTTAACACCAGGAGTCTTAATGAATGAAGCCTCCATTTTCTTCAAGAAAGACACGAGCAGCTCTGGTGAAAGCTCTACGTTTAATGAGCTGGAGCGCTCTGCTGTGAATGGCACTGACCAGCCAATCACAGTCAGCCTCGTGCCGCGCGTCATTAACCCCCACCCCCCCCACCCCGACAACTGCCAGCCTTTACATAACATAAAGACCATTTCAGCCTCCGACTCTGACACACCACCCACCCACCCTCCAGATGTGGGGGCTCCGTCCGGCCGATCCAATATATCCAGAAGAAAAGAAGAGGTAAAACACAGAGAAGAACTAGAACCTCATCACATTCCGATGTACCCAGACATCCACGTACGGCGCGGCATTCCAGCTCCAACTGTACTGTACCACAAAGAAACCCTCCCTGTTCCTCTACCCTCCCCCACCTCCTTAAAACCTCATCTTTTCCTCCCCCTCACCCCCCCACATCCACCCCCCATTCACAGTAAAAATAAACTCGTGCTTATTCTCGGGGGCCCCTTAAACGGAGCAGAAGCATACGGTTTCATTTGTTCATATTACACCGGCCAATCAGGTGTGGATGTGTGCGTGCACGAGTGCGTGTGCCCGTTTGTGTGGTAGGAAAAGAGGGAAGCAGCCAAAATACACAAGGAGGAGGATTTTTTTCTTCATCTACAGCCATGCCTGCTTTGTCTTTGTGTCTCTACGAGGGTTTATGGCGGCGAAAGCACAGATATTTCTAGAAATTCAGTCCCGACATTTGACGTCTTAAGATTTGTTTTCCTGTTGTGTAAAAGCGTGTTTTCAGGAGGATTTTGGAGGGATTTCCACACCGGCCACTTTTGTACAGCCACCAAACTATAAAAGTGGTTTTGATTGATATACGTGTCGATAAATGCAGAAGTTTGAGGTTTATTTGTTTCCGCTGACCTCTTCAGCTTGTGGGGATCGACTGCACCTGTGGGTGTCTGTAAGAGGCCATATCCCAGGAACGCCTGGACTAGGGATATAGTCGATTAATCCATTGGTTATTTAAACGATTAATCAATTAATCTGATAATGAAGTTGGCAATATACAAGAAAACATTAAAAAAATAATTTTTTCAGTCAAAAACACTTGATTTATTTAACTTTGCTGCTCAAGAGACTATTAGTATAAATGCAGTTAAAAATAGCACAAAAAAAAAAATCTATCTACAACAATCTATCTAAATCTAAAACAATTCAAAAACTGGTGAGAGCAAAGAGGACAAGAAGTTAGTCGGTGTGAGAGACGAGGATGCAGAGGACAGGGTCGGATGGAGGCGGGTGATTGGCTGCGGCCACCCCTGAAGGGAACGACCAGGAAGCAGATACAGGTCTGCACACATACTTCCACGGCGCCACCAGGACTTCTGAAGTACGACCACAGACAAGACTCACCGACGTGTCTCGCACGTATTTACAGTCTACACTCACATCTGTAATGTTGGATTCTCACCATCGTTACACACCAAAGGTTGGTGCAAATCAAAACTCTAAACAGTTTCTGAAAGTTGGAAACGAGAGCTTTCTGATGGGGGGGGTGCATGATACGGTGAATGCACGCTGACGGACTGCCGGCAGCTTTGAGTAGTGAGAACTGTGGACTTTTATTCAGCTTTGCAGATACATTTCAGAGATACTTGGGCCTTAGTCTCACATGTTTTTAGTCACACGATCACAATTCTCTCTGCTCTCTGCATCACTCACGGTGGAGGTCTGCCCTGATGACCTCACACAGACCTGACACATGGGACACGCCCAACGGGGGACAGAGAGCCCGCCGAAAATAACTACATTTTTCAAAACATTTTAAGACGATATATTGACTGATGACTTTCAAAGAAACATGAACAGTTATTCTTTTCAGTGTTGTAAGTTCAAATCCACACCAGGAAACAAACGTAGATGACTTAACCGACTGACATCCCAGTATTACATTTGTTGGCAACTAATTCCGTCATGGATTTCTGTCGACTACGTTGATCATTGGTGGCAGGCCCAGTCTGGACCCGTTAACGCAGTACTGTCAGAGGTTATCGGACGTTGTGTTTTTACAAGTACGACTCAGGAGGAGGCAACAGCAGTGCACTTGATGACATCACAGGTCAGCCAGCAGGCCAACACGCATTCAAACACTTGTACACTTTAATTGATTAGAAATTAAAGTGAACCATGAACTCCTCTGGGAGGTGTCCAAGTTGTTTTGAAGTATTAAACTCAAATGGGCTCCATCCTATTTGCTTAAAGATAAGTTTGAAGTCAAAGGAACCAGATTCTCGTGTGAAAACATCAAACTACATCCAGTTACTCAATCATCTCAACCTTCTCCGTTTATTGATACCAATTTATCTGAAGTCTCCACATTGAAATGGGTGGAGGATTTCAACCACACTTGTTCAGATGCAGACCTGGATGCAGTATCGGATGACGTTCCACAAGAACACGAGAACAGGCAAGTTACGTTCAGGTAATTCAGGTGCAGCTGATCTGTGTTGCATAAAACTGAAGTTTCTTAATACTTAATGGGCTCCAGAGCTTTAAATGAATATCTGAAGCTTTAGCGCAGGTGGGGAGGTGGGTGAGACATTTACCTTGAACCCCCACACTAGGCTTCCCTATATACCCGAACCTCGAACCAGGCTGCAAGATGACCTCAGAAAACCCCTGTCAATGGTAAGTCAACGGAGACCCAAACCCATCCATGTCCAGACGGCAAAAGGTCATTTTAAGTTCAGCTGTTTGGTATCTGCAAATAACCTGAAACCAAATCGGAGAACCCGATGTTCACCTAATGAGTGAATATTCAAACATTCAAGCAAACAGGGAAAAAGAGTAGTCAGAAGAATAAAGGTCTGGACGACGACGTCTTCCAGTTAAGACTGGTTAGTTTCACATCCCATGAATACATTTTAGTAACAGCAAACTGGTCCGGCTGTCGTTAGTACAAAGTACATCGCCGCAGAAACAACTCTGCTACAGCGCAAAGAGAAGCGCGTCAGACTGGTCACATGATCAGCTGTAGTGGAGCACTGCATTATGGGACACAACGAGACTGAGTCAGACGCTGAAGAAGCTCAGGCCGGTCGGTTCTGCGACCAGTTTGGACTTGTGTTGATGACTGGATACAATAGACACTGCACAGGAATCAGTAGATTTTTGTTTTTCAACATGAAATAAAATGTTAGTCGCACTCGAGTGACAATTTGTTTAAAAAAATATAGAAATAAATACTTGAAGCTTTTAAAAAATAGTCAGAGAACGCTTCTCATGTGTCTGGCATGGAGAACAGAAACGAGGTTTTATAAGAACACAGACGTAGAAACAAGACAGAGCTGGCAGAGGTTTCCTGACATAATAAAAGCTCTTAATTCCCTTCACCCATCCCCCAACACACACCATGTTCTTAATGCTGTCGATCAAATGGCTGCTGCTAAAATGTCTCCTCTGACTAACTCATGCAGAGTACGTCTTCCTCCAGAGACCGTCCCACATCAGAGACGGCCCTCTACCAAACCATGTCCACAGGCCGTCCTCCAGCAGGGACCTGTCCCAAACACAGGCCGTCTTCCAGCAGGGACCTGTCCCAAACACAGGCCGTCTTCCAGCAGGGTCCTGTCCCAAACACAGACCGTCCTCCAGCAGGGACCTGTCCCAAACACAGGCCGTCTTCCAGCAGGGTCCTGTCCCAAACACAGACCGTCCTCCAGCAGGGACCTGTCCCAAACACAGGCCGTCTTCCAGCAGGGACCTGTCCCAAACACAGGCCGTCTTCCAGCAGGGTCCTGTCCCAAACACAGACCGTCCTCCAGCAGGGACCTGTCCCAAACACAGACCGTCCTCCAGCAGGGACCTGTCCCAAACACAGGCCGTCTTCCAGCAGGGTCCTGTCCCAAACACAGACCGTCCTCCAGCAGGGACCTGTCCCAAACACAGGCCGTCTTCCAGCAGGGACCTGTCCCAAACACAGGCCGTCTTCCAGCAGGGTCCTGTCCCAAACACAGACCGTCCTCCAGCAGGGACCTGTCCCAAACACAGGCCGTCTTCCAGCAGGGTCCTGTCCCAAACACAGACCGTCCTCCAGCAGGGACCTGTCCCAAACACAGGCCGTCTTCCAGCAGGGACCTGTCCCAAACACAGGCCGTCCTCCAGCAGGGACCTGTCCCAAACACAGGCCGTCTTCCAGCAGGGACCTGTCCCAAACACAGGCCGTCTTCCAGCAGGGACCTGTCCCAAACACAGGCCGTCTTCCAGCAGGGACCTGTCCCAAACACAGGCCGTCCTCCAGCAGGGACCCGTCCCAAACACAGACCGTCCTCCAGCAGGGACCCGTCCCAAACACAGACCGTCCTCCAGCAGGGACCCGTCCCAAACACAGACCGTCCTCCAGCAGGGACCTGTCCCAAACACAGGCCGTCTTCCAGCAGGGACCTGTCCCAAACACAGACCGTCTTCCAGCAGGGACCTGTCCCAAACACAGACCGTCTTCCAGCAGGGACCTGTCCCAAACACAGACCGTCTTCCAGCAGGGACTTGTCCCAAACACAGACCGTCCAGCTATCAATGATTTGATTATGAGATGTGTTACGCCACCAGCATTCTTCTCCTCCTCCATCACTTGTTAGTGTTTCACTTTTTCAACTGTTCAGATCATAGACTTGAAAACGGTTCTGGAAGTTGGGAATGACGTGTGACGTGTTGGAACGTTGCAACCATCAGCTCAGGTGAGGTACATACTTGGGCCATGGGGTGGATGTTTCCAGGAAATCGGTCGCAATACAACAATTATTAACGTTTGCACAATTGCTCCCAAATTAAATTACATAAATAATATATATATATATATATATATATATATATACATATATATACACATATATACACATATATACATACACATATATATACACACACACACACACACACACACACACACATATATATTTAAATAAATAAATGTGGTCTATTCTGTAGTTATATATTCTAATGTCTATTTTGAGGCCGCTCAGGTCAAATTTTGTTGGCATATGCGACGCAATTGTTGCAATTTCAACAACAGAGATGTTTAAATCTCAAAAACGGCACAGGTCCCAGACAAAAGATGTGCATGCAGTCGCTACACAGAAGCATAAATTATCCTTCACCTTATAAAATCTTAGATTTGTACAGAAAAACAAAGAAAGACGTTTTTCTGATTATATAACCTCAAAATTCCCATGACAACCTTCTTTAAAACAAAAGAAAAGTTGTTTGTGGCTGAAGTGGACGTTTTTCAGATACTGTATATATGAGCTGCCGGCGCCCCGAGCTAGAAAACCCCTTTAAATCATAACAGAGGGGGAGGGGGGGAGGGGGAGGTGGGGAGGGGGAGGTGGGGAGGGGGCCGCAGCCAGCTCGCTTAGTGGACCAGCTGTTGAACTTCAGCATCATCTCAGATGCAGAAGACGCTGACGTCAGAGCTGCTGGAATATGACCAGCGTCCTCATGAGGACGGTTTAAGATACAAACCAGGTCAATGGAGATGGAGGCCGTAGTAACAGAGTGGTAACTGGCTGGGGGGTTTCGGAGCCAGAGCCAATGGGGGTTCAGAGGTGGGTGGGGGGGGGGGGGGGGGGGGGGGGGTCAGTCACGTCTGTGGATTAACGTATAGCGACACGTGCCGCCCAAACGCATGGATGCTGCTCTTTAATAAACCACACAACAGCTCTTTGTGATGGTTGCTATGACAACTAGTCATCTATTTTTACCACTAATCAATTCCTGCTCTGCTGTGGCCTGAGGGTTGAGGTTGCGGGGAGTCATACCGACACAGATCAGCTGGTACGTCATTCTGATGAGAACTTCTAACGGGCTTTGGAACAACCCCAAATCAGGAAATGGAGAAATAAAATGTCTTTTGACTTTCCCTTCATTCTGCCCAGATGAACCCAGGACGTTTCTGGCTTTTACTCTTCAGCTTTGTTCACTGAGAACATCAGCATGAACCTCCAGCAGCTTTGGAACAACTGCCAGTTTGAAGAACTTTGATTGCAGATTTTCTTTTCTTTTTTGGAAGAGACACATTTAAAAAAGTTATTACAGTTTTCTTTTTTTATGGAATTTATACAATTCTTTAAAGTTGGCTAAAGTTACCAAAAAGAAACAAAAAAAAAACAAAAAACATTGTTGTAACTGCTGTACTTGTTCAGCATTATGGGATAGACTCGTAGGAGGCACTGTTGAAAGTTTCCTGGGATTTCTAACGTTCTTGTCCAGGAGCAGAAACGGTGACTTGCTGTCAGCACACATGTCGACCAACTGCTGGAAAGAATGTTTTCCAAATCATTTTTACTTTTGTTTCCTTATAGTACGTAAGTTGTGATTTTTTCTTAGCATAGTGAAAGAACAGAAACAAACTAGTTTGACTTTAAATATTTTGAGTGCTATATTGCAAAAATAATTAAATAAATATACGGAAGAACTATCGTCCGGATACAGTTGGATTCAGCGCTTGGATACACATGCAGGATTCCAATGAGAAGCAGCACATTGTTTTTATAACGGAAGATCATGTTGCATTTTATGGAGAAAATTAAAACAATCCAATGTATTTACACAATTGTACAATTTAAAGAAACACTAGAAAATGATATGCAGGTGTTAGTCTCAATATAAAGAATTTAAAACAAGACAAAAATGTAGTGCATATGTGACGACAACATGTATTAGGAATTGTAAGTCAGTCCTCTGAAAGAAAAAGAAATTCAATCATGGAAACTGAAATCAGCGCGTCTGTAGCAGATGTATGTTTGCTGAACCACGTTAGAACCCTGACTGGAAACAGGAGGAACATCTCCACTACTCGTATCGTGATATAGTTGAATCAGGTTTCCACCTCAGTTCATTCACTCGTCAGCAGGGAGCCTTCATTCATACAAACCCACCACCACCGCTGATGTACGAGGACTGAAAACATCCCTGTCAGACAGGTTCTGGACACTTTCCTTTTCTTACACATTCAGAGGAAACCTGTGGATCCTACCAATGTCAACATTCAAGGAAGGATGTGGAACAACAAGACAACTACTCTCCCTCTGTACCCTCCGTCATGAGTTTAGTTTAAGTGTCAAAGCTTCTTTTACCCAGAAACCACGCTGGAACGGTTTAGAAAATGCAGCGAGTCGTCCAAATACTTTACAGCAGGAAACCAACACGTTCAATGGGTTTTTTTCCTTCTCGGTTTGATTTCATTTTTTTATATAAATTCATGTTGATAAACTCAAAAAAGTTGTCATTTTTGTGATTGAAAAGAGGTGAAAGTAGAACACTGTGTTTTTTCAGGTAATTCGTATGAGGAACACTGGACACATGGAGTGTACTAACAGGGGAATACCACATGGTTCTGTACGAGGATCTGTGATTTAGGGCGCCAATAGGGCCGAGTATCAAAAACATCAACGTGACTCCTATTTTCAATGCCTCATAACAACACCATCACCATCTGCTATTTCATGTGCAGCGAATGGCTCCAAACATCCAATCGTGTCAGGACCAGGCAGCGCCAGTTTCAAACGACGCTCTAGAAACACCAGCAGCAGGCGTGTCGTGATCCATCAATCTACATCACTTTTACGATGAATGATTTAGTATCATCAGTATAAAATGAAATCGTTAATCAGACAGCAGTAAGTGTGATCCTGATTATATTTTGGTTTCGTACTGCAATGTGACATGACCAGAAGAGACTGTGTTCCCTCAACGGGTGCTATTGTCTCATATTGATCTCTAGCTCCTAATTATATTGAATTAAAATCATATTGTGACAGACTTTGTGACATCTCAAACATTGAATCATCAGTGTAACATCACATCGACTCTGTAGTGGTTAGGGTTAGAGCTGCAGAAGACGATGTGTCACTTATACCGTCCTGCGAGGGTTTTGTTTAGTCAGCGGTGTCATGTGTTTTGAACAAAAAATATATCTCCTGTCACCGCGGTGGGGGAGTTGCTCAGGACGGAGGGTAACAGTTGCTCACTGAACTGCCGTCATCTGCTTTGTGGACCTTTTAGTTTACACATCTGGCTCGTTTCTGCCGGGCCCCGAGCAGCTAACCAACGCAGCAGAACTACGTAGAACCAGTTCACAAACGTTCCTTCGTTTTTGTTCTCTGCAAACTTTAACGAATAAAAATAGAGGATCTAGTGATGCCTTACGGGACTTAAACACAAGTTAAACAGCATTTATCATTTGTCTGCTTTCTAAACCTGCACCACACATGAAGTGTGCTTCCATCAAGGTCTAATTTAGCTTCACGTACGATGAAACTTTATTGCGCTGGTGTCAAAAAAAAAATAAAATAAAATAAAAAAGTAGCTTCCAAGAATCACTAGCACAGATATCGGTTATAGTAACATCAAGGGTATCATTTATTGCTATTTGTAATCATTATTGCTATTTGTAATCATTTCTGTCTGTTATTTTTACAAAATTTCAGTATTTTTCATGGCCCGCAAATTTAAGCAAAAAAAAAAAAAAAAAAAAAAAAAAAACAAACGCAGCCCAGAATACTTTAAAATGACTGGCTTGTTTAGGAAATGTGTGCTGTGATTTTGAACAACATTGCAACATTTGCTAAATGCCAAAATAAAGAAACACGACGTATGCTAAAATCATCGCCGTGACGACGTAACCAACTAACAACCCATTACTCTCCTGGCAGGACTGTAGTCGCAGATCTCTGTAGACCACGTTGATTATTCAGTGCAGCCCAGGTCGTACGGTGGACTACAACATAGTGGATCCTTGTTATGATCTCATTTATGGTCTTTGAGAAACCGTAGTTTATGGTTTATGATCTTCAGGCAATCTTAAATGTTAAACCAGAGTGCCGTGATGTCACACTGTGGGTATTGCAGTGTTTTGACCACCCACACTTTACACCTTCATATTCGAGTCATACATTAAAATAAAGATGCCTTTGTCATTTTTCATCCAATACGTCTACGTGATAGGCCGTCTAGTTTTCCTTCAGATCACCCCAAAGTGCCTAAATCCTTTTAAATTAACTTTCGTTATTTCTGAGCTTTGACAAAACTGCTCCACATCGGCAGCTGGTGCTCTCTCCACCACGTCCTAAATCCCTGATCGTAGACGTCACCATCATAAAAATTACATTACAGTTTTTGGGAAACCCGCCTCCCACTCAGTTAACAACGTTTTTCGGTAACGTAGTTTTCAAACAGTGAAGATTTGGTAAGATGCTTAGTCTTCCACTTTGAAAAAAGCTCTACGGCGGTAGGGACGGTACGCGCTAACAAACACGGTTACCGTAGTGATACGGTTGGGTTCGGGCTTTCTCCAGCCATCTCTGCGTTCTAAGTGACACTCTTTGTTTGGATTAGGTAAAACAAATACAGCTACATTATCATCCTTTACAATCTCCTTCAGTTTTCCAGTTCTACGTGCTCCCACCAAGCACCTTCTGTTAATAATACAAATACCAGTTTATATTCCAGTGGGGCATATCTATGTTCCCATCAGTATTCCACATCTTTCTGGACGGAACGGGGGCCATGCACTCCTGACCAAAAGGAAACACATCATCCAGACAGTTATCAGCAACAACACGCCCAAAAGTGCAAAAGCCTGCAAAAGGACTTGACTGGGATTCTGTCACAGCTCTTGGGAAACCTCGTTTCCACTTCTGTGATGGCAGCATTAATGCAGTACACCGCAATACAGTCTCCTGCCACATTACGACGACAGGAGAGTGGAAGAAGAGGGAACCGGTACTAGACCGTCTTCCTGCAGTCCGGACCGATCCCCAATAGAGGACGTTGAAGAATCCTGAAACTGAAAAAGCAACAGAAACCGCTGCTTAATCTCATGCAGAGGTGGTCTCAACATCTCTGTGATTGGGGGCATCTGGTTCGGACCTCCACACAGCAGGAAAAAAACGACAGAATATGGTAGCACCTGACATTCCTCAAACTTATCTTCAATATTAAAATGCATTAAAGTGCCCCGACAAGCAACAGTACATGGTGGTAAAGGATTTATAGAGGAGGAAATTCTGATATCTTACACTAAAATGTTGGTTTTTTTGGCTGTGACATTTTCAGTAGAAGTAGTCCTGCCATACACGGGTTCCTTCAGGAAACTTTCTCCATGCATACTCTGCTCTGGATGGAGAACTGGGGCTGGATGGTCCACCGTACATGGCTCAGAGCCCAAAGACGTTTTAACGCCATCTCTCAGTTGGGTTACTAAATCTCCTTTACAATCACCTCGTGACGTCACCCGTTTCAACAGCATCATTTTCATTTTTCCCCACATCCTAACTAGCTCAAAATTGCCCCCTAATAACTTTTGTCAGAATGTGTTGCCACCTGAAATGTAAAAATGGATGTTTGTTAACAAATAAAATGAAGTCAACAGTGGAAAAACATTAAACATCTTGGGTTCTGCTAAATAAATGAACCTCGGTTAAAGTACATTTAAAATAAGAAGCACTGCTTTTAATTTCTGTTTGAATTTTTCCATATGATGCCAACTTTTCCTGATTCGGAGTTGCACAACAGAATTCCTTGGATCCTCCTAAACCATGAGCTTTTGGACTTAAATCATCTTAGATGTAAAGCTCCACCGAGGCTAAACAGCGGCCAGTAAATAAGCTTTAGCGTGCATTAATCTTTTTATTGCAGTTTGTTCCAGCAGGAATGCGTTTGCGTGAATGCTCCCGTCAGGAAGCAGCGCTCTCGGCCTGGATGAAGCCTCTCAGTAAGACGTTGGTTTTGCTGTCAGGCGCCAGGCAGCCATTTAGGTGCATATGGAGCCAGCGGAGTCTCCACGTAAATGGCTGATGATGCATTTCGGATTTTTCTTCCTAATTGCTGAGGGCCATCAGCACCTCGGGCCTCCTCCTACCGCCTTTAAAACCGCCGTTTCCCACAGTCCTGCCGGAATAAAACCGCTCCGACCTCCGTTCTCGAGCCCTGCTCTTTAAACCAGCTTTATTTTTTTTTTGTTTGTTTTTTTTAAGGAGATATCTGAAGGAGCTCGGCTCTTTCTCCAGCCGAGTTAACCCCCTGAGACTCCGGATCAAACAATGAAAAGATCGGAGGTTTTCTAACAGCGCTTCCATCACCCTTTCACCGTGTTTCTGCTCACAAACAGCCGATTCAGGAAACCCTCAGGCACAAATTAACGTTTCTGCCGCGACTTGAGACCTTTCGGGGCGGATTAACGGTCCGAGGCGGAGGTGCTGGTCGCCAACATGTCAGCCCGCATCAATAAACAGCGGAGCCAGCTCTATTGTCTGTTATCATCCGCCGCTAATGAGCCCCGCCGCCGCCGTCCCGCACGCCACCGCGCCGCCGCCAGGCCCCGCGCACATCCTCGGACTCACCTGCGTCTCCTTCTAACTCGGTGTGTAGCCGTCTCCGGGTTCACGGTCCGGTCCTGCTGACGCGCTGCGGCGGAATCTCAGCACCAGTCCCCGGCACCGGCAGGCGGCACTGAACCGCTCATTGGGCTCCGGACGACCCTCGTCCCCACTCGGCTGCAGCCAAACTGAGCGCTGATTGGCCGGAGACTCGCGGCTCATAGGCTGGTCGTTTACAAAGGCAGACGCAGCCGAGAAGCTGATTGGCTGTTGATTTCCGCGGCGGAGACACAGAGAGACGTGATTGGTTTGTAGTAGTGTTGTTGTCTGCGTCTGGATAGACAGCCATGTTACCTCCGTCGGGGCTTGTGTTCGTGGAGTCAGCGGGCCAACACACTAAACCTGAATCTGATCTCAGTCAGAACCGGCACGTTCACGGCTGTCCAGCACTGGGAGCCGCAGAGATCGGACTGCCGCGGAGCAGTTTGACTGCAGAGCTCCCGCATGCTGTTATACTGGGATTCTGCGCACGCACGTGCATGACAAAGAACCGAGGCAGTGTAAACGTCACTGACAGCGGAGACCGGCGAGAAGTTGGTTTCAGGTTGGCGCCTCGTCAGCCGTTCACGCCTGTGCCCTCACATTCCAAGTCACGTGACCCCGCGACTCCAGACCTAGTACTTATTCCAAGTATTTGGACTCGTGTACTTGGCAGTTCACTCTTGGCAAGTAGAGACGGGAAGTAACAGAGTACAAATACTTTGTTACTGTACTTTAGGAGACTTTTCACGAGTATTTGTTCTTCTGAATACTTTTTACTCTTACTCCCTACGTTTAAACGAACTACCTCTTTCTTCCTTCCTGATTGGTGGTGAATGCGGTCTGCCTGGTGCCGACCTAAAGCCCACATACAAGAACTGGCCATGTAACCTATGTAAGTTGTTCTGAGCTTATTCATCATTTTGCGGGGTCTCCCTCCAACTTCAGCAGTGCTCCGGGGCCTCTGGTCCCGATTATGTCAACTTACAGCAAGTTGATTTTCGTTTTGCTGAATTATCAAAAGATATGTTTCACTGATGGCAAAAAACGTTTTACCTTTTTACTGAAGCACATTTCAGACCTTGTACTTTCTTACTTTTACTTGAGTAAAGGGCGTGAATCGGTACTTTCTCTCCACATAAGTATCTGTACTTCTGCTTAGGTGTAGAATGTGAATACTTTTGCAACCTTGGGAAGTTACGGGAGTACGTAGTATACAATTAAAACAAGCATTAATAAATACTCTAAACATTAATACAACTCTGTTTTTAATTAGTTAATGCGTTTAACATCGGTACAAATTATGAAACAGCCTCTGTCTTGGTATATTAAGCATATATTTTAAGTTAGAAATATATTCTTACATAATTACATCACATCATCAACACAAGAAGTTATAACATTTCCTTTCTCCTCCGCTTGTTGATGCCAAATGCATTCTGGGATACTTTCCAATCAAAGCACAGGCTGTATTAAACAATGGAAGAAGCATTAGGTTCTTCACACTTCATCACACAGCCTTGTTCCTCAAGAAGCCGACAAGAACACCCCCACCGCGTGTCAATAAATGTTTTGCTCCCAGCTTCTTCAGACAACTGTCACATTTAGCCAAGACCGGGTTAAAACAAACAACTGGTTGCTTCACTAAGTGCGGTAGCATGACAGTTATGGATGAGTAAAAACAGTCTGCAGGCCGAGGTGCTTGGTTTTATACACCTGTGGCCACGGAAGTGACTGGAACACCTGATTCCCATTGTTTGGATGGGTGAGCGAATACTTTCGGCATTATAGTGTAAATGTATTGCTTCATGAAAACGCTCCTGGTGTCGTTCAAAAACAGAGTTGTCATTGGTTTGAAATCAAACGATAGAGACCAAACAGGCTTTTGAACTAGGATGTAAATATGTTTATTTCTGCTCTAAAGTTGGACATTTGGTGTGGTGAGGAAAGCCAGGTCAAGGTCTGCACCGGGACCAAGTGGAACCTCCTACAAGGTCTCCGCGGGAGTCCGATCTCTGCGGCTCCCAGTGCTGGACAGCCGTGAACGTGCCGGTTCTGACTGAGATCAGATTCACCAGCACTGTCCGAAGTTGATGTGTCCACTTTGGAAGATCTGTAAAGTCTTCTGGAGAAGAGGTAAAGTAGCAAAGCTGTGGGGTTTTTCTGAGTGTGGACTCCCAAAGAGGACAACTGTAAGGAGATCAGTCAGTTAAGAATGATCTCATTGCTCGGTGTGGAGGGGAAGATATTCTTCAGCATTGCAGCCAAGCGGACGGCTGACTTCCTCCTCAACAATTAATATATTAACACCTCTGTGCAGAAAGGTGGTATTCCTGGTATGCCAGGGTGTGTAGAACACACAGGTGTGATCACGCAGCTCCCGATAGAAGCAAGGAAGAACTCGGGAGATCTGGTGGTGCTCTGTCCTCTATGGCAATACCTGCAAACTGCAACTCCCCTTTAAATCCATAGAGGAAGAGGTCAAGGTTTTCCGAGCTAAATAGGTGCTGTAGCTCTGTGAATCAACGAATCAAAAAGTCTCTGGGGCTGGGTGGCAGTCAAGATGGGCAGGAGCAGGAATGTAGAGTTAGCAGTTGAGCAGGCAGAGTCCCGTTCACGCCATAGAGTCCTGGTGTGGACTGTGGCCAGAGGAAGGGAGGGGCGGGGTGCCACCATCGTTCCCCACTACAGCAAAGCACATGGAAGGAGCAGAGGCAACTTGTCCAGGATGAAGTGAATGCAGCGGTGGAGGAGGAGAGGTCCAGCAGAGCAGGCAGAGGTACACTGCATGAAGGTACTTGTCCAGGCCATCTATGAGGACCTCCCCAGTCAATCCACCCTGCTTGGTGACTCTTGAGTGATTCCCTTTCATTCCCCCTCTCCCAGAAGAAAGGGATCTTGAGCGGCTGTCCCAAAGCTCTGGCTGAAGGCAGGTACCACTAGCAACATGACCAGGTGCTGAAGGCTGTCGCAGAGAGCATCTGTGGTGATATTGCTACCAGCCAAAGGTCCAAACCAAGGAAACACTTTATAAGCTTTATGTGAGCAGGGGAGAAACCAAAAACAACATCAGGGCTTCTAAATGCAGCGCAGGACCGAGAGCTGACAGTGGACCTAGGCAAGCCGCTCAAGTTCCCCCAGCATGTTGCTAAGAACACCCTCAGACCTGACATCATTATTCTGTCAGGGGACACCAAAGATATCATCATGCTGGAGCTACGGTGCCTTGGGAGGATCAGGTGGAGGACGCCTTTGAGCGTGAGATGAAGGTACCAGGACATAGGTCCTGGTACTTGGTGCTTCCTGTTGAAATGGATTTGCAGGACGGTCCCATTGCGGAGCCTTCACTGCTCTGGCCTCAGAGAAAGGAGGAGAAAAGCCATCTTTAACAGCACAGAGGAGAAGCCTCTTAGTTCTGCATGAGCGCAGTTGCAGTTCCAGTTCCAGTTGCAGTTCCAGTTCCAGTTGCAGTTGCAGTTGCAGTTGCAGTTCCAGTTCCAGTTGCAGTTCCAGTTCCAGTTGCAGTTGCAGTTGCAGTTGCAGTTGCAGTTCCAGTTGCAGCTGCAGTTGCAGTTCCAGTTGCAGTTCCAGTTCCAGTTCCAGTTGCAGTTGCAGTTGCAGTTCCAGTTGCAGTTCCAGTTCCAGTTCCAGTTGCAGTTGCAGTTGCAGTTCCAGTTCCAGTTGCAGTTGCAGTTGCAGTTCCAGCAGTTGCAGTTCCAGTTGCAGCTGCAGCTGCAGTTGCAGTTCCAGTTCCAGTTCCAGTTGCAGTTGCAGTTCCAGTTCCAGTTCCAGTTCCAGTTCCAGTTGCAGTTCCAGTTCCAGTTCCAGTTGCAGTTGCAGTTCCAGTTCCAGTTCCAGTTCCAGTTCCAGTTCCAGTTGCAGTTGCAGTTGCAGTTCCAGTTCCAGTTCCAGTTCCAGTTCCAGTTGGGTCGGCTGAAAGAGTCAAGCGATCGCAGGTGGTTTCTGTTGGCCACTTGTAGCTCTACATGACATTTGGTGTGTCCAAGCAGTGTACCAACACCTCCAGCGATGAAACGTCAACAGTATTATGTGTATGGAATGAAATACTGGGGTAAACGAGATTTCCCTCAGTAATGATGGATTTCTGCTTGAAACTCTGGACTTTTACTGAGAGAGATTGTATGTTAGCTAAGTTAATATCGGTAAACCAGCTTGAACTTTAACGCCTCCGTCGTTTTGTGCGCTTACACAATACAGCTCCTACATCAAGTCATGCGTAGGGCCCCCACATAACTAGAAATTATATGGGTTTGTTAAATGATAAACTAAATCCTTTCTATACCCGTCTCACTTAAGCAGCTACTGACAACAACCAACATGAAAGTTAATTTTTAAAAATGTTTATAGTAGTCAACATTTGAGGTGGGTCCCAAACTCCCTTACATGTTACGCCAGAATTTCAAACAATATTCATTCTTGTATTTGACTTTAAAAAAAAAAAATCCTGCAAAGACATCTGGAAGCTTGACACATCCAACCTGAAACTGACTTCACCGAAGTCAGAGCTAAAGGGGTTAGGGAATGTTATCTCTTATAAAACATTCCCAAGCAGAGCCCTGACTGCAGGTCCATCAGCTGCAGCATCATGTACTTCACATGTTCCCGGGTTCAGAAGGGGACAAATATGAGGACGGATGAGTCCAGATGAATGGAGATGAATGAAAAGCCTTTGCCGGTAGATACAGCACATTTGTTCAGATTTTTACAGTGTTATTACAGTATAATTCACATTCTGTGGAAAGTAAACCTTTGGACTTTGTAAACACAAATTCAAAAATTGCAATAAAATGAGATATTCTGGCTTATTTAACTCCCAAATTTGCAGTAAAGTAAAACATACTGTATGTAAATTATGACTTTTTTAAAATCCATAATTTGTTAATTAAAATGTTCAAAATTCAGGCCTTTATAAAGTCACAAACTTGCTAGTAAAAACTTTTGGAAATTCATACTTTTAAATAGAAACTAAAATATGAAATTCTGACTTTTTAAACTGAAAAATTGCAAATTCATTTTTTTTAATATAATAAATATAAACAAATTTGCAAATGGAAAACAAATAAATAAATCTGGAATTCTTTTATTTATAAACGCATCAATTTAATTAAAAAAAATTAATACAAATTTGATTTTAATTTTAATTTTGTTTGATTTGAACATTGAAACTTTTTCAAAAGCGCGGACTTTTACAAACTCTGAAATTTGCCAGAAAGTCCTTTCATATTACCATACAGGCAGTAGGCTGCATTAACAATTTCAGTTATTCACAGTGAAAAACTGTAAAGTCTTAATTTAGATTGTTGAGACTGAGCTTGTAAGTTGGGAGCCCCCTGGTGGCTGCTGACGTCATCGTCATGTATATATATATATATATATATATATATATATATATATATATATATATATATATATATATATATATATATATATATATATATATATATGCACCCCTTTATAACTTTTTTCTATCTTTGACTGAGAAGATCATCAAACCCCTCTTGGACTGTTTGTCTTGAAGAACATTTTGATCCCTTTCTTTCTCCATGTCAGGTTAGTTTTGTTTTGTTTTTAACCAAACGCGTCCATGACATTTTAACTCCTTCACAACACAGATTAAAGCATATCCATGGACCGTCTTAAAGGCTTTGAAGGTCGCACCACACTGGAGTTTTACAGTAGCAGGCCCCGAAGCTGAATCTAAGAGGGACCTTCATGCTTCTCCAACAAGCTCAGCTCAAATCCCTGTTGAACTATCAAAAGTTGAACATTTCACAACTTTTAAAGCAACCAAGCTCTGTCATAGACGGGTCACCTGTCCACATGGCCCCTCCTCTCATCTGATGACGTCTGTTAAAAGCCCCACCTTACTGTGACCCTGACCAGGATAAAGCAGGTGTAGATGTTTTCAGTCTGTGACCTAAAGGACATGTCTTCAGGTCTCCAAGAAACATTTTCTACATTTTGTCACAGAAACATAAACTTGTACCAGAAGTACTGACAACGATGCTCAGAAAAGTACAGATTTTGAATGTATAGTACCTGATTTCTTAGCATTTGTCAGAAGAAGTGCAGATTTGAATGAGTCTATCTAAGTCTGTGACGTTTCAAAAATGAAAACACAATTAGATCATTGTATTACTGATTCTGGAAAGATCAGGTTCAAAATAAACTGTACTTCAATCTGCAGTATTAATGTCCAACCACCAGAGGGCAGTGTTAACAATGATCCAGCAGAGGTGAGGCTGCCAGGTCTCCAGTGAGTCCGGACTGAACAGATCTGTTGAAGATTTGATTCGTTAATTGTTTTATTTCCAGAAACAACTATAGGAGACTGTGAAGTGGTCTGTCCTACTTCCTGACCTTAGTAGATGCTCTTTACTATTATGAGTGAAATCTTCTCATTAATCCATCAGAGCTACACACACTGTTAATGTGAAATGTTAAAGTCTATGACAAAATAATTACATGAAAACTGAACAAATATGGCTTCTTTGGAAAACTGCATGCGGGTCAAAAGAACATGGACGCACTACTGAAGTCTACAGTGTCCTCGGGACAGATGGGACCAAAGTGGAGATGTTTGGACTTAATCTCCAGAAGCATGTTTGGAGCAAACCAGATGCAGCATTTCAGCAGAAACACCTTCATCTAAACCAAAGTCACATCCCAGTTCCAACCAGAAACCCAAGTGTGCTCCACAGTGCAGTGTTTCTGCTGAATGGCTGTGTTTGGTTTTCTTCAAGCATGGTTCTGGACATTTGGACCAAACAGCTCCACTTTCACCTCATCTGACCGAAGGACATTGTGGCAGAAGTCTGCTGGTTTGTTCAGAAATAGTTTTATAATCCTTCCCTGACTGATCTACAGCAACAATTGCTTCTCTAAGGCCATTGCTGATATCTTTCCCTCTTGCCATTGTGTGAACAAACACTTGAACGCTGTAGATCAACAGCCTGTCAAAACATCTGCTTTCATAGAGGTCTTCACCCCTGCCGAACATCATTTAATCAGAGAGCTCCTCGCTGCAACGTACCCTCTTAAATCCTATAAGACTTGTAGGGGGTACTTAGGAATTCCCACAGGAGTTTTTCTTTCTGGCTTAATTTTTGATTAATTGAAGATTAATGCCTCAGTGGAAAGATTTATGTTGGTGTTTGTCTGAGGTCGTATTTGTGTAAGACTAAAACCCAGATTGCAGATTTGTCAAACTTGGTCTGGGATTTCCTCTTGTTGTACGTGATATATTTACATTTAACAAACACGCTTTCATCCACGCTCTGCAGGTATGCAGCTGCACGTCTCCTCCTGCGGTTTCCTCGATGCAGAGAAGCAGGTAAACACAACAGAACTCCATGTTCCAAAAGTTCACAGACAAGTTCCTCAGCTAGGCCCCACCCCCAGGACACGATGTTCTCAGCCTCCCTCACGTCTACAGCTTACTGCCACGCTGCTCAGGTCACATGACCTTGGTTACATCATCTGTTTTCCAGATGCAGACAAAGACAGGGGCGGAGCTTTGTGTGTGGTTTTGCAGGTCTGCAAAGTTTTTGGAGAAAGAACATTTCAGCAACATGTTCAAGCGTTGACACAAAAAAAAAATCCCACGAGAAGGAAAAGTAGCGTCTATGGACCATCAAATGTTTGAAATATGCAGAAATGAACTGTGAAAGGAAAACTATATTCAGCTCACAGTCAGGTGATCATAGCCGTCTCTGGCGTTTTGGAGGTCGTGGGCCAGGTCGTGAAGGGGCCCCTGTTTAGTAAAACTGCAGCGAGATGAGGGACCTTTGAGATGACCTGTGACGATGCATCATGAAGGCTTCACTTAAGGAAGAAAACCGTTTGGATTTCAGAATATTACGTTTAATTTCATGTTGAACCAGCTACATGCACCATGCTGACATGCATTTGGAGCTTCTTCAGGCCATTTGTGAAAAAAACAAAAACGGAGCAGTGAGAGGTGGCCTGAAGGTACAAGAGGGGAAAACAAGCTTCCTGACTTCAGAAACGTGCATATGGTCAAAAGAAATATAAGAAGTCATACAAACATACATTTTGACTTCATAAACTGACCTCCTGGAGCTTCAGAACCTCCTGGACCTCGGGAACTCCTCGACCTTCAGAACCTCCTGGACCTCAGGACCTCCTGGACCTTCAGAACCTCCTGGACCTTCAGAACCTTCTGGATTTCGGGACCTTCTGGACTTCGGGACCTTCTGGAACTCCTCGACCTTCAGAACCCCCTGGACCTCGGGACCTCCTGGACCTCCGGGTCCTCCTTGGCCTCCGGGACCTCCTACACCTTCAGAACCTCCTGGACCTCAGGACCTCCTGGACCTCCGGGTCCTCCTTGGCCTCCGGGACCTCCTACACCTTCAGAACCTCCTACACCTTCAGAACCTCCTGGACCTTCAGAACCTTCTGGATTTCGGGACCTTCTGGACCTCGGGACCTTCTGGAACTCCTCGACCTTCAGAACCTCCTGGACCTCGGGACCTCCTGGACCTCCGGGTCCTCCTTGGCCTCCGGGACCTCCTACACCTTCAGAACCTACTGGACCTCAGGACCTCCTGGACCTCCGGGTCCTCCTTGGCCTCCGGGACCTCCTACACCTTCAGAACCTCCTGGACCTCGGGAACTGCTGGACCTCTGTACCTCCTGGACCTCCTGCAGCTAGTAACGGGCCCCAACCTACAACAAGATCAGCCTCAATACTTAGAATTTGTAGAGAAATAAAATGAGCTGTTGTCATCTGTAGTTCATAAATAATAACACTTAGATCGGTTTTTGTGAAGAGCTGAAATTAAGACTCAGATGCACGTTCAGGACTGGGATCTGGAGCGACAGAGAAAACGGAGGGTTGTTTGCTCCTGGTATCGGAGTGGTCGCGGCTGCCTTCCAGCAGGTATTGATCTTCGTCTGTAGTGGGTTTTATTTATGTTGGAAGTCACACTGACGTCATTCTGGCTGCTGCGAGTGAGTCTAATTAAGACCCATGTTGTATTTTTCACACAGAAACACACGTTCACTTTGTTGACGTCATGAGCAGCCGTGTTAGATGTATGTGTATGTGTATGTGTATAAAGTCGGGTTTCCCTGATTTTCTGACTTCAGCAGGTGTTCCAGTGGAAGCTGGACAGCCTTTTCCATCCAAACATTCCCTGTGATGACTTTCCTGTTTCCGTCTGAGCTCCAGGTCGGCCCTGTCACATAACTGCAGTAAACTGTTCTGGAGAAGCATCCGGGGTCGTGACGTGACCTGGACGACTCCCAGGACGACTCCCAGGACGACTCCCAGGACGACTCCCAGGACGACTCCCAGGATCCAGAGGGAAACTGAAAGCAGCAGAAAGTCCCTCCCGCTGAATCCGAGCAGCGGCCACGCCCCGCCGGCATGGCCCACACGGGAACACCAGCCAATCAGGGCTCAGGGTCTCACATGACACATAAGTGGGAGTTTGTTTCCTGAAAGGATGTTTCAGCTTACAGAAAGAGAAGGACAACCCCCCCCCCCCCACACCGCCACATACACACTTTACACAAAATGGAGGTCATGAAATGTCAAATACGCTGTTTTCTGTTTTTCTCTGAACTTTTTCCATCCGCTTCGATAAAGATAAGATAACAGCTTGTTCATCCAAATAAACCGGACTGGTTCAGTCTTCTTCTGATTCAACTTCTTACAGGTTCAGAGAGGCCTGTAGGCTCCGAGAGCTCCTGGATTTGTTTGTAGTTCTTCTGAGCCTCGAAAGCTCTGATCTTCAGGTAAATTCACAACTATCTTGAGTGTTTTCCACTTGTGGATAATGTAGAACGTTGACCTCCAACTTACTGACCTTTTTTCAGTTGTATTTGCGCCACTGACTGCTGATGTCTTTGCTTCCTGGCGTTGTGTTAGCTCACATCTGAACATGAACTGATTCTGCAGACACTAGTCGTCCTCGACAGTCTCCCGTCATTGCTAAACACACACCACAGCTGCTGAGTCAGCGCGCTGAACTTCCTGTGGTGAATCACAGCTTCTGCAGTTAGAACAAACAGATCCAGGATGAAGAAACCATCACCGCCAGTGTGTGAGAGACATGACCCGGCAGCTCGGCAGCCCGGCAGCCCGGCAGCCCCGTAGCCCGGCAGCCCGGAAGCCCCGCAGCCCGGCAGCCCCGCAGCCCCGCAGCCCGGCAGCCCGGCAGCCCGGCAGCTCGGCAGCCCCACAGCCCCGCAGCCCGGCAGCTCGGCAGCCCGGCAGCCCCACAGCCCGGCAGCCCGGCAGCCCGGCAGCCCCGCAGCTCGGCAGCTCGGCAGCCCGGCAGCCCGGCAGCCCGGCAGCCCGGCAGCCCCGCAGCTCGGCAGCTCGGCAGCCCGGCAGCCCGGCAGCCCGGCAGCCCGGCAGCCCGGCAGCCCAACTCCAGGCGGAACATGTTGAGTCAAGTTCTTTGAAGATCCCCAGTGAAGCCATGAGTCCCCAACGACGCAGCAGCTGAACTTTATTCAACACCTGTTGGTAGTCCAGCATCCACCACTGAAGAGTCTTCATCTGGTGGGTATTTGAAATCAAAAAAGAAAACGGCCTGATGGAATCAGCCGGTAAACGGAGGTATTTCATCTTTCATCGTCTGTTTGGAGCAGCAGGAATGTGGTCCCATGAGGAAACAATCCCGCCTCCACCATGGCCATCCCACATGTCCAGTGTTGGTTTTACCAAGTTTGGACAGAACTGCATATGTTTATCTCCTAGTAGATCTAATGAGTTAAAGCTGGTCAACCATTCCCAGTTATTCCAGTATCAACTAGGTAACTTGGCCAACTAGATGACGATGGACAGATATCTGACGGGTTGATTGGAAACTATTCTTATAGAACATTTGATGCTTAAAGTTGATTTGAAACTGCTCACAATAATGACATCAAGCAGAAATCCACAAGCATCAAATGAAACCTTGTGATTATACGAAAAAGGGTCAAGTTGAGGAGCGGTGGGAGCGCTCCGTTTGACTTTCAGGGCTCCGTTTCCACGCTCATCACATCTAGTTCTTGGTTCTGGGGCTCTGAGCCAGCAGAGAAGCCCAACCCTCGTCACAAATACTTTCCTTATCTGTTGCTCTCAGCCGCTGGAGGACGTCAGCAATGAGCCGGAAATATACGATGAGAAAACCTCCCAGTGTTCCCGTCTGTGTCTGCAAGAAGTCAGGAGTTCCTGCTACACTTTGCTCTGCAGGCCATTTTCTGCAGCAGACCGGATCCCAGCGGTTCTGGTCCAGTCTGTGAGAGTCCTGCAGTAAATCATAGCCACGTCTTCTCCAAGACCACATTCTCCTTATCTGACAGTCCCGCATCATGGTGGCAAATAAAAAGTCTGGGAAACCTTACTAACCCGGACTTTACGGTCCAACTCCAGCGCAGCAAAGTAAACCGTTATTTTCCTGTTTTAAGTTTGGTCTCGCTGAATGAGGACGAGTTAATTCCATGTGGAGCGCCGTTACGGACTTCAGCAGGCTTCACCTGTCTGGATTCTGTCCCACTCGGATGAGACTCGGATGAGACTCGGATGAGACGTGGCTCCGACGGTCTGAGGTGCAGACAAGGCCCCATCCTGACAGGAGTCCCCAGGCCCAGTTCTCAGTCCATTTCCTGTTTTTTGAAACGCTGCAAAATAATCTGACTTCAGAAACTCTCAGATTTCTGCTCAAAACTGTGACTTTTTAAATTCAAAAACTACAATAAAAGAAGTGTAAAGTTTAGTCTTCATTTTTTTTAAATTTTATAATAAATGTATCATAAAAACGATGACACAAATTTTAAAAGAAATTACGACTAGAATGTGCATATTTGGGATTTTTCGTTCCTAACTTGCAGAAGAAGTCTACAGTTCTGACCGGAAAAGCTCTTTGTGATGAAAACATTTTTAAAATGTTTACTTTATAAACTTGCACATGTGCAATCAAAACCTGAAATTCTGTCTTTATACCCGGAAATTAACAAGGAAAAAACGTTTCGCGTTGATTCTGTTCTGTTGAAGCAGATTTCAAACAAACGGGTTTCAGAGATCCGCACAGCTTGTGAGGCGATAACCTCTGAAGTCACCGATCATGTGCTTCGGCACAAAGAGGCCTCTGTGTTGCTGCCTCCTGAGTAAAGAACGCCGCCGCCGCCGCCGCCGCGGCTCAGGTTACTTACAGTTTCTACTGGACGCGCTCCACAAATGTAACCTGTGAGGAAGTTGTAAATTAACTGGGCGGAAACCGTCCGGCTCTCTGGAGCGCAGATGGACAAACACGCAGCGGGTACTTGTCCTGTGGTCACATGACTCCACGTTTCTGTTTTTGAGACCGCCAGATGTCTGGTTCTACGTTCCAAAGATGAGAATCCCGCCTGCCGCTGCCGCCATCGATGCAGATCCAGTTGGCAGCAAATCTGTCGTATGACCGGCAAAAGCAGAACGTTGCGTGTTTCCGATGGTAGGGAGAACGCCAACCAGAGTCGGCATCCTCAGAGTTCAGTGAAAGGTCAAAACACAAGGTCAGCTGAAAAGACCGCCACCTTCCTGGAGCTTTGGTTCCTCTCTTCTCTTCAAACGTTGCTCCAGTTGGAGGTTTTTGGAAATTCCCTTCTGCACATCTCAACCAGGTTCAGGTCCAGACTCCGACCAGCTCATTCCAGAACACGGCATTTTATTTATAAGCCCTTTGACGTTGCTCCAAAACTACTCACCATCACGCTTCAGCAACCTGAACGTGTCCAGCCTCTGCATGTTCATGTGGTGATTAATGAATAAACAAAAACATCCACTGGACATTTCAACATTTCTTTATTTTTTAAAAAAGTCTGACCCATAGGGTTTCATACAAAAATACCTTTATACATCGTGAACACATTACAAATACACATTCTCACTAATCAGTCGTAGATAAAACATTTGGGCCCTGAAGGAACAGAAGACAAATCTGACGGGAACGTTGTCCGAGACAACTGCAGGTCAGACTCAAAGAGTTCGCTTAAGGTGCGTACAACAACATCCGGGCTCGCCTCTATACGAACGAGGCTGGATCACAGCCAACATCCCAGCTGCTCATCTGGAAATCAAATGTGGGACTTCAGATTTCAACATTCAAACCAAAACTCATCAGCAGTAGTCGAGCAGAGCGCAGTCAAAAAGTGCAACGAAATACAGGGATAAATCAAACACTGGTGTACAGGGAAACGTGGATGCTGAGGACAATTCTTCAACAGCCAAAAAAGATTTGCTCCCAACAGCACTGCAAACCGGACAGGAACCGGATGAATCCAGCTGAAGTCGCTCAGCGGATCCGGGTCGGACTGGAATGACGAAGCTTCGGCTTCTGAAGTCTTGAAAGTGTCTGTAAAGCTTATATTCAGAAAAGTAGCGTGAGCCATCGTTGCCTCGGTGGCGAATATGTTCAGGTTTCTGGTCCAATCGGGACCGGGACGGGGACTGGAGTCTGGACCTGCACCGATGACGGAAGCGTGATCATGGGCAAGCGTGTTTCTGTCCACCCGCACTCCTTCCTTCACGTCGCTCCTCAGCTGACGTTTCTTCTCGTGTTCTTTGTCGAGACGTCATTCAGCAGACCGGCAGCATGCGGGCGTTCCCGTTGTACTCCTCCTCCGTCTGGAAAGCAACAACGTTTCAGAGGGATTACAGGGTGAACAATGAGATCCGGACTAACCCCGCCCCTACGATGCTGACGTTGTACTTTCAGATGTTTCTACTGAAACGACACCTGAAACAAGGGATGGACCGACAGTGAAGTTTGACAGTGAAGAAGTTTGACAGTGAAGAAGCTTACCTCGGTGTACACGGGCGGCGGGAACGGGAAGTTGGATGTGGTCATGAAGATGGGGCTGTCCTCGCCATCGAAGTCGTCCAGTAGGGGCGTGAGGGGCTGGTCCAGGCGGCAGTCTCGGGTCACGTCGCAGTAGCTCGGGGGTTCAGACGGCATCCTGAGGGACACCCAGCTCTGCGAGGCGTTGCTGACCGAACCCTCCTGACTGCTTACGCTGTTGCTACGGCTACCGAGACCAGCTGTCCCGATGACCAGGGGCAGCTCCAGGATCAGCTTGTCGGTGCCGGGGATGTGGACGTAAATCTGACAAAAACATGACCCGCCAACACATTAACATTGCTGTTCAGGTCTCAGGAAACCCCGAAGAGAAACCAGATGTGTGCAAGAACTCACCATGAGCGCGTACTCCACCCGGATGATGTTGCACCCCAACATGGACGGCTTAATCTTCGGCACCCGGATGGTCTTTCCTTGCCAGGCGTCGCACATGCCGGAGATGATGTGGTTGCCCCGGACCGAGGACAGCTTCTGGCGGAAGACTTTGGTGCGACCGTTGGCCTGGTAGATGTGTTTGGCGATGATGGCAGCTTTGGGGACCACGATGCGGGAGCAGGTGTTCTCAAACTTGGCGTTGATGCAGATATCTTCGCCTTCACAGAAGCCCTGGCGGTCAATCTTTGCATTGAGGGACACTTGTCCATCAGGAATGAACATCAAGTTGACTTTCTTCTCCTTCATACCACCTGTAGGAGACTGAAGAGACGACGAGACGGAGGTCAGGTCATAGCTACGGGCCAATCAAGCCTGGGGGCGTGGCCCCAAATTACTCTTTGGCCCATCTCTTGTGATGTAATGAACCAAGGTCAATGAAACTTCTCACTGACAAGAATTGCAACATTTTTCTGTCTTTATTTGGAGTAATTATCTGAAATTTAGTATATTTGCACAAGGATTGTATTGCAGACAGGTCTCCGGGTGCCAGAAGTGGAGCTGCCTAATCACCAATCAAACCTCAGGTCAATAGTGTGAACCACACTGCTGAAACTGAACAGACGAGTTCCCGACAGCAGTGGAGGAACACAGCACAGCAGATGAAATGCCTGGACAACCACACGCCTTCCCTCGCTGTTCCTCAACTCACCAGCAGGTCTGGAGTGTTGACATCCAGAGGCTCCTCCACCTCGAAGCTCTTCTTGCACTCCAGCGTTGACTGCTGCGGTCGGTCCAACAGACCTTTCACACAGTAGTGGACGTAGCCGAACTTCCCCTTGTAGGAGGACACCAACTGCCTGCGAACACGTACCGCGGCGGCGTTAAAACCAGAACAAGAGGTCTGCAGCTCAACGTTTCACTAACATCCACACCTGAAACTGCCTTACCCTTGCTGAGGAAGCTCGAACCCAAACTTGTACTCGTATTTGTTGCCAGGCCTCAAGACCACAGAACCATCCTCAGCTGTGAGGAGAAAAATACATTTAAAACCAGTTCATAAAAACAGCCATCGACGGGATGTTTAGAGCCTTAAAGCACATGTAACCCATCTAAAACAGCTAGTAAGACACACAAGAGGACGTTTTACACCCGCAAATCCACATTTGTGAATTAAATGTCAGAAATTCAGAATCAGCTGGGTTTTGTTTTTTTTCAAATTTGCAAACTTGTGGCATCACAATTATCAAGTTTTCTAGCTAATTTGTTAACAGAGTTTGAAATCCTGACTTTTTTCCTGCAGTTTTACACATCGCCACAGATTTCCTTAAAAGGTTTGAACTGGCAGGTCCGAATTTCTTTAAGAAAACCGGATCCCCAGACGGACTCCTGCCCCGGTCCCCAGACAGCGAGAAGCGGCCCTGGTTCGGGTACCTGTAGCCTGGTCCGGCAGCTGCAGAACCTCCTCGTGTCTCAGGTACTCCGACTGCTGTCGGCACCGCTGCTTTCCTTTCGCGTACTCCACCTTGGCGCAGCCCACGGCCAGAACTTTGACGGCGGACACGCGCGTCACCTCGTTCACTTCCACGAGGATGTGTCCGGAGACCGTGTCCCCCCCGCAGTAAAACGTCTTGCATGTGTCTGAGAAGACCACCTGGAAGGTTTTGGGTCTCTTGGTCATGGCCACCATGTTTGTCGCTGTAACACGCGCACGCAGAACGATACACAGACCACGACGTTTCTCTGCTGTAAACAAAGGCAGCCGCGCTTTTATATGCCGAGCCCACGCTGAGCACGAGCCCACTGCCTGCACTGTGTGGCTCAGCGCGTGAGCACCGCGCTCATTGGTGGAAATCCTTTGTTTGTGTCGCCTCTGGCCAATCAGCGCGCAGAAGCGGCGCGTGGACAGTGCATGGCGACGAGAATGTGAAGCATGCGCCGCAGATGCAGAACAGGAAGTTGGAGACAGAGTCAGAAAAGTGGCGATTCTGGTAAACACCCTGAAACGTGAGTCACTGCGGCCTGGAGCCCGGAGACCTGGCGAAGATGAAGGACTACACAGATGTAGAACTACACAGATGTAGAACTAAACAGATGTAGAACTAAACAGATTAAGAACTAAACAGACGAAGAACTAAACAGATGAAGAACTAAACAGATGAAGAACTAAACAGATGAAGAACTAAACAGATGAAGATCTAAATAGACGAAGAACTAACCACATGAAGAACTAACCACATGAAGAACTAACCAGATGTAGAACTAACCAGATGTAGAACTAAACAGATGAAGAACTAAACAGATGAAGAACTACACAGATGAAGAACTACACAGATGTAGAACTAAACAGATGTAGAACTAAACAGATGTAGAACTAAACAGATGAAGAACTAAACAGACGAAGAACTAAACAGACGAAGAACTAAACAGATGAAGAACTAAACAGATGAAGATCTAAATAGACGAAGAACTAACCACATGAAGAACTAACCACATGAAGAACTAACCAGATGTAGAACTAACCAGATGTAGAACTAAACAGATGAAGAACTAAACAGATGAAGAACTACACAGATGAAGAACTACACAGATGTAGAACTAAACAGATGTAGAACTAAACAGATGTAGAACTAAACAGACGAAGAACTAAACAGATGTAGAACTAAACAGATGTAGAACTAAACAGATGTAAAACTAAACAGACGAAGAACTAACCAGATGTAGAACTAAACAGACGAAGAACTAAACAGATGTAGAACTAACCAGATGTAGAACTAAACAGATGAAGAACTAAACAGATGAAGATCTAACCAGATGTAGAACTAAACAGATGAAGAACTAACCAGGTGTAGAACTAAACAGATGTAGAACTAACCACATGTCGAACTAAACAGATGTAGAACTAAACAGATGTAGAACTAAACAGATGAAGAACTAACCAGGTGTAGAACTAAACAGATGTAGAACTAAACAGATGAAGAACTAACCAGGTGTAGAACTAAACAGATGTAGAACTAACCACATGTCGAACTAAACAGATGTAGAACTAAACAGATGAAGAACTAACCAGGTGTAGAACTAAACAGATGTAGAACTAAACAGATGAAGAACTAACCAGGTGTAGAACTAAACAGATGTAGAACTAACCACATGTCGAACTAAACAGATGTAGAACTAAACAGATGTAGAACTAAACAGATGAAGATCTAAATAGACGAAGAACTAACCACATGAAGAACTAACCACATGAAGAACTAACCAGATGTAGAACTAACCAGATGTAGAACTAAACAGATGAAGAACTAAACAGATGAAGAACTACACAGATGAAGAACTACACAGATGTAGAACTAAACAGATGTAGAACTAAACAGATGTAGAACTAAACAGACGAAGAACTAAACAGATGTAGAACTAAACAGATGTAGAACTAAACAGATGTAAAACTAAACAGACGAAGAACTAACCAGATGTAGAACTAAACAGACGAAGAACTAAACAGATGTAGAACTAACCAGATGTAGAACTAAACAGATGAAGAACTAAACAGATGAAGATCTAACCAGATGTAGAACTAAACAGATGAAGAACTAACCAGGTGTAGAACTAAACAGATGTAGAACTAACCACATGTCGAACTAAACAGATGTAGAACTAAACAGATGTAGAACTAAACAGATGAAGAACTAACCAGGTGTAGAACTAAACAGATGTAGAACTAAACAGATGAAGAACTAACCAGGTGTAGAACTAAACAGATGTAGAACTAACCACATGTCGAACTAAACAGATGTAGAACTAAACAGATGAAGAACTAACCAGGTGTAGAACTAAACAGATGTAGAACTAAACAGATGAAGAACTAACCAGGTGTAGAACTAAACAGATGTAGAACTAACCACATGTCGAACTAAACAGATGTAGAACTAAACAGATGTAGAACTAAACAGATGAAGAACTAACCAGGTGTAGAACTAAACAGATGTAGAACTAAACAGATGAAGAACTAACCAGATGTAGAACTAAACAGATGTAGAACTAACCACATGTAGAACTAAACAGATGAAGAACTAACCAGATGTAGAACTAAACAGATGAAGATCTAAACAAATGTAGAACTAACCAGATGTAGAACTAAACAGATGTAGAACTAAACAGATGAAGAACTAACCAGATGTAGAACTAAACAGACGAAGATCTAAACAATGTAGAACTAAACAGATGAAGAACTAACCAGGTGTAGAATTAAACAGATGTAGAACTAAACAGATGAAGAACTAACCAGGTGTAGAATTAAACAGATGTAGAACTAAACAGATGAACAACTAACCAGATGTAGAACTAAACAGATGAAGATCTAAACAAATGAAGAACTAACCAGATGTAGAACTAAACAGATTAAGAACTAAACAGATTAAGAACTAACCACACGTAGAACTAAACAGATGTAGAACTAAACAGATGTAGAACTAACCAGATGTAGAACTAAACAAATGAAGAACTAACCAGATGTAGAACTAAACAGATGTAGAACTAAACAGATTAAGAACTAACCAGGTGTAGAACTAAACAGATGTAGAACTAAACAGATGTAGAACTAACCAGATGTTGATTTAAACAGATTCACACAGTGAATGATGGGTTAGTGCGTGTTAGAAAATATCCTAATGAAGGTCAGGGTTGGTTCCAACGTTTTTAAGGTCCTGAGCAAGAAGTTGCTGGGAGCCCCCATTTTGTAAAGCTTTAATTGCATGTAAACATGATGCAATAATCTGTTAAACTGTAAGAAGAACGTATATTTGTGAAACTTAAGTCTAACTAACTAAATGAACCTAGCTCGGGCTGGAGTGTAAAAGTCCAGGAAAAAGGAAAAACTGGTATAATATAAACACACACATAAATATATGTTTTCATCACTGTGGAGGGAGGAGTGTCCGAATGTTGGACTACAAAACCTAGCTCGTAAAATAAGTTAGACTTAAGCTTAACAGCATGTTAGGTCATGTGAGGACAGACAAATGTCCAATGGGAGGTGAGGGTGGAAGACCAGGAGATAAAGAGAAACAAAACATCTATAAACGTTTAAAAGACTCTAAAAGAAAAACATACAGAAATTCAGGCTTTATGGGAAACTTTAAATTTCACTTTGTGAAGAAAATTATCTACATTAGTAAATCAAAAGTAGAAATTCTAGTTTAGTGAGCGAAGTTTAAACTAAATACTTGACAGAGGTTATTCCGATGTTATGTGAACTAGCATGACAGTAAATTTGGAATAAATAATGAAAAAGAAATAATAAATTAATTCACGTTTTCTAAACTTGCATATTGTGACGGGAAACTCAGATTTTCTGACTTTAAAGCTTAAAAAACTCAGAAGTTCCTACTATATAAAGATTGCCAGCGTGTAAGGAAAAGCTTTGAAGTCTGACTTTATGAACTTGAAAAAGAAAATCAGTTCTGCATGTTTGAGGATTCATTTAAATGTTTACTGATCTGTCTACAAATAAAGGTCATTTAATCTTTTTTTCATGTCTGGTTCCGATGACGGTCTTTCCATGTTGAGAGAGTTCTTACATCCTGCTGTCACTGCAAGCTTGATCGTGACAAATTCACACTTGATTTGACCTTCTTCAGTGATGTCTAAATTTAGCTTTAAAGAAAAAACAAAATAAAAAAAATCATTGGCCATAAATAGCATGAATGAGCAGGTGGGAAGCAGCAAAAGATGTCAGCAAAAAAGAAAAAAACAGATGAAAAAGCAACTTTTATCAACACCACACTTACTCACTGATGTCTGGCAGAAACCAGAAATGATTTGTGCAAAGTTTCACTTCTAAGTTGAAAAATGAAAAAGTGTGTAAATGAATTGGCTTTATGCCTAAATTTGACATAAAGTGTGGTCCGGTCTTCATCTAAGTCACAAAAACAGATGAATGTAACACGTGTCAGTTCGACACACATCATTGATCTTTTCTGTCTTTTGAACGTTCACAGTGGTTAAGAGCTGGTTGATCTTCCTGTGGCAGCACAACGTCACTGAAGCGAGTCCAACTCATGATGCTCCCTCCACCCTGCTTCATCACTGACATGTTCGGATGTTGGTGAAGTGAAGTGAACCCAGACTTCATAAAGTCCTACGAAGAATTTCAAGCTTCATAAACTTAAAAACTTTGCAAACTTACAAATTTCGGTCTTTATAGAATTGCAAAATATAAATAATCGAAAACAAATAGACCAGAACCCATGAACACCATGTAGAACTAAACAGATGTAGAACTAAACCCATGAAGGTAGTGGTGAAGCACGGTGGTGTGAGCATCACCATGTGGCCTTGCGTCGCTGCCGCGGGGCCGGGACCAGTCGCTGACGTCAACCAGGTGATGACTTTTTTAGTCGTAGTTTTGCACAGAAAAGAAGCTTCAGACTTTAGCTGTGGCTTTTGGCGTCGTTTACTAAGTATTTACTGTTGTTAGTGGTAAAGTTGCGTCATTTCAGTTTTCGTCTTCCATTCACTTTGACAGCTTTGGTTCATGACCCAAACTGTCACTGAGAAGCAGGCGTCCTCGTGTTGCCCGTCTATGTGAACCTGTGACTGAAACGGCTGTAAATGTGTTTGATTAGACGTTTTACAAAAGGCAGGTCTGCGTGCGTTTCGGCTGCCGGGCTCCTTCCACCTTCACAGCTGTTTGTTCTGTAATATGATCAGGGTCACATGACGCGTCCAGGCCTCTGTTGTGCCTGCGGGCTGTTTTGGATCTGATGAGAACTCCTTGTTTTCCTCGGTGAACTTTCACCGACTTTCCTCAACCGTTTTTACAGACGCCATCATAACATCAGGAGAATTTCCACCATTAAAGTCTGAAGGAATTTTTCCATCCAAACACGTCGACTTAAAGGACGGATGACTGCGCCGGGCCGAGGGCGGCGTTTGTCTAACGTTAGGAAATCTAAATCAAGCCAGTTACAGACAGCAAAATATGGGATGCCATGTTAGTCAGTATTACATAAAAAAGACTTTCATTTAACAAACAAACAAGCAATATGCACAATAGATGTGATTGAATAATTATGTAAATATGTTTATATTTAGGGCTGTTTGAAGGGAAAGGTCTCGTGGTAAGGGGGTGAAAATAAATACATTTAATTAGTTAATTAATAGAAATCTGGATGAAAACGATCCCAGTCGTGAATTAGGATGTTCACGGCGATGTACCTAAATGTTCTTAATGACGAGGTTACAAATGAAGACGTCTTGTTTTCTGGCAACACAAACACTGAATCCTGAGGCTGAGCTCATAAGTTTGGGCCCCCTGGTGGCTTCGATGCGTCTGCGGTTCTGAGAAGCAACTTGAGTCGTCAACAAGCCCAGAAAAGCAGCTCCAGCAGATGAACCACCTGAAGCTGAAGGAGGTTCTCCGTCACATCGGACGACCAACCTCCAGGTTTAGTGTCTGAAAGTGAACTTACCAGCCTCACGACGGCGTATTTGGGCCAGTTGAGGAAAGAGATGAATAAATAAGGTTTGGGGGGGTGAAAGAACATCCAGAAATACCGGCTCTACAAGTTAGTAAATTTGAGAGAAAATCAAAAATTCTGTGATTAAAGTCCCAAATTTACAAGAAATTTTTACATTATAAAAATTGCATGAAAACTTAAACTTTATATTGTTTTCCTTTAAAGTTCTGAGTTTATAAAGGCACATTTTGTTTTTGTTAATTTGCCATTTTGTAATCCTAAACTTATCTGTAAATAGAAGTGCTGATTAAAGTTATGTTAAAACGTTCCCGACGTCTGAGTCGTCCAGTTTGGACGTGACAGAGGTTTTATCAACATTAATGCACCTCAGCAAAATGATCAACGCGTAGACTTTTTAAACCGGTTTCACAAAATAAAAATACCATTTTATTTTTACCATTTTTATAAAATGGAACATTTTCAACAACGTACTGAAAAGAAGAAAGCCACGTGCGGTCCGTTCCATCGTTACTCCAGATAAAAGGTCTGGAGGTGATAACGCGTATTGACCTGGTATTTGACAGCTTCTTAACTGGAGATACCAACGTGTCGTCCGAGGAGATAGAGGCCACCGTTAGACCTGAAAGAAAAGGAGACGCATGCACATCTGCACGCCGATAAGGAAAACCTCAGGTGTGACCTGATCAACAGTTTGGATCCAATAGATCTTTGTTTGACCTCAGAAAACCAGCTGAAGAACAGAAGCAGTCGACGGCAGCTATGAAAAGGATGAAAAGATTACTGCTCCAACTTTTCCAGAGATGTGCTGACGGGTAAAAAGAATCGTCTCCTAATCATCATTAATCTTTATTTAATGAACCCCGGCGGGGAACTCTTCAGACACAACCTCTTTGAGTTAGGAAACATTCACGTTTTAAGACTTTTGCAAAGTAGGGCCCATGAGACAAATCAAATACCACCATTATCTCACAACCTTCCAGCTGTAGTCCTCAGACCAGAGGACCTCCAGGTCCCATGACCAACCTTCAAAAACGTCGCTGTGCTGCCCCTCAGTGGCGACAGTAGGAACTGCTCTGCTACAAAACTAAGAGTCTGTATCATTTCTAACATTAAACATAATACAATTTAGATGTTTGTCGTCAGACAAACAACCACATGTAACATTTTCATTATTTATTTAACACATAAGAAAACTCATGTGGCCAATACCAAGTACCCCCTTTATTCAGGAGCTTGCAGATCCACCGTCAGCACCAGCAACTCCCAGTAGATGTTTCCTGTCTGACTTCAGCAGAAGGTGCATTTCCATTAATGGGGTTCTGCGTCGCTTTTCAGGGCCGGATTGTTGACGCATCTCCATTACCAGGAACCTTTACGAGTTAAAAACTGGTAAACTGTCTGCTGATCAGGGTTCCTGGTCCTCTCACGTGACCACAGCTCATTTGAGCCATTCGGACCAGAGACATTTTGCTGCAACTACATTAGATGAGGCAAACTGGGGATCCGTGTAAAGAGGGACAGCAGAGGACCGCCCTGACTTCACACGGACAGAAGCACGCTGACCTGGTCTTACCACGTCTTCATTGGGATCATTTTGTCCCGTCTAGTCTGGAGGTTTGGGAGTCCGTCCCTGTAAAACAAGAACACTTTCAACCGAGTGCTGATCCCTGTGGGGATCGGGGACGGCTGGATCTGTCTCGAGACGGCTCCACCCCGCTTCAGATCAAATCCGTCCAAACGTCCTCCTGAAGCATCACCGTCGGAGGTCAATTTGACCTCGGAGGTGATGGAGCCAGTTACCTTTCAGTAGAAATATTCTCAGTGGGAATATGGGAAACAGATTTGAGTTTGGTGAATTTTTTAATTGATTTTTAAAGGTTTGTTTCATTTCACAGGAGACATTAATGTTTCAGACCTTAATTATGAGCTGCTAGATGCTGATATTTGGATGAATTACATACTTAACTAGTTTAAGGATGCTTTTTTGAATATTTGTAGAGCTGGGATGCGCTCGAACATTTAACCGCTGGGTGAAGATGGACTGCTGTAAGTTTTGAGGTTTGGAGACCACCAGGCGACTGCTGAGTTCAAGCCCCGCCCCCTTCAGTGTCACCAGGTTGACGGGCCGACACGACTTCAGCCGAGAGGCCACGTCCCCGACTCTGGTACCGTGTTGAACAGTTGATTTACAGTTACGTCACATTATTTTAGCTCCGTTACATTAAATCTACAAAATGATGCACATTCAGCTGCATCTTCTTTTCCTCTTCTTTGCATGTCCTGCGGACCAGAGCCTCAGGAGCTGCTTGCTGACCTGCAGTTCCACCTCTGACCATCCCAGTGTCTGCCTTCACCTGTCTGTGTGGATGTCTGTTGGATACTTGCTGACATCCCGACCTGCAGTCCTCATCCCCTTGGATCACCGTCTATCCATATATCACCCATATACACAGAAGTCTAATTGGACTACCAAGGACAGTTACTAATGTATCCTGTCTTGTACCTTTGACGGTGTCTCTATGTCTCTATTCTTTCTTATTTCTTGCTCTACCCGGCTGGCCTTCGGCAGGAGGGTCCCCCCTCATGAGCCAGGTCCTGCTCAAGGTTTCTTCCCTCTTAAAGGGGAGTTTTTCCTGCCACTGTTTGGCTTAAGGTTTTTCTTCCACTAGGGGAGTTTTTACCTGCCGCTGTTTATGTAATAATTGCTCGGGGGTCATGTTCTGCTCTCTGGAAAGATCCTAGAGACAACTTGTGTTGTAATAGACGCTTTATAAATAAATTTGAATTGAAATTTATTCTTTATACTTCAGCTGTAAATTGAAATTTTAGTCATAAGTTTTTATGTGCCTAAACTGCATTAATCTCAGATTTATATCATCAATGGTGGATTTCATGACACAAACAGCTTCTCAAGTTACTGCTCTGAAGAGTCTCGTTACACTCGCAGGTTCCTCCCCACTACCATCGTAAGTCATTTTAACCTCACTGCAGATCGTTGATGAGGCGTTTTTTTTTTTTTTTTTTTTTTTTAAATAAAATACCCGAATGCCCATTTCTCATTTCTTAATGGTCCAGACAACATCTCATGGATTTCAGCACAAACGTCAATCACGTCCAACAATGATGACAGAAGCGCTGCAGATGCACTTTATTCTTTCAGGGAACAAACTGATCCAGACTTGAACATCATGGTGGATAAACCAGCAGGGGGCGTTGCTGCTCACACTTCAGCAGTGACTGGTCGGTTGGTGGTTAAACTCCGGCGCCGTGGAAGCCCAGCTGATCTGCACCTGAAACAAAACCAGTCCATGTTCAACTGCTGGAAACGTTTGTTGAAACCGTGAATGAAGACGCGACCGCACGGTCGTGTTCTCAGAGAGTTCTCCACAGCTGCTGCCGCGGAGAACCTCTGGGATGGGTTTTGCTCTCTGGTCAACTCCACAGCGAGTCAGGAACCTCATCCAGACTGCCTTGGTAAATGACCAATCCCACAGAGCGAGGACATCCTTGAGTTAACAAGGTCCACGCTGGAGCTCAAACGCTTTTAAAAAAAAAAAAACTTAAAACGTACAGAAGAGGGTTCGAGACCTGAGGTTCAAGCCAGAACGCCATGATGATAGCCAGCGATCAGGGATCAAAGAAAGGACCAAAATCCTTAAAAATTCCAAGATTAGTACCAGAATCCTGGTTTCACAGCCAGAAGACCCCGTGATGAAACCAAAACTCTGATTTCTAATCAATAAAACCAAGTTTTACGTTTTGACTAACTGGTCTGGATCCTCCTCCGTACCGCTCTTAACCATGATTATAGTTGGATCAGTTGGTGAATGTTTGTTACTAAAAACAGTCGTACTAAATCGTCTGGACTCAAACATGGGTGAACACGGAAGTTAACGGGACACACCTTCGCCAGGGCCGGGAACCGGCAGCTCCGCCGCAGTGGCTCCACCAGCTGCAGCTCTCAGATCAGGACGCCGTCTCACCTGCAGCAGAAACATTTTAATGTCCATTTCTGTCGTTTAAACTTGAACAGAAGATCTCGGCCGGAGCCTCTGAGGAGCAGCCGTACACTTTCTAAACCACAATTGTGACACATCGATGTCGCCCGGAGACGAGTCACAGCTCATGACAACAGTGAAAACACTCAAATGTGATCAAAGATGTTTAAAAATATATTTGGAAATTTCTGAGATTCTATAGATGTTAAATCTAAATGTACTAGTTACAAACCCTTTACCCACCTTATCCCACAAATTCAATTTAATTTCATTTATACAGCATCTATTACAACACACGTTGCGTCTCTGGGATCTTCCCAGAGACCAGAACATGACCGCCGAACAATTACATAAACAACGGCAGGTAAAAACTCCCCTTTAAGAGGGAAGAAACCTGGATCATACATGAATCTTCCCGAGGCTTCATTGCTCGGACCCGTTCATGACTAAAATTTGAAAACATAAAATCTTTGCCCTCAACCCTGAAAGTCCAGATCACCAATCACAGAAAAGTTAGACCGTGTTGATGTTTCAGGCGCCATTACCAGGACTCCAAACACCAGCAGCGTGGAGACCAACGATGCCAGACGCCGACTTCTTATAGCACCGTCATTTGAGCGAACCAGCTGATGAGGCAGCAGGCTGCAGATACCGCGGTGCTCATGGAAACCAGACTTCCACAGACGTCCACACTTCACCCAAAACCAGTTCATGAGGCTCATTTATACCATAGGCACAAAAAAGAGAAATTAATGACTTTCACAAACCTACCACCGGTTCGTCCACATCCTGGTTTACGTTTCCAGGTTCAAGATAACCCGACTCTTCAAACGAGGTTGGTACGCCGCAGGTCCAGTGGCACCGCTCTGCCGTCATGTCCCATCATGCTCAGGGCAGTGAACTGATTTACCGTCTGAGGCGCATCCAAAACCACGACCCTACAGACAAGGATGTGTTAGGACAGACCTCTGGGAGGACGGGATGGACCCTGAACACCAGCATTTGTGACTTCACTGTCAGAATTCCTCCAAACACTCAAAACACACTTCAATTAACTATAAACTTACATTTTCCCCAGAGACGCAGCCGGAAAAGTCTTTTCCTTCCATCACTGAAGTCTGGAATAAAGAAAATAAACACCTCTAGTTAGTGGACACTACGTACAAACGTGCACACAAAACAAAACCCAGCAAAAACAGGATCTGATCTCATCCAAAATGAGGACCAGGCCTTATTCTTAAAATCTTAAACCTGAGATCTGCTCATAAACCCTCTCCTCACTAAAACCTGCCGCACTCACAAACGCAGCAGTAAACAAGTACGACACCAGACTGGCAGCACACCTACAATTTCCGCCCCAACAAGTTTTGCTTTGCGTGAACTCAGACTCAAGTCAGCTGAAGTCACGGGTTCGCTTCAGCAACATCAGCTCATCCAGAGATGAAGCGCCAGGATCTGGGTGATCCAGATACTTAATGTTCCTGCTGCCAAGAAACCCAAAGGTTTCTCAGGAGTGTTCAATAAAGACGGAGAGCGTGGTTTGGGATCGTCTGTTACAGACGTGCGTGAAACTCTCATTTTACAGCCACATTAAACGGTGAACGTGAGCTCCCGCCAGGATGAACTGGTTTACAGAAAAACCCAACTCGAGGTTGGCGTTGTTTCAGGCGCCATTACCAGGACTCCAAACACCAGCAGCGTGGAGACCAACGATGCCAGACGCCGACTTCTTATCGCACCGTCATTTGAGCGAACCAGCCGATGAAGCAGCAGCTGGCTGCAGACACCTCGGTGCTCACGACAGACAGGCGTCCTCAACATACTGAAAACGAGTTCACGGCTCGTTTCAGCCAAACGCATTAAGATAACTTCAAGTACCAGGTCAGAAATCCGGAGAGATGATCTACAGGAAGTGTTGTTGTCGCTACCCTTCACTTACATCATGTTCTTCCAGTGGAGGACCAGGATGAAGAACCTGCGCGAGGAAGAAGAACGAAGGTGAGAACGCCGTATCAGAGCAGTCAGCAAGTTCAGACTTCTCAATCAGGTGGTTCAGAAACGACAGCTGTCAATCACACTTCAGAGCAGTTGAACATATTTGGTCTCATCACAACTCTGTCAGGAGTAAACGGGGACCGCAGCGAGACTTACCGAGCTGCCTGAGGTCACCTGCAACCGCTGCGGGACAGAGAAGACGTTTTTAGTTGACTGACATTTGAAGGCAGCAGGAGCAGCTGTCATTTCTCATCAGTAACACTGCTGCAGAGGCTTCACAGCAGTGGGTTGCAAGAGAAATCGTTCCTTTTAGCAACGCGAGAGCGCCGAGGTCCACCAGAGAGGACCAGAACTCTCACTGTGCTGACACCAGTCCAGTCCCACCCACCCAGAGATCAATGCAGATGTGAAGACAGCCCTGGACAACGTGTTGCTCATCTACTAACCTTAAATCAGACTGGTCAGTCAGCGAGGGACCAGAAAGGTCAACGGCATCACAGCGGCGTTGCTCTGAATCATGTCCTGTTGGGGACGAAGACACAGAGCAGATGTTACTGGATGTTGATCCAATGTGACCGTTCCCTCAGACCTGTTGGTCCAGTATTCAGCTCCTTTAATGCATCAAGTCACAGTTTAGAGAGCAGGTTCAACCCTCCAGGAATATTAACCCATCTACTGCATCCTCTGACCGTCTGAACCACAAGCAGAAAGTAACGCCGACATGTTTTGATTGGGGGCATCGCAGCACAGCAGCCCACGACTGAAGCGAATTCAGCACCTATTGCTAGGAGACTCGCGTTTCAGGTCACGATTTAAAAGTAAGGGATTTTTATTGCTAGGAGATCAGACACGTACTGAAGTCCAGGACTAATTATGCCAATTCCCTTCTGCTGAGGACAGATATCCGTTCAGCCCCGACAGATCTTTCAAAGCCCACATGGCTCCGGTTTTCTGAGTAATTAGAGAAGAAGAAACCGACGAGGCACACTGGGGTAGCAGCCGAAATCAATCACAAGTCACATGGCAAGTGAAGAGGAGAAAGGGGGTTTACTCTGGTGAACGAGTGAAGACGTCCCCAAATTCTGAACTCCAAGTACCTGCTTGTGCCAGTTCTGGATGTAGTTTTGTCCTGCCAATGCTTCTCCTTTGTCTTTCATGGGACTACAAGACACCTCCATCTACCGCTAAGTAAACCATTTGTGGACTTGACATAACCAGACAGATTTTGTGAGGTTTGTTGTTCCACAACTGGATTACCCAAGTGCCGAACGAACTGGCAGCATGAATGGGGCCCCACCCATCAAGCACGTCAAGTCCCAAAACACCAACGTCTGATAGAGACACAGGGTTTGGGTAATCCTGGACATGCACAAGTATGTACACCATGGTTTAGTGAGTTTCATTTCTCACTGCTGAAACAGTTCCTGCCAGGATGGAGGCACGAGGACACCAGACAACTCCGGCAATAAAAGGCCGTCTTCGGCTTGCCGTTCTCGTGCCATTTCATACTGTACCTCCTGTACAGAGTGGTGTCCCTTCCATAATAGACTGGCATGCAAATGACTGGTGATCGTGGACACGGTGGAGGCAGTGCCAAACCATCAGCAAATTTCAGCATTTCTGCCGCAAAGTTTCTTCTCAAAGGTCTTAGAGGGGCTGTCTTGATGGACATAGGCTCCCTCTGAAGAAGGAAACTATTGACAACTGCAATGTCCATGAACTAGTAAAAGAAGAAGGTCTTGGACGGAGAGGTTTTGGTACGGGTAAAAATGAGCCTCGCAGGAGTTAATCTCTCTGTACAGCGGTTTTATTTCGAAAAGTCTGTCATGTTCTGTTTAGGGCCAATGGTTTCCACACAAACTTTTTTTCCAGCCTGTTGCATAGGCGTTGTCAACGATTGTCTGGATACTGGAGTTACTGAAGAAGCGTTGGAACAAGTGAAAGGACTGCATGTAGTTTGCAGGGCCAGGAATCCTGGAAGACATGAACTTCAATGGAATAAGCTTGACATCCATTTCCTTATTTTGCCAACTTTCAACTTTCCTCTGGAGCTGAAGCAGAAGACTTCCCTTGAATATGCTTCAGCTCCAGCTTGTCTGGTCTTTGAATGTTTTGTTTGAACCGAGGAGAAAAGTCATCTTCTGATGACGACAGAAGTCTCAGGGAGAGAAGCAAACGAGCGTAGACTGGGAGGACCTTCCTGCTGCCCAGTAGAGGGGGTGATAAACGGTTTCGGGACAAAGGTTTCGATGTCAATCTGCATAAAAGCGAACTTAGTGGCTCATAATCTTCATCACTGTGGAACCAAATGCAAAATAAACTATTACCGCGACCAGCAACCATCTCTGTCTAAATAGATACGCAGCAACTTGGGGTTCAACAGCACTCTCCAATACTGCCCTAACAACTTATGAGCAGCCCACCAAGACAACAGCCATGGAAATAACCATCAAGAAGTTGCTCCGTCTGGCTCACATCCATCACTAGGAACATTGTTTTGTTTTTCCACAAAATATGCTGGTATATGGTTTTCCAACCCGCTCTTCCTTACGTCTCTACTGCTGTGTTTTGCCAGGTGAGAGGTAGATGCCAGGCTTCCTGCGACGGCGCTTGTGAAATGACCAAACTAACTGCACATCAGCTGTAAAGCACAAGAAGCAAACTTCTCCGCTTCCAGTAACGGATGGATTGTTTTTCTAACACAAACAACTACAAAACTATGGTAAACGGTGTTGTGTTCTGCAGTTGTATCCCAGCAGGCTCAGGGCAACGAACATGAGGGTAAAGCAAACTGCAGATTTAATGTCCGAGGCATTTCCAACAACATGACCCTACTGAGAAAGGACTGTTGGGATAGACCTCGGGAAGACCGGGATACAGACGTCGGCCTTTCCCGGTGCAGACGAGTTCTTACTTCGAAGAATTAGAAAGAAATTCTGCTGAGGAGCTAAATTTCCGCTGGCAGCGAACCCCTACTCAGAACTGACATGACCTAGAACTTCATTTCTTTACAACAGGTTGGTGAAAAGAGGAACTTTGTTGAAGCTTAAACTGAGACCCACTACGGTTGGATGATTTTGTGATGAGGTGACCAAAGTTCACGCAGTCTAAAGTGTTTGGCCTCGTTTATTTAACTTTAAAACGCAACTGCCGACTATAAACTTACCTCGTCTCAAAACTGCAGCAGGTCACAGCCCTTCGTCCGCCACCGCTAGAAGTCTGGAGAGCAAAAATACAAACAGCCGCCGGCTTTAAACACTGGTTGACAACAGAATTAAAAGCAATTTGCACTATTCCCCTGAAACGCAGATATAACCTGCCATCTTTGAGAAACTACGTCAAGGTTTTGCACTCAAGTACTGGAGTTCAGGACTCAATGGCAGTACGGTCAGAGCCCAGTTTGGGCTCAACCTGAAACCAGCCACGTGTATACGACATCCCCGCTTTCAACGGATTTAAAACTCGATCCTGCTGCTCTTCACGTCTAGTTACTGTGCCAGGCCTCATTGTCACCATCCTGCAACGGCACCGCAGAGGTGAAAGCAAAACCCGGCTGCGGTCGTGTAGCCACGGCTCCTCGGAGTCAGCCCACTGCAGGGATGTCCCGCCTGGACGGAGCCCTGGCCTGGATCCCACCAGACCGGACCGGTTACGGTGGGGAAAGGGCCTCAAAGTGACGTTACAACCCGTCACTTCACCTGTTCTACAGACGTGCACAGGTAAAAAAAATAAAAATAAAAGCTAGAATTCGTTCAATGTTTGTTAAAAACACCGTTTACATACGTTCTCCGACCCAAAGGTCATGTTCGAGTTTTGCACTTCCCCGCCGGGAAGGATTCAGGCCGAGTGAAGTTACCACCGACGGACTTCAGGACTCACGTGGTCACGTGGGCCGGAGAACTGTTGAGACGGTCTGAACACGTCTGTACGTCAACATTCAGTCGTAACGTCTCGTTTTACGTCGTATGTTCACCCTTGAACCAGTTTCACCGTCCGGAGGCCCAGAGCTCGGTTCTGCTGAAGCTCAAAACGGCTTCTCAGGCTGCCGTCTTTACAGAGCCGAGAAAAGACGAACGACGAAGACGTGGCAGCAAAACGCATTCGTCGCGTGACACGGCATTTAAAGTTATATGTTAAACTGACCTGCGACTGTTGAAAGTGAGAAAGAGCCGCAGCTGCTCGCCGCCGCGGAGCCTCGCCGTCGGAGCACTGAGAGGAGGACCCGCGTGCGCCGCGCGCTTTTATCCGCAGCCTCACGACGGCGGAGCCTGCTCTACGACAATCCGGCACGTCACAGTCAGGTTCTCAACCAGAGTTTTATTATCATTTTATTTTATTCCACTTCATATTTCCATTTTCTTTTTATTGAACATTTTATTTCCAATAAAAAAATCCCTTTTTTTGCATGTGTTTTCTTCACTACGTTGGACGTCTGGACAACACTAGAGATGTCCAGTGTGCTGCAACAACGACTATTTATAAGTTACTGGCTACATTTAAGACAATTATTTCTCTGAAATGTATTGTGGCATGTATATGCAAAGTATACGTATATATTGATATATATATGTGCAGTGATCTATAGGCATGTGTATATGTGTGCATTTATATTATTTGAATAGTTATTTATACATATATGTATCTAAAAACACATGTGCACATGAATGTATCAGTGTATATTTGTATGTATGTATGTATAACTATGTACTATGTGCATATGTATCTTACATTCATGCGTAGCAAGACTCTTAGATGTCCACACATTGATCTTTGTTATATATATATATATGTGTGTGTATATATATATATTATTTATCTATCTTGTTTCTCTCTTTTGCCACCTTTTTCTCTCTTCTCACAATGTATATGGATATGTACTACTTAACTACATATGACTTTATAATGATATAATATATGTGGACATGCATGAGTATTTAAAATACTTCTATGTATATTATGACTCTTTAATACTGCCCCCAACACTGAGATATGCTCACAGTTAAAACAATTGTAATCAGAAAGCTCCTCCCCCTTTTCTCTGTCCTCTCTTTGCTTATAACACCTGGTTGTCCTGTGTCCACCTTTACTCCTAAAACATGTTATACTAATTTTAACACATATTACAACACAGACAGACTGCACCCACCACTGTCTCGTTTCTCTTTCTTGTCCCACCTTTTTCTAGTCTTTTTACATTCCACACCAGGTGATTTTAGCCCTCTTTTGCAGAATATTTATAGCCCCCTATTCCTTTTTGTCCCCTTTTTTCTCCAGGAATCAATATAAAATACTGTCACGAGGCTGGTGAAGGAAAACACACTTGCACACACCTACGCACCTCTGTTGCATAGATTAAAATGCATATATATAGCTCTTGGGATCTACCAAACTTTGTATTAACCATTAATATATGTGTAAACAAGGAAAAAAAAAAAATTCTACTTTCAGTAGAGCCAAAGTGGTTACCTGATCTTTTACGTCAAGTTCCTTTTGTGAACAATTCAGGTCTGTTAACCCAGGACCAAGAGATGGATATATCACCACCCTCTTACAATAAAGGGCCTTTGTAATCAATTTCACAAATGTATATAAAAACTTTTTTTTTTCAAAATAAACTTTCAAAGTTCATATGCAATATTTGAAAAAAATCAAATTCAGCTCATTTGGAAGTTTCCCAGAGAAAACTACTTCTTCCTAAAAAGACCATGGAAGCACGACTGAAGTTTACAAAACTGCATCGGAACCATCCAGAGGACGTCTGGAACGTCGTCCTCAGGACACACTAGACCAAAGAGGACCAGAACCACGTCTGGACAAAACCAAAGAGTAAAAACTCCTCAGAGCCACTGTGAAGCAGCGCAGGAACTAGAGTCCATGCTGAGGTCGTCGTTTCCCCTCCAACCGACTGTGACGGGATACTGAAACAACAACACTTCTTTGCTCAGCATTTAAAATCAAACATTTAAAACTGCTTCAGTCAAAACACGAGCAGGAAGATCATTTGCAGTTTATTAAAACACACACACTTTTTTGGAGAGTACAAATGCTCTGTGGTTTTCAGAGTACAACAGCTGTCATACACAATTAAGGAAAACAAAACAACACACATACTTGGCTTAAAACTTTGTTTACATTCTGTTGAAGAATAATTTTAAAAAAAGGTTTAAGATACGGCAACAAAATGACTCCTAAGTTGTGAACTCACAAATAGTAAAATGTAAAATGGCTGTAATTTAGTATTACGTCACAAAATAACTTTAATAAAAAGAAAAATACAGTATGGACGTGTGCAGACGCCAGGGCTTATTAACGCTTCATAACGTCTCTTCACACATTTATTCTTTCTATTCCAAACAATAAAAAGGTTCTTCAGAGAGCAGGTTGATGCAGGAACGAGTTGTGGTCATGTGACACTTCTCCATCCATCAATCAATGCTACGTCATGTGACTTCATCTGTTCACTTCGTCCGTCCTTCACTCCATGCTGTCCGGGTCAGCCTGCGCCATGTAGGCATCCAGCTCAGCGTCCAGGTGACCCTTCGTCTTCGACATGTAGGCATCCAGCTGGTTGTCCAGCTGCTCGCGGGTCACAGTGGGCCGACCCACTCCTCTGCCCCGCCCGCGCCCACGTCCACCTCTACCAGGGAAACCTCCGCGTCCCCGCAATCCGCCACGGCCTGTTAAGCACAGCGCACAAGTCTGATTGACAGGTAACATTCAGACAGCTTGATCAATCAAAACTATCAGCAACTTCCACTACGATGCATCTGTGGATGAACTGCTCCAAATAAAATCACAGTGACTTCTGGCTGCTTTTTCCTTTTGTTTTCAATTACCATCCAGTCTGTTCCTTGTAGGCCACGCCCACAAGCTTCAGAGACGTGTATTATTCCTTTAAACTTCTACAAAATGGGCTGCAGATTAACTAGTTCAGCCTCAGATTAGTTCAGCTTTTTGAAAAATGATGTAAATTGGGGGTTTTAGCCTCTAGTTGATTTAATGCCAGTTTTGATAACGGTCGGAATATTTTGAAGGTGGGCGGAGTTAACCAGCCCTCACTAACTTCAGTCAGCCCTACCTCTGGCCACTCCTCCCCGTGCTCCTCTTCCAGCAACTCCTCCTCGCTGACGGCCTCCTCGTCGTATCGCCAGACGGCCAGCAGCGCCGCGGCCCCTCATGGGGCCCCCCATAGACCCTCGCTTTCCTGTGTAACAAGGACAATCAGCTGAAACTCTCCATACTGGACCAGGAATCAAGCTGGAATTTCAGCAGTAGGTGATGTGAATGTTTGTGGTTCTCACCCCTGAGAGTGAACAACGGTCCCCTCATCATTCCTCCTCGGACTCCTCCCCTGAGGCCTCCTCTTGTCATCCCCCGCAGTCCTCCTCGACCCCCCATTGGTCCTCCACGCATCAGCGGTCCGATGGGTCGCCCCAGCCGGGCCTGGATGCTTCCCTTCCCCAGTCGCTGCTTCAGGCTCTGATGGAAGTTCACCACAGGAAGTTATGACAAAATCTAATCAGGCAGTCAAAACAGAGGAAATGTCAACCTTGAGGAGGGAGAAAAGGAGGGATGGCTTAAGGATGCATTTATAGATCAGGTTCTAGATACAGATCTACGGGGTCCCCGGCGGGGGCCCGGCCCCCCAGGCCCCCGGCCCCCCAGGCTCCAGGTCCCCGGCAGACTCCAACAGCTGTGGAGAAACTAAACAGCACTCCTCCACATGTGGCCCCGTCAAAAATTTACAGCGCTTTGCTGTGAAGAAGGAAATGATGGCTCCTGGACCGTTTAGGTTGAGACACTAAAGTGTTTCATCAGAAACTCGAATTTAAGTCTTAGTTTAAATTTATGAACTACATTTTTGAGTTTTGTTTTCAGAATTTGCAAATTTACAAGAGCAGGAATTTGTGAATCTCGTTTTAATTCGAGTTAGTAGTTTCTCTCTTTCGGTTAAAAGAGCTGCCTGAACTCGGCCCAGCTCGTTGGTTTTGGGTTACGCTTGGCCCACGCCACAGTTGCCACAAGCTTGCGATATTTGGGCCACATCTGGCGGACACAACACCTGCCGAAAAGCCACGGTTGACCCAATCGGTGAGCTCTGGGACGCGTCTGGCCCATGTAGCTCCTTCCAGTCGTAACTGAGCCATTACCTGCCAACGGCAGGCCAGATGTGTGATCTAGGATTTCTGTAGGCCAGCCAGGTTGATTTAGCTGTTCTACTCTACATTCAATAATCTAACCCAGATGAACTAACCACCAAGAAACCTCTTACAGAGGTGGAACACCTCCACGACACTGGACTTTTACTAAACGGGGCCCCAAAACAGTCCTAGTTTACAGTTGTGAAACCGAAAAGGGTCAAGACTGAAGCAACCCCTGGACCAGAGCCAGGATGGCCGGATTCGATGTCTGATCTCACCTGCTTGTGATTGAGCGCTGCTTGCACCGAGGGCCGGTTCTCCATCTGCTGGGCCAGCCGGCGGTTGCGGGCGCTAGCCAAATGTTGCTGTTGCATGGTGGCTCGAATGCTTACCGCAGTGGGCTGCTTGTTCTTCAGCATGTTAGTGAAGCTTTAGAGGTGGGAGGGAAGAAGAGGGAGGAAGTAAAAAAGAAGGGGACGGGACATACAGAGCAGGAGGAGGAAGCAGGGGTCCACATCATTTGTCACATTACGGATGCCCTTTAGTCACCCCAGACCTCCGTCTCCACTCGTCTCCACCTAGTTTCTCTCTCTAGCACATGACTATACACATCTCATTTAGCACGTTTTCAAATGAACACAGGAAGATGAAACCGGAGAGAACAGAACAGGGATGGGTACCGCCTACCAACAACTGACAAGCTTCAGGAGAAACGGCGCCGCGATCGCTATTTACGAGGTTTAGCAGAAGGATTGCACTTTTTCACTGCCCTAAAATGATTTCAGGCATGCGTGTGGATGCGGTTTCAGTGTGGACGAAGGCCGCCGCGAATACGCGACGCAGTCGAATAATATCTGTGCCTACATTAGCCGCCAACTAATTCCACAATGATTATTTGGCGCCGTCAGACGACTGTTTCATGCTGTGGATCCGAACGTAAAACACTTCAGGGAATGATGCTGTTCATGTTTCTGTTAATGACATCAGTCAAAAAGAAACACCGGTATTTCTGTCGTTTCAAGGGACTGACCACATATTTTGCGACGTGCTCTCTGTCCGCTGGTGGGTGTGTCTCACCTGTGAGCGCACGCGTCTGTGAGGTCATCGGAGCAGAACTCCACGTGAGCGATACAGAGAGCAGAGAAAACCGTAAAAGCGCAGCCAAAAACATGCTTGGTGGGATTTTGTTTTGTTTTTTCTTCCTGGTGGAGGTAAAAACTGTACGTCGTCAGAGAACTGTTGACTAATTTCAAAGATTTACCGTCTACTTCAGGGGAGTCGAGTCGGTGGGAAACACCCAGCAGTGTTATGATGGTTATACAACATTTGAGCAAAGATAAAGCCGACGGGATGCTGTTCCTTTCCCCGTCTGTCTACAGGACAACACGACTTTGTAAGGAGACTAAAATTAGGCACCTTGATTTTCTTAAATAAAAACTAAATGTTGGGGCATTTTGGGCGTGTCAAACGAGACCTGAGAGGAAAGAAATCTTAGTCTGATTACATCCGTTTATTTGCGCTCATCACCATAGGAAGTTTTTTTCCCCGATTTTTTTTCCCTATTAGCTCCAGAGAAGCAAAAAGTAATAAACTTTTTTTTTTAATTAAAAACAACAACAAACATTTTTTCTCCATGTCATACCTTTAACTTTTGTTCCCCAATACTGAGACGAGTATCAAGAGTATGGATAAGTGCTGAAAGCATCCTAATGATACCCATCCCGCAAGCAGAAACAGATCAGAGGACAGAAGATTCCAGAAGAGGAGCTGTGATCTGCCACTTACGGGCCCGCGGCTGCTCCAGCAGGGGCCCCGGACACCAGCCGTGTTGCACTCAGCCACTTACAGCATGGACCGTGACTTCAGCTGAAACCAGCGAGGGGGGAGCGGGGAAACCGGGGAGTTTTCATCACGTCCAAACTCGGACTGAGTGTTTGTTTCTTACAGACTTCAGCAGAGAGGAAGGTAAGGAAGTTAAAGACAAAGATGCCAAACATGAGGACGTCTACAGACAGAGTTGATGAACTTGACCGAGTATTTGTTTCATTTCCACTGAGAGAGAGAACTCAGAGGCGGGCTTCATTTCAGCCCTCCTGTCCCCTTTACAGCTGTATACTTCACGTATACGTCATGTACTCAGGGCTGCGTGTCGTATGAACAAGGACCAATCATGTCTAGGCGTGTTTGGTTCACATGTGCACTGCTGACTCAACACACTCAGCCCCGTTAAAACTCCTCTGCTCCGTATCTTCTTCATCTTTAACGCTGCTGTGGCGTTAACGAGCATTGACGGGGCCGACGACGTCAGGTGAGCAGTGCACACACAGGGAACAGCCAGAACAGCACCTGTGTCAGTCCGGACTCTGTCCGGATCCCAGTCTGGACCCCCACAGCAGCACTAAGACCTGAAACAGGCATGGCCGGACTCTGCTGCTGGTGACTAACTGCTGACAGGGTGCGTGGAGCCTCACCGCTCGTTCAGGGACAGTTTGGTGGTGCTTTTCAGCACAACTTTTTGCGTGGCAGCACTCATTTTCTTTGACTGAAGGCTCCTGAAACGAAACACAAAAAAAAAAGAAAGAAAAGAAATCAAGTGGTTGTTTAAACAGTTGGCTACATCAGTGAATCAATGAAAGGAAACTTTTCCTGAAAATGGAAAGAATCATTTACAGGGGAAATAAGAGGGGACCCAAAATGCAGCTCGGGGGAACTCCACAAGTCAAAAGGAGCGGCAGCAGAATATTACATTTCTACAATCGAAACCGCTTGGTGGCGCCACAAGTTACAAAAATAATACAATCTTAATCTAAATGTCTCATTTTCCCCATCAGGCCAGATAACACCAACAGCTATTTAACCAAGCTAGCACACAACTTCACATTTTGTTGGCGTTTGTGGTAACTAACATGTAAAAGTGGCAAATGAAGACAAAGTCAAGAACTGTGGAGCCTCGAAGGAAATTCTTAGTGGTGTGATGTTGAACATTACAGCCGGGGAGCATAACGGCCTTGTGAGTCTTTATGAGAAGCTTTATTTAATGGAATTTAATGTTCTAGTTAAATGTACGAATCAAAGGCTGTGTTGTACAAAAAACGTGGTGTTGCAGATAGTATTTTATTTGACCAGATTCTCCTTTGAGCAGTAAAAAAACAGTTTGACCAACTTCAGATACCCAAATCTCAAAACAGAGACTCCATCTGGACATGTCCTTAGAAAAACCTCCATCTACATAGTTTGAGGAAGTTTTCTCTGGTTTAATAGGGTGTAGTCAAAGACTAAATAGCAGTTTCAACTGTATGAAGCAGGGTTGGCCAACTCCAATCTGCCTTCAACTGCGTTGAAGCATGGAAACATCTACAACACGCCGAGGACCAGAGACGGCCAACCCTGATAGTCCAAATGGACCGATGAAGAGCCTCCAGGAGACCCCCAAGCTCAACCTCAATATCCAGTACTTACGGAGAAAAATTAACCCTGTTTGATTGTGGCCAACTAAACAAGAACATGTAAATAACAGTTTGAGTTTCTGAAATTTGTCTTGCTAAAAACATTTTTTATATATTTGCAGGCTTATGAAATCAAACTGTATTTTTTGAAAATGTTGTTCTCCATAAAACCTTGTAACGTAAATTTTTTTTTAATCAAGTCTGAATTTCATACGTATTTGCAGGTAAATAAACTAAAGTCTCCTGAGTTTTTTTCTTGCAAATACGCCAGTTTGTTAAGTCAGAAATGCTGATTTCTTTTTTTTAACTTGATGGGCTTAAGTTTACTATATCAGACGGTTTTTGTCTCAAGCTGCCGCGATAACTCAACCAGCCCCAACATGCATTTAGCCAACTCAACTTTTTAAGAAGATTTTACATTCACAGATCTGGACTGTTTTCTTTCTTTAAATCATCATGACATCATGTTCAAGGGTTTAAACGTCTCCATCACTCCAATTGTACTAATTATGGGCCTCCTGAATTGAACGTAGCCCGGGGGCCCATAAGACCTAGAAACGACTGTGAGGAAGAAAGAGGAGGACGATGATGAAGAGGGGGAAGAAAGAGGAGGACGATGATGAAGAGGGGGAAGAAAGAGGAGGACGATGATGAAGAGGGGGAAGAAAGAGGAGGACGATGATGAAGGGGGGGGAAGAAAGAGGAGGACGATGATGAAGAGGGGGAAGAAAGAAGAGGACGATGATGAAGAGGGGGAAGAAAGAAGAGGACGATGATGAAGAGGGGGAAGAAAGAAGAGGACGATGATGAAGAGGGGGAAGAAAGAGGAGGACGATGATGAAGAGGGGGAAGAAAGAGGAGGACGATGATGAAGAGGGGGAAGAAAGAGGAGGACGATGATGAAGAGGGGGAAGAAAGAGGAGGACGATGATGAAGAGGGGGAAGAAAGAGGAGGACGATGATGAAGAGGGGGAAGAAAGAGGAGGACGATGATGAAGAGGGGGAAGAAAGAGGAGGACGATGAAGAAGAGAGCAGATGGAGGCGTTTCTGTCCGACATGTTTGTCTTCAGCTACATAATCTCAAAACGATTTTAGCCCACACAAAAAGTCTTAAACTGTTCTTTGGTTTAAAACAATTTTCTCTAAACACAAAGTATACTTATAACGACTCCCTGAACTTAAATACGCTACTTTCGTGACGACTCCCTCCTCAGGAGCCGAGGAGACGAAGGAGAGCTCGTGGATGTTCGGGAGGTTTCGGAGCGACTTGTGTTAAAAACGCCGACATCCACCGGGATAAACATGTTAACGGTGCCAAAAGGCGGCTGAATTACGCTGTCGAAGACCTGGCTGTAGCGTTAGACTTCACATTGGTAACATTAGGACCACGTCTGTCAAAAAGAAGTGCATTTACATCGGTAATTAATGGAGTTTTCCGTAGTTTTTTTTACTCACTGTGGGCGTTGCGTCAGACGACGGTTAGCTTCAGCAGCTAGCTCCAGAGCGGCGTGTCCTTGTGTCCTTCCGTTTAAAAACACACTAATGCTGGTTTATCGACCGACTGCTGTTACAAGAAAATAAACAAACTCTGAGGAAGAACGTTACTGAACATCCGAAAAGACACGTATTGTATCGACACGGCTATGAAAGCGTCTGAGTCAGTGCTGCTGGTGGAAAGACGCCGAGCAAGAAAATGGAGTTCCCGTGCTGCATTCAGGAACCTCGGAAATCTCTCTCCCTCTCTGTGTTTTTCTTTCTACTTCCCGAAGCCTTAAATTGGCTGCTAAAAACGTGTTTAATGCTTCGTAGTCCAGACAATAGGACTTAAGGTCTGAGCTCTGTGCAATTTAGGAAATTACAATAAATGGCTAAAAAAATTAATTAATAATTAATTTGCACTAGAAGATAGAAAAAAAAGTCAATTATCTATGCTCTCTGACTCCAATATGAAGTCACAGGCATCTGTAGGAGTCTGCCCCACCTCTCTTCAGGTGAAAGGCAGTGGTACACCTGGACAGGTCACCCCTCCCTGGCAGGGCCACTAAACAAACAACTACACACACAGACTCAGTCCGTTAGGCAGTTTATCACTGTTTTACCTGGCAGTCAGGCTTTTGGGACTGTGGAAAGAAGCTGCAGAAAACCCACCAAAAGGACAGAAGTGGTAAACTCCTGCAAAAAGACGCCAACCCGGACTGGAACCACAAATCTTCTTGCTCTGCAGTCACAGTGATAATCAATTGGCCAAGGAGCTGGCCACCAAAACAGACCTGATTTTAATCAGCCGTCCATTTTCTATACCCGTTTTTATATTTTGCAGGGTCATGGGTGATCTAAATTATTTTTAGCAAATACCTTAACTATGTCCATTTACTCTAATCCAGGACCACGTGACCCCATATGGCCACGGCTTATATATATATATATATATATATATATATATATATATATATATATATATATATATATATATATATATATATATATATATATATATATATACATATACATACACATACACAGACAAGTGTGTGTGAAAGAGAGACATCATTGCTGAATGAGGAAGTCTCCGAGTTTACATGTGGTATAAATAAGAATAATAAATAATTTTTTTCAGTAAATTAGTTTCTCTTTGTGGTTGTCAAACCTCATCCAAGTATCCGATAGACACCAGATTTTGATTTTACCCTTTTTTATTCCGACCCAGGGCGTTTCCGTGAACGCCTCAGCTCACAATGAGACGGCCCCGCCCCGTCATGTCACATGACCTGCTCCTGGCGTTGTGGAGTCGCTGACATGGCCGCCGTGGTGGAGGCGTCTCCTGGCAGAGATGTTCTTGCAGAAGGACTCCTGGATCTCCTCAGACCTGCAGTCCAGCAGCTGGACACGCACGTGCACTCAGTCAGGTGAGTCCAGACCAGGTCCAGACCTGATCAATTTCTGGCCTTTCATGAAACCCGTCGCTCTGTTTAATCGTCTGCTCACGTGACCACAAAGGTTTTATTGACATCAAATGGTTTCCTTCCCCTCCGTTAATGTTCTTGTTTTTTGTAACAGAGAAAGTCAGGTGGAACTAAGAGAGCATATCGACAACTTGGCCACAGGTAACTGTTTTTTATTCAGTTCAGTTAATTTTTTTTCATTTTCCCATCCAGGTTGAAAGTTAAAGTCACGTGAAACCCTCGGATTTAGCAAGTTTTCTGCGCTGATTAGTCGGGAAATATCATCCGATCTTCATCTGCTTCTCAATAACAAACAAAAACAGTCCCCAAGTTTTAATGGCAGCAGCGCACAGAACCCACAATTCACTTCGGCAAAAAGGGTTGGGGACACGCCCACTCCACGCCCACTTCATGTCACTCACGGTTACCACAACTTGCTGATTTTGTACCTGAACATCACCGCCCGACAATGACTGACGAGGAAATAACGGCTTGTAATTAGCTGAACCGACTGGCAATCAAAAGCCTGTGCTCCATTATATCATTTATTTATATATATATATATATATATATATATATATATATTAGTGCGCCCTCGGCCCAGGATCTAGTGGTACCCGGGTAGGAGGGAACGCTGATCACATTTGATAGCAAATGAATGAAGGAAACCAGTTAATTCCGGGGGTTCACATACTTTTTTCACGTTTCCATGAAAATCTTCCTTTTGAATGTCCTCACCACCGTTTATGACGTACGTTCTTCAGAGTTGTGCCGGATAAATGAACACCAGAAGGTGGCGCTGGACCTGGACCCTTATGTGAAGAAGCTGCTGAATGCCAGGCGCCGAGTGGTTCTGGTGAACAACATCCTGCAGAACGCTCAGGTCAGTTGTCAGTTTCTGTTTAAGTTTAGAAGAGAACCCACTGTCGTCCAGGACACTGTAGGTCCAGTTGGTTCCTCCAGAACCAGCAGCAACCGCTGGTTCTGTCTGAGGTCCTGCTGCTTCAGTCTGGAGCGAGTCTCAGAGATCTGGAATGACAATAATGAAGGAGGAAAAGAACACCAAGAGATGTTTGTTCTGGATCAGGACGATCCCGATGTTTGAAGGCCTCGTGGCCACTAGGGGGCCCGAAGTTACCAGGACCGTTAAAAAGGGTCTTCCAGCTAAAATTCCCTTAAGTTTTAAAAATAATTAACTTCTTTTTTCATTTTCACTGTGTGACACACATGACCATTTCTGGGCTTTTCCCTGGAAATTGCAAGGAAATAAAGCAGGAATTTAAATTTGTTGCCAATCTGCGGTTTTACTTATTCAGAGGTTCAGTTTTCTCTCACAAACGTGTGAGTTTAGGTCCCGAACCCGGTGGTGGACACCGGGAGGAGGGGACGCTGTCAGGCTGAAGAAGGAGTCCTTCTGGGCCATGTTGGCCTGTGGGACTCCTGACTCAGGTACCAGCAGGCCAAGCGAGACGCAGCTCGGGTGGTCCTGGAGGCAAAACCTGGGAGGAGTTCGGTGAGGCCATGAAGGAGGACAATCGGTTGTTCTCGAAGAGATTCTGGCAAGCCGTCCTGTGGCTCAAAAGGAAAGCAGTAGTCTGCCAACACCGTGTTCAGTGGGGGGCTGCTGACTGACACTGGGGACATTGTTGGACGGTGGAAGGAAAACTTTGAGGATCTCCTCAATCCCACCGACATGCCTTCTGCTGAAGAAGGAGAGGCTGGGAACTCTGTGGTGGACTCCTCCGTCACCCAAGTCGAGGAATTGTCTGGGGGGGAGGGGGGTCTGGGCGCCTCTGCTTAGACTCCTGCCCCCGCGACCCGGTCCTGGATGGATGGATGGATGATGGATGAATGGATGGATGGATGGATGATGGATAATGGCTGGATGATGGATGGATGGATGGATAATGGATGGATGGATGGATGGATAGTGGATGGATGATGGATAATGGATGGATTGATCGATGATGGATGGATGGATGGATAATGGATGGATGGATGGATGATGGATAATGGATGGATGATGGATAATGGCTGGATGATGGATGGATGATGGATAATGGCTGGATGATGGATGGATGGATGGATGGATAATGGATGGATGATGGATAATGGATGGATGATGGATAATGGCTGGATGATGGATGGATAATGGATGGATAATGGATGGATAATGGATGGATGATGGATAATGGATGGATGATGGATAATGGCTGGATGATGGATGGATGATGGATAATGGATGGATGATGGATGGATGATGGATAATGGATGGATGATGGATGGATGGATGGATGGATGATGGATAATGGATGGATGATGGATGGATGATGGATAATGGCTGGATGATGGATGATGGATGATGGATAATGGATGGATGATGGATGGATGATGGATGGATGATGGATAGATGATGGATGATGGATGGATGATGGATGATGGATAGGTTGATGGATAGATGGATGGATGGATGGATGGATGATGGATAGTGGATGGATAATGGATGGATGGATAATGGATGGATGGATAGTGGATGGATGGATGGATGGATGGATAGTGGATGGATGGATAGTGGATGGATGATGGATGGATGGATAGTGGATGGATGGATGGATAGTGGATGGATAATGGATGGATGGATAGTGGATGGATGGATGGATAGTGGATGGATGGATGGATAGTGGATGGATGGATGGATAGTGGATGGATGGATAATGGATGGATGGATGGATGGATGGATGGATGGATAGTGGATGGATGGATGGATGATGGATAATGGATGGATGGATAGTGGATGGATGGATGGATGGATGGATAGTGGATGGATGGATGGATGATGGATAATGGATGGATTTGAGAGTTTATAAACGGAGTTGTTTTTGGACTTTTTTTTTCAAATTTCAGTCTGATCTTTTTATTGGAAAATGTGAGAGTTTAAAATTCAGAAGTAATGAGTTTATTTTCAATTCAATTTTATTTATATAGCGTCTATGACAACACAAGTTGTCTCTAGGCGCTTTCCAGAGACTCGGAACACAACCCCCGAGCAATTAAATTATTATAATTTATAATTTTAAATTATAAACGTTAACGTTGCAGCTCTAGTTCTTTTGCTCCCAGCTTTTGGGTTTATAAACTACAGATGCTGATGTTTTTCATGCACATTTGTACAAAGTTAAACAACCCAACACCTTCAGGGATGTGAACTAAATGTTTAGGTTCAAACTGATAGAATGTAATATTGTGACCGTTTTTCCTTTTAAAATTCACTTTACTTTCATAATTTTCAGTTCTTTTTTTCCATCGTATTCTGTCTTTTCATCACAATTTAGCTTTTTGTTTTTTGGGTAAAATTCAGAATTTGCTTTTGCAAAATTGCAATTTCATTTTCCCTCAACTGGTCTCTTGGCAACCGTCCTCTCGTCTTTCCTCCTGTAACTTCTGCTAAAGCTGATAAATGTCAGCTGTCATCAAACTCTGAACCTGACTCGTTCATGGTGACTTTCTGTTCTCAGGAACGTCTGAGGAGACTCAACCACAATGTTGCCAAGGAGACGGCGCGAAGGAAGACCATGTTGGAGGCATCCGGGGTCTTCACCACCCGCTCCCCCAGTAAACCATGACTCCTCCCTCCCCCGCCGCCGCCATCATGATGACCAACAACAGCTCGGTTCAGGAAGTGGAATCTACAAGAGGCTTCCTGAGATATTTAATCTTATTTGTCACGTGACCTGCTCTTCTTCTGCTCTGCTTTTATAATAAAATTATGAATCCTTCAGATGTGGTGTTGTGTCTATAGTCCAAGACTTCCTGAAATCAGACCTGGTGAATAAACTCTTTGTTAGATTTATATATCATTGCCTTCTGCTTTCATCTATGTTACACGTCACTACCAAATGCAAACGATCCAACCTCCAGGTTCAGGTCCACAAGAAACTGAGACGTTGTAGTTCCTCAGCTGACCACCAGAGGCTGGATCCAACAGGGAGCAGCTCTCCAGCTCATATTAACGTGGAGGTAGCGGAGTCTGAGTCACCTCTGCAGCCTGCCTCTGGCGGCCAGCTGAGGACCTGCAGTTTCTCCCCTCCACATCAGACTTGATTAGATGGTTGATTTTTGGTCTAAACCAGGCAAATGACTGCAGGCTCCAGCGGAGCTCTGCTGGTCCTCGCTTCAGCTCTTGATTTGGACGACCTATAATAATAAACTCCACTGGCAAAAGTATTTATAACTAACTTTATATGATATGTTTAATGGGTTTTATATGTTTGTACATCAGAAATGTTATAAAGTTAAATGAAAGTGAAAAAAAAAAAAGAAGCTCAGAATCCGAGGTTCGACTATCGGCTGATTTCTCCTCTCCAGGACCCTGGCGTAGACTTTCCCAGGGAGGCTGAGAAGTGTGATCCCCCTATACTTGGACCACACTCTCCGGTCCCCCTTGTTAAACAGAGGGACCACCACCCTGGTTCGCCACTCCAGCGTCACTGTCCTCGACCTCCATGCAACGTTGCAGATGCGTGTCAACCAAGACAGCCCAACAACATCCAGACACTTGAGGTACTCAGGGCGGATCTCATCCACCCCCGGTGCCTTACAAACTACCTCAGTGACTTTTGCTTGGGTGACGGAGGAGTCCATCGCAGAGTCCCCAGCCTCTGCTTCCTCAGTGGAAGGCATGTTGGTGGGATTGAGGAGATCCTCAAAGTTTTCCTTTCAACATCCAACAATGTCCCCAGTGGAGGTCAGCAGCTCCCCATTCACCCTTTAAACAGCGCTGGAAGAGTACTGCTTCCCCTTTCTGGGGTCCCAGACAGTTTGGCAGAATTTCTTCGAGTCCTCCTCCAGCCAGTTCCCAACAGACCCTCACAATACGTCTGGGCCTGCCTGGTCTGTCCCGCTTCCTCCTCGCCAGCGTATCCAACTCACCACCAGGTGGTGATCAGTTGACAGCTTTTATTACTACCACTTATTACTTCTGCTTGTTGACGCTAAATGCATTCTGGGATGCTTTGTCGTCTGACGTTTACATCCTCAATGACATGGGCGGAGCTAGAACACATCCAATATTTGGATATTACCTGGAATTGGATATTGAATTGGAACAAAACGTTGGCTGCGACTACTGGCGTTTCACGAGAACACAAGAACAGACAAGTCCACATGTTAAAAGACAAGTAGTGTAAAGTCGTATTAACCCGCATCACAGGTCAACATAAGCAAAATCAACCAAGTGAAACTCATTTTGATTGAAAAAATGTGGGCGTGTTCATGCTAAGGTGGGCGTGTTCTCCACTGCGACACTTCGTCCATTGTTTATATGCAGAAAACCCGTGAGAGACTTCGGGTTCGGGTTTGTCCAGCTCTTCTTAACTAGTTCTGACAGTGACGTAGTAACGACCCAGGTCCATAGGGGGCAGCGTGTCGCTCCTCGCCGTAAATCCGTCTGAAGAAGAAAACAGTTCCGGCCCAGCGGCGCTCTCTGCAGCTTCTTGACAGACATCAAAACCACATGGACCTGGACCTGGACCGGGACCTGGCCGCCAAAACAACTTAACCTGATAGACAACTCTGACTTCCAGCTGCAGAGCCGCTATTTGGGGCATTAAGAAGCGGGTTTTCACGACTGTAGCGGACCGGAAGCGGCACAGACGTGATGGACTCCTGGGTCCGGTTCAACTCCCAGAGTCAGTCCAAGGAGAGGCTTTTTAGGTACATTTAACCCGAATTCACCGCAAAGACGGAGTCTGAACTCATAACTAAGCTTTATTTACCCCAAGAAGAGAGTTTTTGGTAAACGTGTCGCCCAGTCTTGTAAAACGAGCTCAGAAATCCCGCAGTGACGTCACCGAGGACGGACGGACGTAAACAAACCGCAGCATCCTCGCTGTTGTTTCTGTTCGCTAATAATGTCAGAAACGCGTGTTGTAACTAGTTTAAACAGTCCCGACCGGACGGAAACGGCCAACTTAGAAATACGTTTGCTGTGGACTCCATGAAGGTGGTGGAAAAAACCACGTAAAACACACAAAAAGCGACAAACCATCAGCTGGTTGTGGGAATATTAAACCCATGTTTCCCAGCTTCTGTATACTCAGTGAAATGCTGCTTATTTCCAGTTTATGTCTATTAACATTAACATTAACTATTACATTACCTTCCAGTTAACGTCGACAGTGGTTCTGACTTTGAGAAGTCCTGCTCGGGAGTTATTCACTGGCTGACTTTTATCATGCTCAGATTTTACTTTTCTACCGTATCTTATTATTATTTTTTTTATTGTTGTTGTTGTATTTTCTCATTTGTGGAGTGAATCAAAACCAGTGACTGAAATCTGCTTCAAGTAAAGACCTGGTCCTGATCTGGGAACTGGACTTTGATCAGGATCGCTCCGGTCCTGATCAAATGGGAATACGCTGTTGTGGCGCCAGAATGAACTGGACCGCTCCTGCCGCTGTTCGTGTGGTTGAGCGGCGTTGTCGATGTCACGGCTACGGTTTCAGCCGCTGCCGCCCCGTCGTACAGCGGTTCCTTCCTGAACCTGGTCTTTGCTTCACTAACGTCCCGTTGTGTTCGCAGGGCTGCTCAGTACGCCTGCATGTTGCTGGGCTACAGTCTCCACAGAAGCAAGGCGGCAGCTGAACTCCGCAGGACTGTTGGCGACCTGGAAACACACCTGAGCCTGACCAGGAAATGTAAGTGAAGAACCCCGCGGTTTGTCTCTGTCCACGGCTTCGCGTTATCCACACGTTTCCTCCCGCAGTGCTGCGACTGGGGAACTCGGTGGAGGCCGTGGAGGCTGCGAAGAGGGCCATCCATCTGTCGGACGGCGTGCTGAGGCTCTGCGTGACCATCAGCCACCTGAACAGAGCCATGTACTTTGTCTGCGACAACCTCGTATGGGCGGGTAAAACGGGCCTCATCTCGAAACTGGACCAACAGAAATGGAGTCAGAGGTCCTTCAGGTGAGAGTGTGCTATCAAAAAAAAACTGAGACTGATGACATCACAGCAGCATCAGTTTAACTCAGGTCAGAACATCCTCTGCATATAAAGTGACATTTATAGTTTTTGTTATAATCGGTATTCTAGATATTTATTATCTTTATCTGGGAGAAATGGGCTTTACGTACCTCGCGGCGTCCGTCGCCTGCGTCTTCCGTCCCCACATCGGTGCCTCAGTTTAGTGTCGGGACACCAGCAAGACGATGCCGTGAGCAGAGACTGATTTCATGGCGAAGCCTCTTACGGCAGGGCTACAGCTGAAAATCCAGCTGCAAGGAAACCTGTCACCGGTTATCGTTATCAGCACTACAGAGGAAGTGGATCATCCAGACTGGTCACTGAACAAGGCCAAAAGACACGTCTGTCATTGGTGTATTACAGGTTTGTTAGAAGTCCTGCCGTACAGAGGTTCCTTCATGAAACACACACACAAAGTGCCCATTTCAAAAACATCTGAAATGACATTAGTGACATTACATCTGTCATACATTAATATTTACACATCAGAGGGAATGTCTGGTCCATCCCAGATACATTTGAGTCCAGGGACGTCGCCTTCAGTCGAGGCTTGGTTGCTAAAGTTAACGTTGTATTTTATTTTACTGTGAAGTTTAACCATAAAAATGTTTCCCACGGTAAAATGAGCTCGTAAACGTTGGTCATTTATTTAGTAGAAGTGAGTTAACAGAAACTGGTTGAACTTTCCAGGTACTACCTCTTCGCTCTAATCCTGAATCTGACTCGGGACGCGTACGAACTCTGCCTTCTAGTGGACGCGGAGGATCGTCGCAAACACTCATCCTACCCCGCCGACTCCCTCACCTCCCCCTCGTCTTCGCCCCCTTCCGTCATGTGGGTCCGCCAGCGTCTGCGGCTGGTCGGGGCCGTCCTGTACAGCAACCCGCCGCTGTTGCTGGACCTCGTGAAGAACAGCTGCGACATCTTCATCCCGCTGGACCGGCTGGGGGTTTACCAGACGGGGTCCGGCTTCGTCGGTGCCTGTGGCCTGGTCTCCTCAGTCCTCTCCATCCTCAGCATCGTCCACCCCTGGCTCAAGCTCAAGCCATGAGCCACCCTTCTACCAACGGTGGAACCTTCCCACTGCATGTAACTAAAATGGGATAACAGCTTTCTTTTTCTATTTTTTTAACTTCCTGGTGTTGAGATGCAAAAACTGCAGTGACCAGGGCCGCTTCTAGCTCTTATGGGGGCTCCTGTTTGTTAAAGCTCCAGTCTGATGGAGGACTTGAACCCCTTCAGATGAGCTGTGGTGATGCACTCATCTGTTACACTGTAAGAAGAAAAGAGACTCGAGGTGTGACTAACGTCAAATTCAAGTTAAGATAAACGTGGATAGGTGTGAATTTAGCTGAACCGGTGGAGCATAAAACAGTTGTGTGGTGGAAGCGGGGATCCGAACCTCCGATTTTAAACTCCGAAGTTGAGACGTCACAAACGAACCAATTTGAAGGAAAAGAGAAACATTAAGTGAGCAAAAATTGAGATTCATACTCTTGCAAATGCTCAGAAATTTAATACATTTGTGAAAACTCAAATTATTTTATAAATCTGACTATAAATTTGCACATCTGACACTCAGACGTTGAGACAGGAATTCTTGGGCAAAAACTTAGAATTTCTGACAAATCTTACAAATTTGTTTAGAAATTGAAAATTGACTCAAGTTTGAGAAAATGCTGAACTTAACAGATAAATGTACTTCCTAATTCCTATGTAGGTGGCTACACACGGAGACGGGTCATTTCATTTCTCCACATATACTGAACATTAAGGCCGTTTTTGTACCGTTGGCGCCCCCCAGCGGCCACGGCGGGAACTATGCATCTGTGAGTCTGAATGTGGAAAAAAACACTGGCAGCGATCCTCAGTTTGTCCCAACAGCGCTGCCGAAATTACGCTTCACATTTCAAACTTCAAAATCCTTCGGCAGCATTGCAGCAGGTGGAACATGGACGCATGTTCCCCGAAGCGACTCAGTTGACGGAGAAGTGGCTCGCAACAGAGCAGAGGATTTTAAATGTATACACCCTGCTGATGGGCTGGGATGTAGTTTAACAAATGTTTTATGAAAGACAAATAAAATTTCTAACGTGTTTTAACAGCAGCAGCATGGATCTTTTCTCCTTTCCGCATCGACCACTAGGTCCAGTTCCACAGCAGGAATCGGATCCGGAGCAGATGTTTCAGATCTAAATCAGTGCCCAGATGTTCCCAGATGTGCTTTTCACCGCCTGGCACATCACCGTTGCGTATTCCTGGCGCTCGACAGTGTTTTCCGTACTTGGCAGGGTTCACGCTTGTAGGGAATTTAAGTTGAAAATCTCCCGTAGGAATGAACAGGAATATTTGGAAGCTACCAGAAATGAAATGGATTTTCTAAAAAGTGTGTTTGCCCACAACGGGGCGCGTAAATGGGATAAAGACATCTCAGCAACGTCACAGATTTGATGTGAATTCAGTTGTTTACATGTTCCACATGGAAATGAGACTGAGTTTTCCAACTAGTCGATGCAAACAGTCAGCAGAATTCCAGTGTTATTGAAAAAAAACCTCAGTTAGGCGTTTCTCTTTTTTAAAGTTAAAATGCACGGCTGCAGGACACTTTGGTTGTAGAGAAGTGAAAACGGCCAGTTGTTGAATCCTTATTAACTGAAATCAGAAGCCGTTTCAGAACATCAACAGGTCGTCACGTTTTAACACAAGTCCCCTCAGTTCACAGTGTCACAACTCTCTTATCCATTGAACTTGAGTTTTGGAGTTTGAGTTTCATCTTGAGCTTTGCAGGACGTTAGAACAGCTGCTCTGTCAGATGCGTCCGTCTGCAGAAACCTTCCTCATTGTCTTTATCCTCACGAACCCGCGTGCTGTGGATCGGCCACAAATCTGGGAACACTGCAACGATCACGCTGAGGTTTTCAACCATTTCCTGCTTTCTGGCTTCAGCGAGATCCTTTTTCTCTCATATTGACGGTCAGTTCGACCCCGAGGAACATGTGTAGGCCTTTTTTTAATTGGACTCACCTGGCAAACTAATTATCACAGGTGTCTGATATTTGTGAAGAGTTTAAGTAAAAACAAGGTTTGATCTTTTTACAGAACAGCCAGCTCCCACAGAGCTGCCTCGGGAATCCCTGCGTCGTCTCCTCATACAAGAACGTAGGTGCTGATTGATGAGCCTGACTGAGGAGCGCTTCTCCACTGATCAGGACCATTCCCATTCTTGTGCAGATCAGCGACAGGCTTATTTGAACAAGTCAGAATGTAAAACCTGAACCAAGTCTGTGCGTGGTTACAAAAGTTGCCATAAAAGTGTTAATTCCCATACAAATTGGTAAATTTCAAGAAGTCCCCAACTTAACTTCACCTGGAAAGTTCTAGAAAATGTTGACGCTCCAAGACGAGCCGGGATTAAGTAGTATTTGAACTCCTTGAACAGTTATTTTCAGAGTATGTTTTGGTGGGAATGGTTTTCTAATCCGAAGACTTGGAACAGCGTCAGAAACTCGCCAACAAACCCGGAGGCTCAAGTGCATCTCTGCAAGTGTGCTGAAGTGTGAACGGTCGAACCACACCGGACCTTTGAAGACGAGTCATCGCTGCTCAAACTCACCACTGATGTCTCCGAAGACTAAAACGGGTCCATTTGATCGACTTTCAGATTAAACGGATCCATTTTTGTTTTAATTATTAAAAGGAAAATAGACATAATTCAAAACACTTTTATCTCACTGTTGCTCAAAGGAAGTACAAGCAAATCCAAGGAAAGTAAAAACACCACGACAATAATTATAAAAACAAACAGATGACAGGAGTCGTTCTGTGGAAACTGGGGAGCTCAGGTCAGCGTTCCGGTCGGCGTTCCTGCTGCTGGTCGTCAGTAATCCAGGAACCCCTGTGGGCCGAAAACAGAACGACATTCAGTCAAGTTTTTCAAGCGCGCCGCCGGCGCCAGAGAGGCGGCGCCGGCGGCCACCTCACATTTAGCATCTAAACGCTTTTGAACGCCGTTCTTCAAGCGCTGGTCACCAACTGCTAGCTCATGCTCACTCACGCCAACTTCCATTTATCCTGATCAAAGGCTGCCGCTGACGTGGGCGTGTACATCCGCCTTATCGGCGTGAGCCATTTTAGCGTAGCTGGTTAGCTAATGCAGCAACCTAGCTAGCATCTTAACTAGCTAAAATGCCAACTTGAAGCTACAATAGCTGCCGGTGAGCTAGCTGTACGGAGGGAAGAAAGGCTAAAGTGCTACTTTAGCAGTTATCAAGAAACGGGAGCTTGGCTCGCGCTCCTACGACGGCAGCCAGCATTCATTTTAACGGCGTTGATCCTGGTTTCAAAAGTTCCCGCTGAAATTCCAGCACAGCTATCTGTTGCTAGCTGCAGTCACGTTGCAGCTGCTTTCCAGATGTTTTCAGGTTCGGGGCCAAGGCGGCTCACCCGTCGCAGCTAACTGAGGGCGGTCCCAACAGCCTTGGACCTCCACGGACCTCCACTACCACTGGGTGGGGTTGTGGGCGTCTGACCCGGTCCTCCTCAGACTCTTCAAAGCCAAAGAGCCAGGTGCAGGGATCAATGAGCCTCGCTACCTTTAAAATGACGACGCTCTCCACCGCTCAGAAGTTCACTCAATATGTTAACGACCCGCTCACACGAATCCTCAGCCTCACCGCCCGGTCACTCTAAATTAAAGTGATGTCAAGTGCTGCTGAACTGAATTCTGGGCTCATGTACAGCCGTGGTGGTGTGCTTTGACAAAAGTAGGGCAGTCTTCATCTTTTCACACTTCAACAACGGCGCCGGCCGACCAAACCCCAGCTGCAGTTGGCGTCCAATAGCGTCCTTTGCTGCTGAAGTGACCTCTAAAGAGCCTGACTGAACAGACTCGGTTCCAGCAGCATAAAAAAACAAAACGAGACAAAAAGCTGTAAAAGTGGACGACTTTAGAGGCGGTGTGTGCTGGGAGGACGTGGAGACGTTCAGACCTCTTGTTCACTCCTGCGTCTCCATGCTCTCGTCCTCCCCATCTCCTCCTTCCTCCAGAGCTTCGTCTTCCTCCTCTTTCCTCTCCGGAGGTTTCTCGTAGGCCTTCTCTGATGGCGTCACAATCACGCCATCCCACGTGGACATCTCTGTGGCCAGATCTGAAAAACAGCGACTTGATTACAGCAGCAGTCCAGCTATGAAGGGTTATTCCAAACTTTAAAGGAAAACTTCTCCAAGAAAATACAAAAGGAATGACATCACGTAAAAGTCCTGTCCAAGTGATAATTTACAAAAGGCCGGGGTTGATTAAAACTAATAAGAAAAGTACATTTTATGAAAATCAGGTGACCATGTTGCAAAAAAAGTATTAAAAGCAAAAATTTATGAGGGAAAAGTATTAAAATTACAGGAATAAAATGTTGAAAAAAGTGTTACGTCGTAATAATTTTACAAAAAATGTAATGTTACAAGAAATAAATGGTAAAAGAAAAAAACTGACTTTACAAGAAAAATAATCTGAACTTACTTCCGACGAGACCGAGTGAAAAGTTCTGCAGTTTTAAGTTTCATATCAGCTGACGCTTCAAAAGCTCACGAATCTTTACGGACAGAAACCATGAACCAGTCCTGAGAAGGTCAAGTCTACTGGTGACGGCCGAGTGAGGTGAACTTACAGCTGGCGTCTCCCTCCAGACCCAGAATCTTCCGGAAACCTCCATGAGACAGAACCCTGACCAGAGTCTGAGCCGTGAAACACACCATGTCCTGGAAACAGAATCAACGCTCAGCCTTCAGACCGCTACTGCTGGTTTAAAACTACGACAATCAAGTTGAAAGACACGTTCAAAAAGACGTCTTAATGCTCCAAGAAGTCGCACTGTCACAAGGAATGTCGGAATATTACAAGCAACAAGAAAATAATACAATGTCATAAATCCTCAAATAACTGTCACTGTAATATAAAAGTCGTAAAAATATAAAATAGTTGCAAAACTATTGAAAAAAAAAAAAAAAGTAGTCATCAAGTTAATATACTGTGATGAACGTCATAATGTACAAGAACATTTGTTTTATGAGACAATAACTCATCATGGCCAAAGAAACTTTTACATCATCAGTCCAAAAGTCATAGTTTTACACAAAAATGATCAAAATGTGTGCATGGAGTTCTTTTAAAGTCAAGGAATGAAGTAAAAATGTTGGGGAATAAGGTTTTAATTTCATAGTTTTATGGAGTCGTAACACCGTCCTGACCAGAGCCCGGAGCCCAGAGCCCGGAGCCCGGAGCCCAGAGCCCAGAGCCCAGAGCCCAGAGCCCAGAGCCCCGACCCCAGAGCCCGGAGCCCCGACCCCAGAGCCCGGAGCCCGGAGCCCCGACCCCAGAGCCCGGAGCCCCGACCCCAGAGCCCGGAGCCCGGAGCCCCGACCCCAGAGCCCGGAGCCCCGACCCCAGAGCCCGGAGCCCCGACCCCAGAGCCCGGAGCCCCGACCCCAGAGCCCGGAGCCCCGACCCCAGAGCCCGGAGCCCCGACCCCAGAGCCCGGAGCCCCGACCGCAGAGCCCGGAGCCCTGACCGCAGAGCCCGGAGCCCCGACCCCAGACCGGAGCCCCGACCCCAGACCTACCTGCTGCTCCAGTGTCATGACAGTGTGCACTCTGAAGTTTCCACTCTCGCAGGGGTCGGTGATGCCCACAGAGCCCGGTAGAAACAGACCAGCAGCCAACATCTGGAGGCAGCGCCTTCATCATTCCAGAAGAACATTCAGAAATCAGGTTTTCAGATCGGTTTCAGTGTGCAGACAGAACGAAGCCTGAAGAGAACGAACACAAACCTGTAGGCCACATTCAGGGACAGAGGCTGTCTGGACGGGTTGTTCATCACTGCTGAGTGGCCCTGAAACACAACCAGGACCAACACGACGGCTTCAGAGTTCATGTCTGAAGACCAGTTTCCAAGATACAGTCAAGCACCGATGGGAAACCATCCCTGTTACTTCAATGGAAACACTTCAGTTACTGCGACTCACCAGCAGGTCCAGGATCCAGGGAGTCAGGGGTTCGAAACCTGGGAAGCGCAGCCGGAGGTCCTTCAGGAGGCGGATGAGAACTTTGACCCTGAAGATCAACAACAAGAAACAAGTTCAGCGAGCTCATGAGAACGTCTGCTCCAGAAAACAAAAACAACAAGGCCCGAGTTTCCTCACGTTGACTGCGAGGCGTTCTCCTCAAACCAGCGGGCGTGGCGGATGGCAGCGAGGGCGCTCTGCAGAACCTTGATGTCCACTGCAAACAACCAACTCGTCTTAGTGTCCCCGTCTGAACTAAAACGTCTTCCAGATACTCAACACGGTTCAAAAGTTACAGGAACATTCCAAGTTGGAAACTTTAATGGCACTATGAGGAAAAACTGGAAACTGGAAATGTGCAACATTACAGGTAACGTACAACCAGAAACTAGAAGAAAGTTCAACGTAAAGAGTCAAATTTATGTAAATTTAGTTACATTTCAGTTCAGTCTAACTTCCATGTGATCTACTACCTAACCAGTAAGTTAAAATGTTTGACTGGGATAATAAATAGGGTATATGTGATGAACCTAATAAAGAGGCCAGTGAGTGTGTACAGAATGTCACTTGTATTTATTTATTAGTTTGTTTAATTCTACACAGGAACCAGTTTATCTACTCATTCATTCCACCCTGGAAGCCTAAAAGCTGCATGAGCTTCAGACCCAGCTTCATGAAGGAACCTCCGTATGTCGGGACGACTTCTAGGACAGAAATCCAGCTGAATTCGTATCAAACGCGAATCATGCTGCAGGACATCTGACTGGGGTTTGTGTGCGTGAGCTCTTACGGTGCAACTCTGGATCCAACTTGCGCAGGTTTGGTGGGACGGTGGTGATGAGAATCTTCACCGTGGCGTCTGCTGAACTGATCTCGAAGCCCGTCTCATTGGTCAGCATGGAGAGCACTGAAATTCACCACACACGGTATATATCATAGGGACATTAACCATAATAAAGAGACGTTTAAATTTACAGAGGACATTACTGTTCAAACTCTGCTTTAAATGTAATGAAAACAGTCAGTAAACCTAAATGGCTGATTTGTTAACCTCACAGAGCGTCTATGTAACAGGCCAGTGGAGGTTTTCGTGGATATCCGTGTGCAGCGGTCCGTTTACCTTCGGAGGGGTCCTGGGTGCGAAGCGTTTCAACGACCTTGTTGCCGAGAGCAGCTACAGCCTCCACTGTTACAGACAAAAACAGTGTGGACAAGTTAAATGTTCATTATTATTTTAGACCTTTAACACATTTAAAATGTCATTTTATTGCTACGGCTCAGACGCTGCTGCGCCCTCTGCAGTTCACACATCAGCCCCATGTTGGGGTTGATGATGCAATCGTTTACCGCTGCAGAAGATTACTCCTCGCTGGACAGACCCAACACCTCAGTGCACATCATGGTTTTCCACTTCTCCAGCACCTTCAACACAGCTGGCATCTACAAAGGCGCTGCGCCAACACTACCGTTAGATAACCAGCGATTTTCACCTCCTGTCCATCACTTACGCGTAGGGAGGATCTTGAGGATCACGACGAGGTCAGCAACGTTGTGTCCTGTTGTCATGGTGCCCTTCTTGTAGGAACCAACCTGACGGACTTCTTCAATTTGCTGCCGAGAGATGTAAACATGTCAACAACAGTATCCAGCTGCGGAAACATTCTGACGTTTAAGTATTTCAACTTTAACTTCCAGGTTTTATACACTCGTTCTGACTCTGATAACATCAGAATCTCTTCTAGTTCTGAGTAAAATGAGCGGCGCCAGGATCTGAGTGTTTACGTCTCTTCACCACCTGATGTCATATTTACCAACTGAACCGGATTTATTCTTCGTTGCTCTAAAAGCCAACGTGGAGATAATCCAACACGGCCGGGCAAATTCCAGCTTTGAGTCAGCAGGTGGAGCAGAGGAGGCAGGAGAGTTTTGTGTTGTTAGCACTACGTCGGCACGCCGTCTGGTGCTGACCGGCTCCTCAAGCTCAGACATCAGAACCGGGGAGGGACTGGGAACGCCGTGATTCCAGCTGATATTAGCAGAACCATAACAACATCTGAAGCAGATCTAGCAAATTATGGATTTAACTTGTTTTTGTTTCATTGACTTTGAATCTGCACATCAGAACATTAAGACCAAAGGGCATCTTTCAGCCACGCCCACATGTTTGACTGACGCGCGACTGAAAATTCATCAAAACACTTCAGCCTAGCGTTTTTAACTTTTATTTTCAGTTGGTGAAACATTTCAAAATGACTGATTCAGCAGATCCTCAAAAAAATACTTAGGATTTTTTTTCTTCGGCCCAAAGCCGTCTCAACACGGTGCTGAAGATTTGACCCAAACGCCCCCGCGGCGCCGCTCAGAGGTTAATCAGGGCAAAACTAACGCAAATCAGCATCTGAACATCAACTTAGATTTGTGAAATATGATATAATCTTCTGTTTTTAATGCCAACACACGTTTAGCGCAGAAAACCAAGTTTGACTCACCACTTCAAAGTTTCCAGGTGCAACAATCAGGTTGTCGATGACATTATTGATCTTGGTCACTAAAGACAAGATGGAGGACTGGAGCAGCAAGAGACGACGACAAATATGTTAGAAACTCACGCAGGACGGCGTTCCCGTCGCAGGACGGCGTTCGCAGTCGCAGCAGGAACAAGGACCTACCTGCTCTGCAGGAGTGGGGCTCAGGTCCTGGTTTCTCTTCAGGAGACTTTCACTGAAAGCCGTCTCATCGGGGGCGGGCTTCACTCTGGGGAACGCCATCTCGCACTGGTGACCAAAAACAGTCTGTTTCAGTACCAACGCCGCTGACGTACAACACCACCAAAACAACTGCAGGAGACGCTAGCCTGGCACTGCCGGCTGTTTCTCTCTCAAACATTCATGGAGGTCATGTTCTCCTCTCTGACTTGGTAACGCTCCAGGGTTTTCTTACTCACCACGTAGAAGTCAAACGGGATGTGAGGTACAAACGGACGGTACCTGAGCAGAAATGAAGATCAGGGGGTTTTGAGGGCTTTTTTGGGTAGTTTTGCAGTAAAAATTGTTAACCAAACAAACACAGAAAAACATGAGATCACACATGTCAAACAGCTGGACAGTTACTGGTCCTAAACAGGAACACCTGAATCTGGATCAATGAATGGTGATCAGGTAGAAATTTAAAACTTAAACAATGTTCCTCAAAACTAATCTACACAGCAGAAAATCAGCCAGAAAATTCTGATATTCTGGAGAAATCTATGTTCACCTGGAACATGATAGTTTATGTCTTTTTGTTTAGTTTTTACATCCTACGTCTCCTCACGCGAAATAACTGCAGTTTGGATTAAAACACTTTAAAAGTAAACTTGATCGTAATGACAAACTTGTAATTGGTACAAATGAAAACCCACTCACCCCTGGACCAGGCCTCCACGGGCCCCGAAGCGGCCCCCTCGCCCCCGTCCCCGGTCTCCTCTGAAAACACGAGAACATGTCTGAAAACCCAGACTTAAACTCTGTTTTTGGGTTAAACCAACATTAAGACCCGGTCTCATCTGAAAACACGAGGACATGTCAGAGCCTTGAACTCTGTTTTTGGGTTAAACCAACATTAAGACCCGGTCTCATCTGAAAACACGAGGACATGTCAGAGCCTTGAACTCTGTTTTTGGGTTAAACCAACATTAAGACCCGGGTCTCCTCTGAAAACACGAGGACGTGTCAGAAAAGCCAGACTTGAACTCTGTTTTCGGGTTAAACCAACATTAAGACCCGGGTCTCCTCTGAAAACACGAGGACATGTCAGAAAAGCCAGACTTGAACTCTGGTTTCGGGTTAAACCAACATTAAGACCCGGGTCTCCTCTGAAAACACGAGGACTTGTCAGAAAAGCCAGACTTGAACTCTGGTTTTGGGTTAAACCAACATTAAGACCCGGTCCCCTCTGAAAACACGAGGACGTGTCAGAGCCTTGAACTCTGTTTTCGGGTTAAACCAACATTAAGACCCGGGTCTCCTCTGAAAACACGAGGACTTGTCAGAAAAGCCAGACTTGAACTCTGTTTTCGGGTTAAACCAACATTAAGACCCGGTCTCCTCTGAAAACACGAGGACGTGTCAGAAAAGCCAGACTTGAACTCTGTTTTTGGGTCAAACCAACATTAAGACCCGGGTCTCCTCTGAAAACATGAGGACGTGTCAGAAAAACCAGATTTAAATTGTTTTCTGTGTAAAACAACAGTAAAAGCAGCATTTCTGCTGCTACCGTTAGCACGCTAGCTCCAAACAAACCTCCATGCTGCACCGTAAAACGGATCACACGGTCCATGTTCATGTCCATGTTCACGTAACCGTGTTTAAATGTCCTTACCTCATTGCGTACGACGTTTTGGTGACTGAATGTGACAAAATCGGGAGAATTTCGGAGGTCGGACCGAACCGGTCAGCGCGCCGCACAAAGAAACGTCCGGGCCGCGTTTTCTTCGTGGCTCCGCCGCAGCCGGTGACCAGCTGCCGGGTGTCGGCGCCACCTGCTGCCCCGGAGTGTGTGTGTGTGTGTGTGTGTACGTACGGACGTGCAAACAAACAAAACAAACACACACACACATTCTGTATAATTACTGCTTAAACGTTCAGTGATGTCAAGTTTTATCAAAAGGCGGTTTGAAACCAAAAGTCCAAAGAATCCGCCTCCTTGATTGAAGCCAACACGGACATCAGAAACGTTGCAGTTCCTCTAGTGACCACTAGAGACGGACTCTAAACGGTTTTTATACCACGTCAGGCACATATATACAAAGTAATAGATGATCACTGTATAATACTGTATGTAATAGTCAGTGCAATACTGTCATACTGAAGAATATACCTCTACGAAGACATCAACTGCTTGCTTTTTCTTGTCTCCTTCTCTGTCAGTTTGTAACTATGAGAAAATATAAAGTCAGGAACACAGGGCCGGGGTTCCTAGACTCATACGACCTGTCCTTAAGGTGGAGGGTTTCTGCTAACATAAACACTTTTTGTTTACCAAACCTCCTGTGACACCACAGGGTTTGACAAAGAACAGGATGAGGAGTGTGCTCATACAGGATACTTGGACTTTTCTTTTAAGACATCGCTGAAAACAAGATAAAGACCATGACTCTTTGGGATTATAAAAGCACAGGGACCCTCGGCCCTGCGCTCGTTTCTTGATCTGAGCTTTCATGAATGAGTCTCGGCCAAATAAATATTTTACATGACATAAAATAAAATTGTGTTCATCTTAAATCCTGCTCTCTGTTTTTGTCTGGTGCAGCGGGCGACAGGAACACACCAACCATAACAACTGGTGACCCCGACGTGAAGTCCGGCTGACTCCAGGAAAACCTGACTGTGGATCTGGGAGACGAGTGTTGGAGGATTTCTTCAGACAACCAAACCCGACCGGTCAATACGGTGAGCAGGAAACCGTTCACACTGGACTTATCAAAATAAATTGGTTGTCTGATTGGAGTCTTCCTCCAAATTATCAACTTTATCAATAGACAAACGCAGTAGTTAGTGAAGATTTCTGTCACTGGGTCAGAACAAGCTGCTGACCTCTTAGCTAAGCGTCATTTCTTTCTCTTTATAACTCCGTTGGTTGAGCGGGCGCAGGTTCAAATCCCGGCCTGTGGCTCTTCACCTGTCTTCCTCTCTACCAAAGTTTCCTGTCCAGCTACTTTCAAAATAAAAGGCCACAAAAAAAAAATTATTTTCATAGTTGGGCATTTTAACGTGGCGGTTAAGGAGAATATAGGAGGAGGAGTTTTAGATTTGTAAAACATCCCATATCAGTTTTTTTACTAAATGTTTTGGCTGTGAGCTTGTCAACAACTTAGATAACATTATCATCAGTGACGTGACAAAATGATGACTGCTATTCTTAGTTTGTCTTCAACTTTTTAATCCTTGAAGCAAAGTTTCACTTTAACTGTGATTACAAGGTTAACACATTCATTTCCAGTTAATCATGCCGTCCCCGTGGTTTCAGCGAAAATCACCAAGAAGCTGGCTGAACATGAAGGTCGCGTTTACATCAGAAAAGTGATATTCAGTGGTTCTGTGACTGCCGACGCCTCAGACAACAAAAACAAACCACATGTATGAGAAACCTTTAACTGCCTCTCTCAGTTCAAGTGTTTACATTTCAGTGCAATAAAAGCAAGTGTAGCTGGAGCTCAAAAAGTTCAAAAGCGTGACTATTTGGCAAAAACTGCAATGGAGGAACAACTAGAACAAGACGCCAACGCAACTAGTGAAGTGAGTATACAGTCGTATGCAGACGGTGGTGCCACTTTAATCCCATCTTCTTCATGTGAATACATAGTTAAAATGATGATTGTAGCAGGTCATAATATCGGGCAGAAACATCACACAAACATGAAACTTTTCTCACGGTGCCAAAATATTAAAAAAAAAAACATCGGGCAAATCCCAACTATCCTCCTCTTCTTTAACAGGATTTAAGAGGGTAAACTGCAGCTAATCTCCAGCCATTGGTTAACTGATCATCAGTAGGTTTGCAGACCTGTACAATACCAGAATTTGACATTTACTGGTCTGGAGTATTCAGGTGTGTAAAACACAATGCTAATAGGGAAACACATCAGCAATGGTCTTAGAGAAGAATTATTGCTGCAGCCTGGAAAGGGTTAAACCATTTCTAAACTATTTGTGAGAAATATTATTCAAAAGTGGAAAACATTCAAGACATTTGCCAATCTTGCCAGCAGTGGGTTCCCCAGAATATTTACCCCAAGGTCCGCCATGCTCAGGGATATACAGAAAAATACAAGTGCTACATCTCAGACCCTTTAAGGCCTCACGGAGCATGTTAGATGTTCAAGTCCATGACTGAGCTATTAGAAGAAGACTGAACCACCAGTTTGGAGTTTCCAGGAGAAAACCTCTTCTATCTTAAAATAACATGGAAGCACGACTGAAGTTCACGAAACTGCATCCGAACAAACCAGCAGACCTTCTGGAACAATCTGGAAACATGAGACCAATGTGGAGATGTTTGGTCTTAATGTGCAGAACCATGTTTGGAGAAAATCAAACACAGCATTTCAGCAGAAACACCTCACTGTCAAGCAGGGTGGTGGTAGGATGATGATGTGGACCTGCTTTGGAACCACAAGACTTTTAGTGGAATTTGTGGAAAAAGGTTTCATGTTCTTGTCTGAGATTTTACGCTCCAAATACTAAGACCCACTACAATCAGACAGCTTTATTATGCTTCTACAAAAAAAAAGAAAAACAGGTGGTTCTAACTTTAGTACATGATTGTACTAAAACCACACCTTCAAACTAATTTCTTTAGCTGGACTTCAGGTGTCTAAGGGCTAACTTACAACTTTTTGTTGTTACTTAGATGAAGACCAGATCACACTTTATGGTACATTAATACAGAAAACCACTTAATACCAAGGGGTTCGCATACTTTTTCATGTCTGAATGACAACTATCAGAAGGCTGAAAGAAACAGATTATCTTTGTTGAAATCCGTGTTTCCTCGTCCTTGTCAGAAGGACACAACTCTTCAGGGAACAGCGAAGCCGAATTCAGGACCGCTATGCAACAGCTTCTATTGGCTCCACCTGAGGTTCGGTGGGTGGGGTGGAGATCTCTTCTATCTGCTCTGAATCAGGCTCCGTAACAACTACCGCCACCTGCAGACACAGACAGTATAAAAGAACGGTGGCCCTGGGGGGCCCCATACATCTGTAAAGTCTGCATATAGAAAGGAGCGGCTCTGGTACCTGAGATGGTTCAGCTTCTGCTTGAGTCGCCTGAACTGCCTGCATCAGTGGAGCAGCTGGGGGGCGACTCTGAGGATAAACGGGCCTGTGGCTGGTGGACTGCAGGATAAGAAACAATTAGAGGTTTAGTGAGCAGTACTTCCATTCTTCGAGGAAACTACTAAACCCAACAAGATCAACCTGTAACGGCTCAGTTTCATTGAGGTGATTCCGCCATGCTAGCATGCTAGTAGTAAAGATGACAAAGCACCTCATTACCAGTCGTGACCACAAACTGTAAATAAAACTAGACGAACTTTAAAAAATGAGCAATTCAGTCTTGTCAGGAGCAAATGCTGCCCAATGCCAGTTAGTCCAAAACAGGGTAAATGGCTGGAAAGAATAAGCCGGGTTACAACACGTCCACCTAAATTAGGTTAGCACAAGCTGTCTGTTTTAGCATAGCTTAGCTCAAGATAAGCTTTGACAATAACTTACTTGCATTCATTGTGAAATGTCAAATCTATGGACCTGACCTTAAGTTGTTTCAGATGTTTCGGTAGGACTACCAGAGCTCAGCCAAGCTCTGCTGGAGCTACTGCTCCTGAACAGCCACAGCTAGCTGATGGCTACACTGCACAGTCATGTTAGTAGAGGAAGGGAGCAGCTCCAACCTGTTCCCACAAATTTGGGAGCATGGAATTGTCCAAAATGTCTTGGTATGCTGAAGCATTCAGAATTCCTTTCTCTGGAACTAAGGGGCCAAGCCCAGCTCCTGAAAAACATCCCACACCATAATTCCCCCTCTACCAAACTTTACACTTGGAACAATGCAGTCAGACAAGTACCGTTGTCCTGGCAACCACCAAACCCAGACAGGTCCATCAGATCGCCAGATGGAGAAGCACGATTTGTCACTCCAGAGAAGGTGTCTCCACTGCTCTAGAGTCCAGAGGCGGTGTGTTTTACACCACTGCATCCAACGCTTTGCATTGCACTTGGTGATGTTTGTCTTGGATGCAGCTGCTTGACCTTGGAAACCCATTCATGAAGCTCTCTGTGCACTGTTCTTGAGCTGATCTGAAGGCCACATGAAGTTTGGAGGTCTGTAGCAACTGACTCTGCAGAAAGTTGGTGACCTCTTGGCACTATGCACCTCAGCATCCATTGACCCCACTATGACCTACCACTTCGTGGCTGAGTTGCTGTCATTCCCAAACATTTCCATGTTCTTATAATACAGCTGACAGTTGACTGTGGAATATTTAGGAGTGAGGAAATTTCATGACTGGATTTGTTGCACAGGTGACATCTTATCACAGTTCCACGCTGGAATTCACTGAGCTCCTGAGAGCGACCCATTCTTTCACAAATAGTTTTAAAAACTGTCTGAATGCTGAGGTGCTTGATTTTATACACCAGTGGCAGTGGAAGTGATCGGAACACCTGATTCCCATTATTTGGATGGGTAAGTGAATACTTTTGGCTATATAGTGCATGTTCAAAAAGACCTGCTTTTGATTCTGACCAGTCTCCATTGGGTAGGCTCCGGCTGTGTACCACAGCTTGATTGGCTGATACTTAACTTTTCCCATTTCAACTTGCGCGTGCAAGTTGAAATGGGAAAAGTTAAGTATCCCCTAACTTTTGACAGAGGCAACAAATCTACTTAAAGCATGAAACCCACAATTCTTTTCAGCAACAGACGACATCACCCTATTCAAAGTCTACTGAGATGGATCCAGGCGACGCACGCGGGCATTGAATGAGGTTTGGTTGATGGCAAGGTGGATTAGTGGTTAGCACTGTTGCGTCACAGCAAAAAGGTTCCTGGTTTGATTCCCGGCCTGGTGGGTCTTTCTGTGTGGAGTTTGCATGTTCTCCCCGTGTTTGCATTGGTTCCCTCCGGGTACTCCGGCTTCCTCCCACAGTTCAAAAACATGCATACTAGGTTAATTGATATGTCTAAACTGCCCGTAGGTGTGAATGTGAGTGTGATTGGTTGTCTGTCTTTGCATGTGGCCCTGCGATGGCCATGCGACCTGTCCAGGTTGTACCCCTGCCTTTCGCCTGCAATGAGTTGAGATAGGCTCTGACAGACCCCCGTGACCCTGAAATGGAATAATAGATGGATGGAGCTTTGATTACAAGTCTAATGTTGCAAGAGTCAAGTAAATTAGAGAGTCATCTGCATACAGCTGCAGCCGCTGATGTATCTTTTCTTCTGGGCCTTGGTTAGTCTTGCTGTCAGCTGTTGGCTGGCCAACCGCGACTAGCTGCTGTCAGTTACCCTCCACTGGGTCACCGCCTGAACCCGTGGTTGAGCTCTGGTAGGCTAGCAGCAGGTTCAGGCAGTCAAAACATGGTTTTGACAGAAACATCTGAAGTGAAGACGACTGGACAAATCTGATAATAATCAATTAAAGTAATGTTAATTAGGATCACATGTTAACATGAACTAAGATGAAATAACTATCTTGAAAATGAAGGTCTGCATTCCAACCAACTACAAAGGCTTATTCGTTCCAGCCATTTTTTTCCTTTTGTTAATTTTGCAGAGCTCCCACAAATGGGCTTCAAAACAATTCTTCAGACACCTGTGGGTGATGTCACAGAAGATGCGTCCAGTTCTTTTTGTACCTTTTTATGTCTGTCTGTGCAGATTTCTGGTCTGACTAGTTCCAAGTCCGGATAAATGCAGAGGTTTGTGTCAGAAGGTGATGCGATGTAAAACCTACGCCAAACTAAATAAGACCCATGAACTTCATACCGGATCGGTCGAAGCCCATGTTAACAATGACCACCATCATTGCTGCTGGGGTGCTGATGGAAACGGGGCTACTGTTGGTCAAAGGAGAGGAGGAAGGCATGTCCACGGGAAGAGGGAAAAGAGGAAAAGCAAGAGACGAGGACTGAGAGTAGGGACTCTGGGACACTGGGACGATGACAGGAACGCTAGAGAGTTGGTTGACATGATGCAGAGGAGGAAGGTGGATGTGCTGTGTGTTCAGGAGACCAGGTGGACAGGTAGCACGGCTAGAAGCTCAGGAGCAGGGTTCAAGCTGTTCTATCATGGTGCCGATGGGAAGAGAAGTGGAGTCAGAGTTACCGTGACGGAGGAGGTTGTTAGGAATGTTCTGGAGGTGAAAAGAGCGTCTGCAGCTAGAAACTGAAGGTGTGAGGTTCAATGTTGTCAGTGGTTCTGCTCCACAGGTAGGATGTGAGTCAGAAGAGAAGGACAGGTTCTGGAGTGAGGTAGATGAAGTGATGTGGCGTATCCCAGAGGTGAGAGAGCGGTGACTGGAGCAGACTTCAGTGGACATGTCGGTGCAGACGACAGAGGTGATGAAGTGATGGGCAGGTTTGGTATCCCGGACAGGAATGCAGAGGAAAGAAAAGAGAGGAGTACTACAGGAGCAGTATTTGCTCTGAAGATGTTGCTGTAGAAGTACAGAGAAGGTCAGAGGGAGCTGCTCCGTGTCTTTGTGGACCTTGAGAAATGCTATGACAGAGTACCGAGAGGAGACGTGGTTCTGTATGAGGAAGTCTGGAGTAGCAGAGAGGAATGTCAGAGCGGAGCAGGACATGTCTGGGAGCTGCCAGACAGTGGGGAGGTCTGCTGGAGGTGTGACTGAGACGTCAGATGGAGAAGTGATGAGACTCCATCAAGGATCGGCTGCTCATGGTTGCTATGGTGATGGACAGACTGACAGATGAAGTCCGACAGGAACCTCCATGGACTAAGATGTTTGCAGATGACACTGGGGTGACGTTTGCACTGAGAAGACGAGGGATGAAGGTTAGTCGCTGCAGACAGAGTACGTGAGTGTGAAGAGAAGAGAAGAGGATGGAGAGGACGGGGTCAGATGGAGACAGAAGATTCCCTGTGACGACCCCTGAAGGGAGCAGCCGAACTGAACAGAGGAGGAAAATCGGCTGAGTTCCACATCAAGGTAATCTTAAAGTAATTAGCAATTTGTGCTTAATTAAAGACTCGCCTGCTTTCCACCAGCAGCCAGCACGCTGAGTCCAAACAGCATGGCAGTGATGCAGATCAACAGCTCCAGAACCAGGAAGATCACCAGCGTTCCCAGAATCCCGTCAATCAACAGCTACAGCCAGGGAAACCCAACAGCACAGACGATCAGAAAACAACCACTTTCTTCCTGGAACAGATGATTCCTCAGAAAAACCGATGTAAAAGTCCCAGAACATGTTTTATGTGAATTAAAACACCTCAGTTTTCTACATGCACTCACAAACAAACAAACAAGCAAACAACTGTTTTGACCAAGGTAGTAGTTGAACAAGTTGGTCACTTACTTTACACTTTTGCTCGATCAGCCCGGTGCATTTTCTGAAACAATGTTGCTGCAGTGGACAGTAAAGACAGAGAAAAAGGCAGTCTGCTTTTTCAGAACATAAACTATTAATTTAAGTGATATTACTAAAGGAAATGTGCAGTCATGTCAGTCATGATTGTTAACTAGCAGCATAATTATCCTTTTTCTTTTTCTTTAGAAATATCTGTCATTGGTTCATGTTATTGCAGGTTTATTTTACAGTAACGTGCAAAAGTAGCTAATCTATTAATCGAAAAAACAAAAAAATAGTAGAATACAGTCAGTAGGGTCCACTCAGTGACTTCAAGGTGTCCAAGATCCGTGGACCAGAACCATGTGACCAGAACCATGTGACTTCCAGTCTATGGGACACCTTTCCCTGATATCTTACCCTATCCACTCCAGAGTGGACGTCGCATGGTTCTGGTCTACATAGTTTGCAGCCAGAAACCCTTGAGATCTGTGGTTGTCAAACACCCCACATCATGATCCCTCCAGCTGGGGGGCCCTCTAGTGGATACAGGGTGCCCTTGCATCTGCAAAGTCTGCACATCACAAGAACGGCTCTGCTGCCAACCCATACTTGGGAACACATGCTCCTGTACACGCCACTGGCAACTGCTTGATTGTCTCGCGGAACATCTTTGTACAGCCACGGCGGGTCTTGTCTGGCGTGGTAGACCTCCTCTGTGGTGACGGGTTATGTCTCACAGGAGTTCCCATTCTGAGCAGAGGCAGGTTATTTGCTGGTAGTTGGATGAACTCGCGACCCTTTCTGGAGATTCTCCATGATCAGGACTGTCCATCCCATGGAGCAGAGACACAGTGGGGTCCTGGTTCCTCCAGTTAAGTGGGACCTCCATCTCCTATCAAAGGTAAGCCTACGCAGTGGTCGTTTCTGATATCACCACTTAAATAACATTTGAAATGGGAGGTCCTGCTGCAGACCTCCACTGGAAGCTCAGCAGCTCCTCCACAACACGTCAGCTGAAGGAGTCCGGCGCGACTTCACAGCTGCCGTTATTCAGCCTTAGCTCATCAAAGGTCCGCAGAGTTTGAGGTCTGCCTATCCTCGTTTCAAATGTCGACTCTGTGGCAACAAATTCGGATGTTTGGACAGATTTGATCAGAGTGAATGTTGGGTTGAAACACGGCATATGGACTTCTGTTTCATGTGTTCTTGAAGTTCTTTGAACCGGCAAAATCTTCAGGATGGAAAGGGAAACGTCCTCAGGGACATAAGACCGGGTGACGTGACAGGGGCTTGTACAGTTTGTGTTGGCTCTAACCAGGCGGGTTGATTATGTTAGGTCTGCTTCTGTTAGGTCTTCTGGGTGCTGACCGGCATTGACCGTTAATCATCAGTAAAGATGATTAAGTCTTTAGAAATGGTCAGAACTGTCACGCTTGCCAGTTCGTGAGTGACACTACGGTTTGTACAACCTCATGTAGAAGCACAGCTGCTGCGGCAGTTTTATAGTTTAGAGCAATACGGTTCCAGCCCTGAAAATGTTTATCCTTTCGTTTTGCTCATTATAGATCAAATTAGGTTCCCTTCATGGATCCCAAAGTGTTCCTGAAGCTGAATTGTTATTTAAAACAAGTTAAGATAGTTGACATGGATCACCAACCATGACGTAGGAGGACATTAACGGACTCATTTATGCTTTTTAAAGTCACAACTGAAACATTTCAAATGACAATCGTAGAAAGAGTTACTGCTGAAACTTTGGAAAAGTCTTAGCTCGAACCAGTCAGAAAACTAGTTGGAGCCAAGACTGGAGTTTGAAGGGTTTTCCTGTTCAGACTTCCAGGATACCTTTGTCCTGCCAACATTGTTTCAGTCTTGCACCAGGCAAGACTTATGTCTGTCAAAGACCATCAATGTGGAAGGCAAATTGCAGGAGGCAAAAACACTTTTCAGCCTCAAATGTAATTTTTGTGATTGACAGAACTGAAGGCTGAAGTTTACAGACAGTTAACAACCTGCCTCAGAGCCACAGAAACATGCTCCAGTTCACACAGGACAGTTTTATGGGTTATCCTATAAGACCTAGAGACTGTTATCAGCGCTCTCTTCCTTCTCTGTCCGGGCTGAAGACCATACCACGGCGTGCAGCTCCAGTCTGCGGCAGTGCTCGCAGTGGTAGGAGTCCTGGCGGTAGGGCAGGTGTTTGGACATGATGCCCAGAGCAGCTGTGGCGAACGCGGCACTGATGAGATGCAGCACCAGGACGCATTTCACCTGGAAGCAACAACGGTGGCGTTCACGTCATCGTAATTACACCAGCGGACCACAGAAATGAACAAATCAAAACTTTCACACTCAATAAACTCACAACTCTACAAGAAAAAACAACCTCAGCATGATCTCTTACTTACACAACTGTATTTCTCATGTACATGTTCCAGTAAAGTTAGTCTGAGTAATTTAATTCAGGACAAGCCCATCCTCTGAACCTAGAGGCCAAAGTGCTGCTTCTGTTAAATCTAAATATACTAAATAATCTTGCTTTTATAGATATTGTAGTGGCACTCACCCAAAACAGACTAGGTTTCCTGCCGCTGTGAACCAACACTGAACCCGACAGGGTCACCTGGTGCATGAAAACATAATGAGAGTTAGTCAAACACACGAAAACAAAAAACAGAAGGAGGTCAGGAGCATCGTTGGGGGGGTCCCTGTTGAAATGGCTGCAGAATCAAACTAGAGGAATAAATCACTGGTTTTACACTGATGTCTTGGTTGCCAACAAGGCCGGATCTCTGACATAAACACGGCGAGTCCCGTCACTGATTACAAATGGAGGTCCTGGAGGGCGGTCCTTGAGGTACGTACATCCACCACAGCTGTCACGCCCTGACCCCACCCTAAGGAGGACTACACGCCTTACCCACAAGCCTGTTATCAATTCAAAGCTTTGCCATTTACTTCAGAAGGGCGCTGCTCCCAAGATGACAGCAGACCCCACCCTTAGTGATGTCACAGAGAGCCAGCGCTGGGGAAACCCCCCCAGAAGGAGGCCTTTCTTGAGTATTTTGGCAAAGAGACGGCAAGACATTTACCTTGTTTTTTCCCAGGTCACTTCTAAAACGATATCTCATCACATTAAAGTAGTAGATAAGCAAGAAAGCACAGAAACCCGATGAATATGAACACCGCGGCGGCGTCCACGACCCACTGACCTGTATGACCACAACCAGGAAGAGCGCCACGTCTCCTGTGAAGTGGACCTCGTGGACATTGAGCACAGATGCACTCAGACAGAGGATCAATGCCCCGATCACAATCTGGATCGCCTGTGGAGGAGTTTGAAGAGAAGGTCAAACATCGGCGCCGAGCTTTAGATGTGACCAGCCTGGACCTGCTCATCCGCTGTACATGTGCTTCTGGGTCTTTTACTATGTAGATCACCGATACTCCTCGACGTTAGTTGTGAGTCCATGTGTGTAGTTGGCTGTGTTACACATGATGGTACCATCCGTAATTAAAAAGCCACAATAGCCACTGAAAAAACTGAAACTGACAAAAGTGATAATAAATAATAATTCACTGAAAACTGACAGATGAAACACTTGACATTGCTTCTGAACTGTGGTTTAAAGGAATGATTAAAACTCAAAATTACAAAATGAAACTGTCCTGGA